>CM053170.1:14053289-14077340 GCA_012977825.3 Pteromalus puparum | reverse complement strand
CTTCTGTTGCTGCTGCTGGTGCTCTTGCTGCTTCCACTTCTGCGTATACATTCAACTTTCAAGATGCATTCTAGATGTGGATCGACTATCACTGTTTGCGCTGCTACTTCTACGGCTGATACATTCCTCCGACATACTGTCTGGATGAAGATTCGTCGATACTCAAAATTCACAAGTATTTATTGTGTTATGTGCAGTGAAATCAGTAATTGCGTGGTTTTATTATGTGTAGATGACTCTATAGCTGATTGACACTGTCTGTGCATTATAGGTTGGCATTGACGGCTACAAACAAGATGACTCTAGAGCTGGATAAAAACTGTCTGCTGCTACTGATGCTGGTTGGCGTTTCGGGAGGCTTCAGTTATCTGGAGACGACTCTGAAACCAGGTTCACGCTCTTTGGTGGTGATGGCTGGCGTTGCTGAAGGCTTCAATCAGCTGAGGAGGACCTTGGAACCATGTTCACACTCACTGGTGGCCGTACTGGCTGGCGTTGCTGAAGTCTTCGAACATCTGAGGACAACCATGGAACCAAGTTTACGCTCTCTGGTGCTACTGGGTGGGGTTGCTGGAGGCTTCAGTCATCTGAGGATGACCTTGGAACCAGATTCACGCTGTTTGTTGGACAGGTTAGCGTTGCAGGCCCATTTAAATCGTCAGAAGACAACCCTGGAAATGAAATCACGCTGTTGGCTGGCCTGTTTATAGCTTTGCTGACCTGTTTCAATCATCTGTAGACGACCCTGAAGTTGGAAGTTGCTGGTATACATTCTACAGCTGTACATCAAGGATTTACAGTAGGTCCTCGACAGGGGTCTGCTGTTACTAGTACGGAGTCCAGTACTGCTGGAGTTACTGGTCCACAGTGTACTCCAGCTGCATATTCAGGGGCCACTGCTGCGACTGCTGTGTGTGCAGCTTTTGCTGCTTGTATTCATACAACTTTTGCTGCTGCTGCTACTCGAGCTTGGTCAACTGCTGCTGCTGCAATACAAGCAACTCCTGCATCAGCTGTATGTTCAGGATTCCCTACTGGTCCTCGACCAAAGATCAACTTGCTGCTATACTAGTACATCTCCTTTTATACGGCTAATTAAGTAGCTTCTGACGCTTCTTGTTCCTTCCAAAGCTTTTTGCAGGCCAAAATTTTGTCGCAAGTCTATATGATGATATAGCACATCTATATAAATTTAAGTTTTTAAGATTTGTTGGTTAAAAATTATATATTTCAAACCTCATGTAACATATACACTTCAAACTTGATATCCCTGGTAGAAATCTTGACGGGTTATTCTCCAGTTTTTCTCGTATTTATAAAATTACGCGATTTTATGCTCGCCGTTTTTGCCAGAAACCCCCACACCTGTCGTGGTTTACTACTCGGAAACCCGATAAGAACCCGCCAAGCAAATAAAATGATTTGCAGGTTATGAACGGTGCATATTTAAAATGCGATATATTTTACATTTTGTTTAAATAACGTTATTATATCGAAATTTGTTATTATATTTAAATGAAAGACACATATTGTTTAAATAATTTATTAAACGTTATAAACTTTTTGACATCAAGTTATATGTATTAACTTTACAAAACTTATCCGATGCATTTTATATAGATTTTTAAATTATTATAATAAAAAAAAGCTAGAGATCATAAATTTTATTTTAGCCAGTTTTTAACATTACACATTACGTCGCTTAACGCAGAAAGCGTATCTTTGCTGGAAGTCGGCAGGAATTTTTCGTTCCTTTTTGATGCTAGAAGCATTACCATGCACTCAAAGAAAGATGTATCCTTAAATTTTAAATTACAATCTTTTGTCTTCACTATGGAACTTCTAACAGCTGTGTATTTATTGGCCACATCCTTGGTTATAAACTGTTTGAGCATTGTGACAAAACTTTTTGTAATAACTAAATCTTTGTCCATGCACTTACTCAATTCTATGAACTAAAACAGATAAAATTTAATGAACACTATTAATTAATAATACTTTTTTATACATTTTACAATAAAAGTTATTCTAATTACCAAATCGTTTTTCAAAAACTTATTAGTCTTCAATTGATTATCAAATTGGATGAACTCTTCTATCGTTGAAAAAGGTAGCTTGAGGTTGTATTTTGTAAAAAAGTTTATCGTTGACTTCCCACTTCTCACAACTTCTTTATCCAGCATGTAATTACATAGTTGTTCATTCGATGCATTCAATTTAGCAAGATTGGAATTCATTTCTCGAAGTTCTAGTAGTACAGCAAGCTCATATTGAGAGTTGGTGGCAACGTTTGATAGATCAATAACTGGGGCATTGAACACAGAAATAGCTGTAACCATTAAATATTCAATCAGCAATCAATAAATTATTAAATCATATGAAGTATAATAATAATTATTCAGACATGTTCAAGTACCTCTAGCATTATTTTTCAGTTGATGATGTAAAAGATGTGCTGTAGGACTCCTAACAGATGCCGTATGATCTACCTCAGGCATCGTAGCAGGTTCCGTTGGAATTTGTGCCACAAGTGTACCAGTAGGTTCAATCAAACTTTGTACCACATGTGTCCTAACAGGTTCCGTTGAACTTGGTGCCACAATCCTTCGAGCTTTCTTCTTTGTTGGATGTTGTACTGGCTTAGCTTTCTTTAATCCATGACTTGACTGACGATTAATCTCTTCAGGTTCAGAGGCATCGCTCTCCTCGTTTGATGCTTCTTCTCCATTACTATCAATTATATCTAGAAACAAATAGTTTTAGCGTGTGCCATCATCATATATTATTATTATTATAATTATAAGTTCATAAGAAAATATTACCTTTCTGTTGTTTGGAGGTGCTCGCAGTAGGTTCAGTCACTGAAACTTTATCAGTACTTTTAACTACAGATTCCTTTGCCGTAGAGTTATCATTGAATGCAGACTTCATCATATTTTCCTGCTCTTTCAGTTTCCTTTGTCGTATAGCATTTTCCATTTTTGTTTGAGCATCAGAGATACTTTGATCTGACTCAAGTGTAAAGACATGATCTTCTGTCTGTAATCTTCCACATTTTTCCAGAGCATCTGAATAAGTTTTTGCTCGTCCTTTCAACTGAACAGTGAAAGTAGGCCAATCTTCAGGAGCGTCAGCCAAAGTACTTATTAAAGACTGAAGGAGCTGTCCATCTTCTCCACCATAAGGAGGTTTCATAAATTTTGTCGTGAACTTGCTCTTCTTATTATCAAATGTTAACCATTTGCTGGGGATGACGTCAACTTGTTCAATCTTTCGCTTCTTTCCTCTATGTACAAATTGTATTAAACTGTAATTATAAACTTCTGCCTCTTCTTCACTTTCACTCATGCTGTAACAATAAAAATGAATCAAAAATTAGTAAATAGCTGCAGTTAAACATTGAAAATTTATTTGAAAGATTTTGGTTATATTTTTGTTTTTCATTATAAGGAGTCAAAATTGCATTATTGTTTTTTGAAAATATGAATTACTTGAATTTAATGCGACTTAGTATCACAATAAGAATAGACGATAAGTAGTAAACAATTAACGGTTTTAGTTTACTCAATAAAAATTCGCAAAGTTCACTGATGTTTTGACGTTTCAAAGGTTACAGTCGCGCCATGCACTTTGCAGGGAGGTTAGGTTAGGTTATGCAACGTTGGCGCGAAAACTTTTGAATACGAACTTTTTATCTATTTATATACATATAAATAGATAATAAAGTAACAAAAGTAACAAAAAAGTAAATTTACACGAATAAATGTATGACATACCTTTATTTTGTACGGGATCCACGAGCAATGGGTTGAAATATTTAATTCAATGTAACAGAAGTACTAGAAATATTTTTTTTTCTTCAGATGCTGAAAGATTTACATTAAGTTTCACAAACTTTTGCTTGATTTTGTACAGTGGGACCCGTATAGCAATATTAGACAGTCGACTGCCTTCCCAAATATCTAAACTTCCAGAGTTACATGGAGACTCAAACAACGGGTCGAGCTTTAGATATTTTTTAATTTCTATATGCACACTATCGTTGATTTTGTGGAATGCAATAATTTCTGCTACACTTTGATCTTCTAACAGCACTGTATTATTTGGATGTTTGATGGAAAGAATCATCCTTTTGTACTTCAATTTTAAAATTTTGTCTCTTCTCTTCTTAATCACAATTACTTCAGGAGGAATTTCAATTTTTTTATCCAAGAACTGTTTTCTTTCTGTAAGTCGATTACAATATTGTGCAATTAGGTGCTTTGGTGAACGCAAAGTACTGCTTATACCACCTAAGTATGATTCAAAGCTAAAAGCACTTAACTCACTTAGCGTACATCCAGAGGTTTCCACGTCATCACTTAGGTGAATCAAGTTATGAACGTTTAAAGATAAAAATGTCTGTCCATAAAGATTCGAAGCACTTTGCACAAAACTTTTGAAATAATTTCTTGCTTGATTTAAATTTAAAAGTTTGTTTTCATCGGATAATAATCTACATGCCACTGTGAACAACATAAAATGTTGATATAAATCATCTGAGACTATTTCTTTTAGTACAACCAAAGAAGCGTACAGTGCAAAAAATTTATATTCCACAGCTTTGTATTTAGAGTAGTGATTTGTCGACCTCATCTTGCGTGGGAATTCTTCTGGAATATCTGGTTTTATTAACTCTGTTCGACGAGCTAATTCGTTTTTGAGAGTTGCACTTAACCGCACTTTGTGGCTGGATGGTTTTAATAAATATTCCATCATTCTTTTAGTGCATCCCAAATATACTAGATGCATTGGATCCAGTATGAATTGAGAAAGCATGTCGATTGGCGGTTCAATGGCACATAATAAAGAAACACCTGTGTGGTATTGAGGGTCTTCATAGTTTCTAAATGACTTATTAGTCTTCTGTGCTGCATCAATTTGCAGAAAGACCGTAGTCCCATCAACTTTTTTGCCTAAAACATTGCATCTCTCGCAACCTTTGAATGCAACATGACCCACTACGCACTTCATAGATGATCTGGCTGGACAATCACATGTGAAAAACTTCAGTTTTATTTCAAACCACTTACTTTTAATTTCCAATCCTTCTTTCAGCAAGTGGTTTATTTCTCTAACAAAATCTGTCAAATATTCTGATATACTTTTGGGTTTTCCGTGTCCACTATAAATAGCAACAGTGAACGGTTCATACACATCCAATTTGGTATAAACCTTACAAAGAATTGGCCACAGACATACTGTACTTGACTTGAATGGTGACATTCCATCAATGTTTATAATTAATTCCAGGACATCGGTATCATGAAATTCTTTTTGAATTTGAACTTTTAATTGACATTCAATGCCAAAATATACATATTCACCCACTGAATCATCAGCTACTGTCATCGGTTTAATGTCATACTTTTTTGTATCGCACTTTAGCAATGTCTTAGTGGATTGAGGAAGACTCGGTAGAAGTCTTTTTCTCAAAATTTTCAAAAGAGCATCTGAATGTTTGTGTGCTATACCAGTAGACACTACCCACTCCTGCAACTCTTTGATTTCTGGATCTTGACCTTCAAATATGTTTTGATAATTGGCATTATCATTATCGAGGTCACTTTCACTTTCACTCTCACTAGAACTACTATTAACTGAATTATCTGAATCATTTGAAACACTGCTTTCACTTGGTGAATTTTCCATAGCTGAGTTCTCCTGATCTTGCACAAAATCACTATATTCTTTCAGCAAAGAATCAAACTTCATCTTTTTATTGTTTTCGGAAAGTTTGCTTTTGTGATCAGTCATATTTTCGTTGCAAAAATTAATGCGTAGAAAAACGGAGCAACGGAGCTACGTATAACGCAGACGTACGGAGCAGACTTTGAGGTTATTTGGCGGCAGACGACAATGACGACGCAATACAGCAGCTGCTATGTGCGCGCGCATTCTCGGGTTGCTGCCGACTTTTTTTCGAATTCGCGGCAAATAATTCGTCTATCAAACTGGCGATGTGCTACTGAGCTGAGTAGCACAACACGACAATTTTCTACCAGGGTATGCAAGCCTGTGTTATGTATTTCAACATATTTATACAGTTTAGTGGCTTAAGTGTCACCAAAAGATCTATTTTGTTCGAAAACACTTGCGCCAAAAGCGTATAATTAGAAGGAACTAGATCTTCTGGTTACACTTAAGTCACTATACTGTATAAATATGTTGAAATATATAACAGGGGCTTGCATACCAAGTTTCAAGTTTAAACATTGCATCACTTGTACATAAACTCAATTTTTTTTTAAATTTCTTTGACTAAAATTGCATATCTCAAAAGTGGTGCATTGTATACACTTGAAACTTGATATAATAAGCCCTCGTAATGTATTTCACTATATTTCAGCAGTTTGATGCACTTACTACAATCAGATGATCTACTTTGTTCGAAAACACTTGCGCTAAAAGCGACAATTTAGAACAAACTAGATCTTCTGGTTACGCTTAAGTCACTAAACTGTATAAATTTGTTGAAAGACATAACAAGGGCTTTTATACCAAGTTTCAACTTTATACAATGCATCATTTATAAATAAACTCATTTTTTTCAAATTTCTGGGAAAAAAAATAGCACATCTCAAAAGTAGTTTTTTGTCATAAGAAAAGCGTGTATTCGAAACACGTGTGTATATGCGAAATACACGTAATTATTTATTAATTTTTATAATATAAAAAGCGTGTATTCGAAACACGCGTGTATATGCGAAATGCACAGTTATTTTATTGTAAAAAATGCGTGTAGTCGAAACACGTGTGATATATATACGAAATACAGATCATTATGTATAGGCATTTTTCGTTATATCAAATCTGCGTGTACGGCAACACGCAGTGTGAGTTTCGATATTGCAAATTTTTGTAGTGGTTGACGCCAGATGGCGCCAGAGGTTATTATAAGCACTACCTGCACTACCGGCCGCAAGGTCGGTAAAATCGCAGAAATGGGTTTGAGACCCCCTTAACTGAAATCGGGCAGGACGGCGCGAAATGGATAGGGTTAGCACAAAATAGGGATACGTGGAAGGCTTGGTAGATGAGGCGATGAACTTTCGAGTTCGAAATGCCACTTAAAAAAAAAAAAAAAAAAAAAAAAAAAAAAAAAAAAAANAAAAAAAAAAAAAAAAAAAAGATTTGCAAACTTAGCACAATAATTCATACTTTATATCAACTATTTTAGGATTCAACTGGTCTTCCGGATATATTGATATTCAAATTAAGTTTTGATCGTGGAATAACTAATACCAAAAAAAAATTCCAACTAATACTGCTGCTAAAAATTCCACAGAAAAAAAATTTAAAATGTGCGAAGAACACAGAACGAAATAAACGCGCGCAGTCGCGAGAGCATAACGAGAAGCGTGCTAGCACGCGACGGTCGCGTTTATTTGCATATTATATACGCATTATATAGGTAGACTCGTGCACGTGTTGCGATTCTACTGTGCTGTTGCTGGCACAGAAGTAAAAACAGATCGAATTTATGATAAGAGCGTGCATCCGTGCATCACGCCACTGCTCTCCCCCAATATCTGCGATGTGCCCGGGACAAACACTTTTTATTATGTTTTTGACGGCGCCGAAAGCTAAAAATATATAGAGGCGAATACGGCAGCGGACGCCGAGCTATTTAAATTGCTCCGTCAGGTATGTCTGTGTGGTGGACGTAAATAATTCGCCGACATCCAATAACTTATAGGAGATAGCCGATTACGGTGACGAAATAAAACGCTTTGAATTTCGTAATTTATATTCGTTTGCAGTTGATTCTATATATTGTATTTTAATATTGCTAGATACGTTATGCCACATGATAAGTACATTTCTTTTTACTTTTTCGTTCTTTATTTATTTCTGCCGAGAATGCGATTTCAAAGATTATTATATATTAAGAATGACATCAAAATAAAATCACGAACGTAAATGAACAGCATAGGAGGAGAAACAGAAAAATATAAAGTATGTATGTAAAATAACGGACAGAACAAAATAAAAGTGAAAGAAAAATACAAGCACAGAAAGAACGTGTAAAACTTTAAGAGAATAAGAGCCGAGAGACGAGCTACCGACAAAAAGTGGCTGGGATATAATAAACGACTTCGAGCTAAGCTACAAAACTGCGTGTCGACGGCCGATTAGAAGCAAACATAATCACATTGCGCTACTATAATTAAGGCAAAACCTTGAAAGGTATCATGAGAAACGTGCTTTGAGATCTTTGGACTTTATTGTCACTTCTTTATGGGTACTACGTAGTTTAAACGCCTCTTTTTTCTGTGGTGAATTGACATTTTTACTCATTGCTTTATGTTTCTGTATCTCAATGAGGTTAAAATAAAGAAAGTACATTATACGTTTGTAAAATATTATGGTGAAGGTATTTATATAAAAGCTAAAAAATTTCTCTTGAAGTCTCTAGAAAAAAAAAATTGCTCCGGATGTTGAGTATTTGGGCAAAACAATGTCTTATGAAAAATATTTTTGTAAACAAAATGACAGGAAGAGACTAATCATCATACTTTCGCAACTCATTGTCAGTGCGTCAAGTTAAGTCCTAAAAATACAAGATTCTAAGGAATAACAATTGTTTTGTTCGCCTATAAGGAAAACCGCTGCCAATTCATTGGCACGCAGCTTCCTCCAACTAAATTTACAGGTCCAATAAATAAAATATTGTTTTATTATACAGTATATTTATGCCTTTTTCGACGTGCAACGACACCTCTATAAGAGGAAGCAAAATTTTTTAGAAAAATCGGGTTTTACATTTCAGCTCTTTACTTGAGAACCGCTCAACAAAATCGTTTAAAATTTTAACAACAGATAGCTTTCTTTATGGTAAATCACTAAATAAAATTTTGAAGCATTTGACTACATTGTTTTAGAGATATAAGAAATAAAAAAAATTCAAAAATAGTATATTACGATACAAGTGGCATAAATAGTCCATTACGGCACGATGTGTATTAGCACCCGAGCGTAGCGAGGGAGCTAAACGCCGTGCTGTATCGGACTATTTATGCCACGAGTAATATCGTACGCTATTTTATAGTGACTAGCATAAATCAGCTGTCACGCCTATCCATGGCCTAAACAGTCCATTTTTGCACCGTGCAGTTAGCACGGTGCAATAATGGACTATTTATGCCACGGATAGGCGTGACATAGATGCGGATTTATGCCACACAGTGCTATAAAAAAATTCAAATCTTGATATCTTAAGAACCATAGGGGTTTCAAAGCTGTGCAACGAACTTATCCAAAACACATAAAATATCAACCTTTTCCCAAAATCTCAAGGGCAATAAAGCCTTTTTACGCCCGTAATCGTGGCACAAATAAAAATCATTTTTTTCAGTTTTCGATTTATTACTGGAAAAATAAGTGGTCAAATCATTTAAAATTTTAATGGGCTATAGTTTGACACGTGACCCATCAACTTGATTTTTTCACGAGGTTATGATGTTTAGTTTCAGAGATATAATTTAAAAAAAAAAGCACCTTTTGCTTCCTTCCTAAGGAAGCCTTGTAATAGTAATTTTTGGAGTTTGTGTAAAAACATGTGGGAAGTGTGTTTTGATGAATTTTTAGTCGAAAAATGGTGTTTTTAGAAAATGTCCGTACGGATGTATGTGTGGTGTGTGATGTGTGGTGGTGTGTGGTGTGTGCGTATGTATACGCCTGTTCTCAGCTTCTACTTGGTGGATTTTAACCCACCAAGTCTCATTTTCTTGTTTTTGCTAGAAGATAGTGGGACGAAAGTCCGTTTTTACATTTAATACGCGTTTTATAGTGATTTTTAGTTTTGAGATTTCAGTTTTGCCAATAAAGTTATCGGAAAAGTTAATAAAAGTAATTGCTTAATATGTACCTGAAAGAGAATAAAATTGTCTATGTTTTACCATGAAAATTTATATTATCGTTCGTCGTTCTTTTATTATACACCATACAGTGCAATTTTTTTAAATCGATAACTCAAAAACTAAATAGCGAATCATTCTAAAAAAATATATGCTTATTGAAGGTAATTAGAACTATATACCACTTAAATTTTAAGTATTTCACGGGGTAGATCCTGAGAAAAACATCAAAAACTGAAAAAAAATCGTTTTTCTACGTGACGCGATAACTGGAGTAAAAAGGCAATAATCAAGTTCAAATTTTGGATTTAGTTAGCATTATATAGCACAATGATCCCTTTCTTTGGGATTTTTATAAAACCAGTTAGTTTCAAAGATATTGAGCTTCAAACTTTTGTTTTTTCACCCTGTATACTATGATTCGTTTTTTCTACGTGATGCGATAACTGAAGTAAAAAGGCAATAATCAATTTAAAATTTTGGATTTAGTCAGCATTATATAGCACAATGATCCCTTTCTTTGGGTTGTTTATGATACCAGTTAGTTTTAAAGATATTAAGCCTCAAAATTTTGTTTTCTTACCCTGTATACTCTATATAACTGAAAACTGTATCGCTTCGATCTCAGTTTCCATTAATGGATTTTAATCTATACTTAGACTCGTTTTTTGCTGTTTTTGTTTTATTAATTCGTTAAAAATAAGATTTTCAGTTACGCATGTGCGTATATTCATGGCGATTTTTCGATCACTGGTGATTTTAGATACGTTCCGCGAACTATATCCTTATCATTATATCTCGGAAACTAAATTTTGAACTTTTCGTTAAAACATCATGATTATCGAATGTTATTCTATAGACTACTTTAATTTTAAGTAGTCTACGGCAATTAAAAATTTTGAAATTTTTCAAAAATATGCATACAGCAAATATGTTGCATACAGTTAGTTGCATGCAATCAGATGGAGATTCAACTCGTTTTTTTAAAGCTTTTGGCGATAGTTTAGACAATTTGGTGGTTCTAATAATAAAAGTTGGAGATCAAGAAACGTTCTATGTACTTTTTAACCTTCGTCAACTGTTTTTCTCTTTCAAAAGTTATGTATATCTATATCGATGATGTATATAGATATACAGTGTGCTGCCTGCAACACCCCGATTATGCCAAGAAGGCGGCGCTGTCGGCGGTCCTTACCTAGCGTATAGCACCTTAATCCCTTTCTTTGGGCTGTTTATGAAACCAAATGGTTTCAAAGATATTAAGCTTCAAAATTTCGTTTTCTCACCCTGTATATTGTATACTCTATATAACTGAAAACTGCATCGCTTAGATCTTAGCTTCTATTTGATGGATTTTAATCTATACCTTGGCTAGTTTTTTTCTGTTTTTTGTTTTATTAAATCGTTAAAAACAATAGTTTTAGTTACGCATTGATTATGTGATATAATTATTTCGAAATAATTTTATCCATCAAACGAAAAAGCATAAAAACTTTATAGAATTATATATGAAGTAAAAACAATTTAGACATTAAAGCGATACATAAGGTTGAAGGAAGCTACGTGCCAAAGAATTGGCAGCGGTTTTTATTTTATCTGCCGAACGGAGTGGTCGATCCCGACGACCAAACGGGAAAAAATAGATAATTTTATTATCTTCCAAATGCATTTCAGCAGAATTGTTTGTAACCGTCGGATGATTGAAAAAAACGCAAAATAGTGTTTTTCAAAAATCAAAAAATGGCTATAAAAAGAAAAATAGTTAAGAAAATAAAAAATAACTGTTTTTCCCGAATTCAGAATCCAAAAATAGATAAGTATGTCAAATTTTATTGATATTGACGGAATAGTTTCAGAAATATCACGGTATACATACACACACACAAACCACACAAACCATACATACACACACATCCATACGGACATTTTCTAAAAACACATAATTCGAACTTTAAACATCTCATAACATGTTTCTATGAAGTTTTAGCGAAACTGAAAATTTTACTATCACAAAGCTTCCTCTGGGAGGAAGCAAAACATCCATTATGTCTTAATAATTCTCTGGTACGGATTACACTAGCGCCAAAGTCATCCAAATACTTACACGTGAATCTAATAGGATGGCAAAAATGAATAATAATTAAGGTATGAAATACATTGCCTTTAATATGAGAAACCTTATCAACCCAAATAACGACAGGCACCTAATGAAGTGCATCAAAACCAAGAGTAGTATTACAGAAATTATTATACAGTTGATTCAATTCTGTACATTGATTGTATGATCCGTATACCGTAATAACTAGCAACATATGAAATTACGAGCTTTTAATGTTCATTCTCCCATATCAAAGTTGATTTTCACATATTACGTAACTTACTAACCAAATTGTTGTCGATCCAAACAGTTCTATAACTAACTATGTTGGTATCACTTTATCACAATCGCAATAAAAAATATCATATATTTGATTAATCTGTATAAGTTCTAACAAAGTTATAAGTTCAAAACTCGCAAATATCGTGTGGAGGCATAGAAGACAGCGAGTACAAACGCGACTACGAAGACAACACGAGAAAAACCGGATGCTTAGGTGCGCTCACGGATCGCCGCGAAGCGCACGAAGCCGTGACTCTCGTTCTCGCTGATGGCATTTTACCAGTCGCCAGAGACTGGCACCGGATTCCAACGTAAGTATATGACCAAACGAGGGAGGCTGTCTCTTGCGAACACTAGATGCTCTAGAAGCTCTTGAAATAATACCGGCTGATGTAGAAACTGAACATCTCAAAATTGTAAGAACGGTTTTGGGTGCACAAGCATAGCGTACTTGAATTATAATTATTGTAACTGTTGAAAACAAAAAGTAGTGTAAGGTTCTCAAAAAAGTCAGGTTAACTAAAACACTGATAAATATTATAAAAGTATGTGTAATCATCTGAATTCTGTACAGTTGAAATGCAGGCATTTCTTCCCTTTGACACGAGAATCCAAACAACTAACTAACAACAAGCTTGAAAACATTTCCTGAACTCAAAAGTTTCTTATTTTTCATATACCAAGCTCAAAAGAATCGCTGCAGTCACAATATGAAATAAATTCTTCAAGCTTTGCCCCAACACAACACTGATATCAAAAGCAGCATGCACGCGGATAACACTAAACCAACGCGCAATTTATTCTGAAGAACTTTCCCTTATAAAACCGAGATTGCCTTCAGCGAGCTTAAACGCAATTTAAAGTTCGAAAAATACCTTGCCATATTTCCCCTCTAAATTCTCTATGAGCTTCTCCCCCTAAAATAATAACAACTTTCAGAGGCACGCGTGGGCATAAACACACGAGCGAATTCCCAGCGTATACGCAAGAAGCGCGTATGCGTACATGTGCGCTCGCGCACGTATATAACCGCAAGTGCGAGAGAAAACGCACAGAAAGAGAGAGAAAGCGCGAGAGAAACTACTTTGTAGTAGAAGCGAGCAAGAAGAGCGGGAGAGAAATTGAATAAAAAGTAAAAGCTGCACGCGTATACATAGATATATATACCTATAGCTGGAGCAAACCGCGAGTTGGTTAGGAACGAAAGAATCCACAATGCCACGGCTTCATCTTCTGCTCTCTGTGGCTGACTCGTAGCGTTGCCGTGCGGAGAGCAATCGCCACGACTCGGATGCGCTCGCACTCCGTAATAACTTTTCTCGGGAAGTTAATTAATCCTGAACATCTTCGCCTCGCTCGTGTAACCTATCTCTTTGTTTCTCCTTCCCCTAACGCTACTCTCTGCTTCTCTGCTTATACACCTAATAAATACAACAAGTTGCATGTTACCAGGCACTATCGAATTTTCAATATGAACAACTTTCATCGTTTGGAAGAAGTTTTACTAATTTCAGACTGCAGTTCGTTACGTTGTAAATATAAATCTAACGCTTTTGTGGGATCAATGGAAGGAGGGCTCATTTGTGAGCTTTTCAATGCAGAAGGTCGTTGACTTGCTCCCTGCTTTGGAAAACTCTCGAGAATGCCTTCTGATTGCTTTGAAAATTTTGCTAGTACGCGCACCGGAAGCCAGATCCTGGCATGGCTTTGTATACATTGGCCATTTTATACATCACGTTTTGCTGTACAAGCGTTTGAATAATTTTACATCTATCTTTACAGAGAGATGTAAAGCTGACAATTTTTAACAATTTTATCATAAAATTATAATGTTTCTGAATTTTTAGACAGTTTTCTTACCATTGAATTTTGTATTCAAAACACATAAAAAGATGGTAGAAAATAAAAAATTCGATGCATAGGTGTAACAATATATCTGATGGACAAAAATATATTCTTCATATTAACAACATTTGTCAGTGTTATTATTAGCCGTTGCTGTGCCTAACTCTAAGCTATTTTTACAGGCATTTCATTGCAGGCACAAAGCGTACGTTTAATTAATTTGTTAATTAATATTATATATACAGGCTGATGCAACGAGAACCTTGCATGCAATTAACTTTAAAATTAGATATTTTAATTAACTTCTTATGTAAAGATAAATTTTCCGAACTATTTGATCCGATTTCCGCAAATATAGTCTCACTCTGAGTATGCAGTGATTCGACCACTTTAAAATTTTCGAGTGAGTCGCTACTTCGTATATAGAAAATAGTTATCGAAATTTACTCAGTTTCCGTTGACAATTCAAGATTCTATACCAACTAGACTAGTTGTATTGGACTGAAAAGGTACTGTTTCAAAAAAGATCATTATGAGGCAAAAAGTTCTTGGAATGGGTACCAGGGATATGTTATAAAAGTGTGGCCAAAATTTCGGGACGGAACATTGTTTAAACAATAAAAGAAGATGCCAAAACTCGGTTTTTTGCGTATAACTTTTGAACCGCTGTTGCTATCGAAAATTGGCGAGAATACCAAGTTATAGGTATTTTTATACTTACGAAATGAGCCCGGGTTGATTGAATTTTGTTAATTCGTTTGCTTGCAATAAACAAAAAACCGCTAACCAAAAAATATCAAAGTATTGTATTATGTAAAACATTCCCACCAAAATCATTTGAAAATCTAGTCTGCCGGTTATTATTATTTTTCAAAAAAAAATCTAATCTACGATTGTATAGCATGAGCGGCCGCAACAGCAGGCCAAAACAAGGCATCGTTGTAGCATCGGTAGCACACCACTATATCTAGGCTCAGCGCGCATATTGTTATAATGGAAATCAAAAACTGCATATGCGCCACCTATTCTCACCTACCAGAGACTCGAAGAGTTTAGGCGGTGACGAAAGTGCCAGTTCAAAACTGCTTTGTTTTGGTAATTGATATCGCTCTAGCGGTCCACACGTGCATACATACATTGAAACTGAAATTTAATTTAGACTCGCAACAGTGTAATTTCTCAAAATATAAATGTTTGGTATATGAATAAGCCTTAGACTTTGATCTAAAAAGGTCGAGATCCCCGCGAAAATATAATGAAATACATCGATCCCTTGTTATCATATTTTCCCATTTCTAATTTTGTAAGGTTAGGGATTCAAACATACCCAGATTTTGCGCGGTAAAACGAACAGAGAATGAATACAAGATTACCATGTCTTTTTCAGAGTAGAAAATCAACTTGTTACAAGAATCTGATCGGAGGATGGTACAAAGCAGAACTCCGGAGAACTTTTATTCAATTTGGCGGGTTTGCTTCGGACCTTGCTCTTCAGTTCCGGTCTGATTAATTTTTAACTTAATCAACATCTAGTTCGGAATTGGTAATGGGTACATGCAGATAGGGTCACACCCAAAATCCAAAATAACCCTTACGGAGAAAGAAAAGGTATCGCTCGACCCTTAACATAACGAATGGTTGGCATTGGTTGCCACCATTGATGGTTTCGCTATTTTTAAACCGTTTAATAAATTTTCTAAACCATTTTTCTCCGTATCTGTACATACTCCATTTGAGTAAAAATGAAAAATGTCGGCAATCTCTTTCAATTTAGGATAAACAAATCACTCTAAAATTTTATGCGCACATAAGTTTTAATAATTAAGAGCATGTATCAACCAAGTGAAAACTTAATCCCCGTAACTCAGTTGTTTAGAAGTGAGCGGAAGCTCGAGCACCTTAATTAAAATAAGTGTTGCACGCGTGTAGCTACATCTCTCGTGAGCAAAGCTCATAGTACACACAACTCGGCACACACCTAGAAAAGCGCGCTTGCGGTCCTAGCACCATCAGCACAACCGTTTCGCACAAATACACCTGGATGAATATCGCCGCAATAATCGCGGTTTCCACGCACTATCTCTCGCAGCGGTATCAGTTTTACTCGTGCAGCGGCAGAAAGAGAGGAGATGGTCTAGCCTTCCTGGCAGCGCATATTTAATTCGTTAACGCAGACGCCGCTGTATATGTATAGTAGTGCATAGCTCGCGGATTTACGGCGCTCGCTTTGTATTCACGCCGTTGAGGCTAGACACGCGAATCGAGCAAGCGCTTTCGTTTATAAATCAAAAATGATACAGTGCGCGGGCGTCGCTCGCTTTTACGAGCGCCAGAACACTGGAAGAAGAAGGCGATCCGTCACTCGGATATGCGCTTGTTGTGTGCGGCATGCCTATGGGAAAGCGCGCTGGTATATAGATTTGAAAATTAGAATGCAGTTCCAAGTGCGTATCGGGAAATTAATATGGAGACAGTGAGTGTGCATTGTTTGCTCGGTAGGAAGACGATGTTGGGATTGCTGGCAGTGGTAATTTATACCGGTAGTATGCCGACGTACCGACGAGTGATGCGAAATTAAACGCGGTTGTTTGTGTTTATGGCTTTGTGCGTATGCCCCGTGGAGATGATAATTTTAGAAAATACTAATAGCGACAACAGAGCTACCTTGAGAAAAAGTCTATGATGTTCACAAGTGTCACTATAAATTATGTAATGATTTAAGAAATTTTTCAAAAACTATTGTTGTTAAAATAAAAATGTTTAAATCTTTTTAAGATCAAATATATGAATCAAATAATAATTGTAAAACATATTTCGTTAAATTTTCAAATACGTTTTTGACAACAAAGCACGCTGGATTTTGCAAGAATTATAAAGTTACTGAAAGAAATATTTCAACGATTGGAATTTTAAAACGCTGAAAATTTGAATTAGAATGAATGAAATGAACGAACATTATAGATATTCGGATATGTTACATATTAATTATTTTATACTATATTATGAATTCCTATCTTGAAAAAGTAAAGTTGATATAGGAATGCGCCTGCAATCGCTAGTAATGTAAAGAGTTATTTAAAAACAATTTTAAACTTTTTGAATTATTTTGCAAACCATTGTAACGAACATTTCCTGTTGTCATATATATATATATATATATATATATATATATATATATGAGAACAGGAAATGTATAGGTGCACGTGGTTTTTCCGAAGACATTTTTATTCACAAGGAGACATTAAAAAAACTAGATTTGGCGCAGTGCGCTGCGCGCACTGTAGTAGAATATTAATTCATTAACTTATTAAATGAAATATAAATGCTTGATTGATATTTTTAATATTTGTTTTCTATTACGGAAATATATCAAACTGTACAATATATGATTCATTTCGCGCTCATGTAAATTTCAAAATTGCCGCGGTTTCGTCCCCAACTACCTTTTAAAATTTTAAGGTTATGTCTCAACTCAGTTCGTGTCAACGTTCACATCATGTCACTTTTTGTAACAATGATAATATTTACAATAGAATATTATAAATACACAAATAATAATTATTGATATGTATTATAGTAATATATTACATTCTTTGTATTAGGATCAATTTTAGAAATCAAAAACAAATCAAAAAATTCTAACGATACTTTTGACGCATGCGCACTACACGAGCCAATCATATTGACGCATTCTTGGCTTCACTTCATCCGGTCATGACTTTTTTATATGGGAACAAGGAAATCACCGCTGCTTAACGCGCGAATAATATCGTTACGCAATTCTTTCTTTACATTCTAAACAGAATCCAAATGTTAACATTTTCCTCACTATAATATAATACATTTGTATATATGTATCTTGTCTCACCAATCATGTCACCCAATATAATGTAGGTTATGTGCTTTTTAATTTTTGAAGTCAGATATTCGTTATTTATTTTATAGCTAAATAATTAATTGTTACAAACCTAATCTCAAAATTTAAACTAATAAAACACGATCATTTATTATTAAACTCGTTACCATTCAAATTCAAATATTGAATTTTAAATGTTGGCGCCATCTAAACCGGATACACATCTGTCGACCAATCACGGCCATCGTCCATCTTTTATAGGCTTCACAACATCCGGCATCACTTTTTTTAGAGAGGATAATCAATTTTTTGCTCAGAAATACCAACATCACCAGACGAGGAAATATCCATTCATCGCGCGTATCTTTCCCCAAAAAACCCAATCCCTCTAACAATATGAAACATCTTTATTCGCGGTAAAAACCCAAAACTTTTCTAAGCGACCGCGACGTCTACTCTTCAAAACCCTTCCTCAGTCTGAATCCTCGCGGAAATCCCAGCGACCTAACCTCAAAATCCAGTATGCTCGAATCTTACCAGCTCGTTGCGTTCTTCGCCGTCTCGGTGGCAGTGGAGCCTCCCCGCAGTCCTAGCATAAGTAGCAGCAGGTCGATGTGAATGGCCATGCGCCGTCAATGTCAATAGCTCGCTTGGCGAGTCTCGGGCACTGCACATAAGTACACAGCGGAAAGAAGGCAGCGGGCGGGCGCCAAGAGGGTGCGAGCGAGACGGAGCGAAAACCTGCCCCGCGCGCGCAGATGTCGCCTTCGCACGCCAGCCAGCCGTGAGCCGCGGACAACAAGATGCAGGCGCCGCTGCCGCTCGCCGACCAAACACTGCCACTACTGTCACTTGAAGCTGCCGCACACACCACCAGGTCCCGATAAAGGATTCGAGACGGAGGAATTACGCGATCACAAGTACACACGCGACACCGGACAAAGGTAAACCCACCGCAAAAACGTATAGTAAACACACGACGCAGACGCAGCTCTGCGCACGCGCTGCCGCATGCAGGAGGGACTGCGAGATGTCGAGAGACAGCACCAGCAGAACGTGTGCTCGAGAGAGACGGAGGCACGAGGGACGCGCGCGCACAACATCCGCAATCCGCGGAAGAACTGTCGAATAGCCCGTCCGTGCCTTCGCTGCACCGCGGTTCTCTGTGTAAGGCTCTCTCGTGCTCTCTCTCTCTCTCTCTCTCTCTCTCTCTCCCTCGGAGACTCTCCTTCGTTCTCGAGACGCTCTCTCTCTCCGTCTCGCTTGCGGCTCGCTCGCTTTTCGCTTGTTCTCGCGGGCGGCAGCGCCCCCACCCGTTTGCGCGAAAGGTGAAAGGAGTATATAGTTGGCCAGGAGAGAGACGAGTGCATGCAGGGGGATCATGCTGCTGCAGGATAAATAACAGAGTCAGAGCCAAAGAGAGAGGATTAAAAAAGTTAAGATGCGCGAGATAAAGGGCTCGATGCGCAGTTTCGCTTCGGGTTTCGGAGACTGCACGCTCTTAAACTTATTTGAACATTCTTTTACGACTCGTGCATTTATTCATTCATATACGTATTTAGGGATGCAGCCGTATGTAGGAATAAATAACAAATGCGAATTCGATTTAAGTAATTTAAAAAAAAAATTATGAATCATCTATATAAGTGATAGGAATTTTTAAAAAAGGAGAAGTTAAAACTTAGAGCCTGTATATTAGTTTGTTACTATTGCTTGTTTTTGCAAAAGATTCGTTTTTAAGACTTATGTTTTCTTTTCTATATACGTACATTATATTAATGCTGCGAATATTTAAACCGGATATTCCAAACAAAGGCTCTATTGTTTGCATAATAATATAATACCTGTTACGATATAGAGATAATATAAATCAATGTAAATAATTGAAAAAAGTTGTAAAAAATAATATACGATGCACTTATTGCAGACACACAAAAAAACAAATAATTTTTAAAAATATCGATTTACGCGCACAAATATTTACATGCTGATTCTCCGAGACGTTTTATATAGATATACGGCTATACAGCACTTGAACTCGTCAAAAGATTAAGTATCGGTTGAGAAATTCGATCACAATAAATAAAGAAAAAGAATAATTGGACGGACACTTCTCAGCCAGGGATTTAATCCTAGATTGGAAGGCTCTAAATTCGTTGATCTTGAAATAGTAATTATTTATGATTCCTGGATTAACATTTATAATTATTTCAACAATGGCTCCTCAAAATTCTCCTTGAATAGCCTGGAATTTGTTGAAAACGTATAGTTACGCTTTAGTATAAGAAACGATGCAGCAAGGTCTGCAACCATAACTACAGCCGTGTATGCTCGCGTGTATGTACATTTTCAGTGTATACCCACTGCAGACTTTTTAGCGGACTTTATGCATACTCCCTACTGTTAATTATGCAGATTTCCAACAATAAACTTTTTATGAATGTTGAACCGGACTTAAGATTCAAATACTAATATGTAAAATACTTTGAAAATTGAAAAAAAATACGATGCGAATATGATAGCACCAAATTTAAAACCAAATGGTCCATGAAATTTTAATTTTTTTCTCTTAAGGGGACACACTACTCTTAAACTCTGAAAAATAACATTCTTATAAATAATTACAAAAATAAATTATTGAAATGAATTGAATCGAACATTATATAACAATTGTAATTTATTTTTGTAATTATTTATGAGAATTTTTTTATTTTTAAAAAAACGTACGTCCACACGTAGTACTTTTCATTTTTCGCCGCGAAGAAGTTGATTTCGCGCTCTTGCCGCGAAGACTAGCACTTTTCACGAAAAGACTAGTAGTTTCGGGGCTTAATGCTTAAACAATTGATTATATTTATGAACCATAAAGTGGTACATAGTAACATTCACATGCAAAGAGTCAGCTAAAGCATGAAACGTCGTCTTCGCGTCGAATAACCAAATGTACTAGAGTCTTCGGCGCGAGATCTGAAATGTAGTACTTTTTGTAGGAACCGACGATATGTTCTTAATTTGCTATTTTTGAGATTAGGAATTCAAACGTACGCAGATTTTGCGTTACGCGGTAAAACGAACAGCCGATAAGAGAAGATAAATGGAATGATTACCGTGTCCTCGCTAGAGTAGGACATTGAATTTCAAGTCTTTTTTCCACATATACTAACAAAAAAGGAGCATAATTTCGTTTTGTCAAGAATTTACAGAATTTTATTTAAAAATCTACAAAATTCTCAATCTGGAGTAATGTTTATTAATTCGTAACAATATATAGAATCGAATTGAAAACCTATCGATTATGTTCCGTTAATTGAAGATTTATAAATGAATAATATAAAATGTAAACTTCTTGATAAAATTATTAAATATAATTTTTAATAATACAAAGGAAACTTATGAAAATAATCGATTATATAATAATAGTATATTGTGTACCAAAGGCGTAGTGTGGAGTTTGCAGTACGAGTCGAAGGCAAGGTAGCACGAGCCGAAGGAGAGTGCGTACTGAGCCAAAGACGAGTACTGCAACCACACGAGGTCAAAAAGCCCACTTAGCCCTTGGTGCACACCATATTTTTTGTGACGCATGTATTGATTTTCGCGTTTTTCATGGCTATAAAGCGGGAGTAAATAAGCCTTTTTTTACACGGCCACTACACACCTATAAATATTTAGAAAATACGACTCAGAAACTCAAAATTTGCATTTTCAAACAAAATTTTGTCAGCGGGCAAAAAAAGTCAGGAGCGGGCAAAAAAAGTTCAGCAGCGGGCAAAAATAGTATATTGTGTGCCAATGGCGTAAAGTGGGCTTTTTTAGGCCGAGTGTGGAGTTTGCAGTACTCGTCTGCGGCTCGTAAACGCCCTCGCCTTCGGCTCGGGCTAACTCGCCTTGACTCGTACTGCAACCACACGATGCTAAAAAGCCCACTTAGCCCTTGGTGCACACCATATTTTTTGTAACGCAAGTACAGATTTTTGCGTTTTTTTTTTTAGATATTGAGTGCGACTGATGCAACTTTTTTCAGAATTGGCGACTACACTCTTAGTAGACTAATTTTTAAATTTATATATATACGTGTGTGTATACATATAGAAAATTTCCCGAAATATGTTAGCGGGCGTTTTTCAGTTTTTTTTTGCCCGCCGGTCTGAAAAAAGTTACTTTAGTCCCGCTTAATTTTTTTTTTTTTTTTTTTTTTTGCTGCCCCCGTATAAGTAGTTCAGCTGGTATAGAATCGTCTTCGCGGCTTATTGTTTTTTAGTTTTTTGATCGCGGCTTCTACTTCTTTGTATGTCGGTTCTTCCATATGGAGTTCGCAGTGTGGATTCGTCTCCCTTTCCTCGCAGTGTTTCATGTACGTTTAGTAACTTATCAAAATATCCTTCCACAGCTTTAGCAGTTCTTTCGCTTGTAACGAGATTCCCGCCCTCATCTTCATTAATTGCGATCTACTCTGGAAACCCTTCCTAATATCCTGTTAATTCCTTTGTACATCTCGCGCGGTTATTTCCTTACTATTAGTTCTCTATTTTTCTATCTGATTCTTTTGATACTCGCGTTTTTGTTCCTGTAAATCGCCCCCACTTGCCCTTCTTATTTCGTGGTACTCTTCTACGGCCCTATCGCCTCCATTGTGTACGCTGTCTAATTGGCCTTTTTGCGCCTTTCAAACCAGAGTTCGCACTCTTCGTCAAACCATGGTTTGCTCTTTGGCTTTTTCTTTCTACTAGCACTTGTTCGCGGCCTGTTTTATCGCTTTTTCGATATCCCCCAAAGACTGTTTCGGTCGTCATCTACCTCCGTTCGGCATCCGTTTCTTCGAGTACCTGAAACCGATTCCTTATTTCTACTTGATACTTAATTCGTTCTATCCCGTTCCGTAGCTTTCAATATCGAAGTTTCTACTTTGCTCGCCGTGTTACTATTTTGCCCAGCTACTAATTTGGCCTCTTAATTTGGCCACTACTAGAAAATGATCCGAGTCGCAATCCGCCCCCTAAGGTCTTACGTCAAGCACGTTCGTGGTGGCGCCTCTTATCGATAAGAAAGTGATCGATTTGATTTTTCGTGGCTCCGTCCGCGAATGTCCAGTTACTTTGTGTATATCCTTGTGCTTGAAGCACGTACTCTTACTATAAGATCTTTTGCCGCCGCGAATTTATGACTCTAATACCGTTATCGTTGCTGGTTCGTGAGACTTTCTTGCATATGGGCCTAAACATTTCCTCTTTCCCTATTTTAGCGTTGAAATCCCCCATACATTATTTTGGTGTCGTACGGACGGCGAACTGGTCGATTAATTGCTCCAAGGCTTCGTAATAAAGATCCTTCACCTCTTCCTCTTTGTCCTCCGTAGGACAATGCACGTTAATAACCACGGTAATTGTACCCGCTCCTTCGAGGACGATATACGAGAGTCTGTCGTTACGAATTTGAAAAACTTTTAACCGGCGTGTATAATTCTTTTCTATCAGAAATCCGGTACCTAGGAATGTCCGCTCGCGCCCCGTACATAAAGGTGAAGTTTTCGTTTCCTAACATACCGCTATCTTGCCATCGAGTTTTTGTATAGCTACTAAGTCTAGATTGTTACCGCAAGCTCTTTAAAGATTTCCCGGTAACGCGCCTGCTCTGTTATAAACTGCGCACATTCCACTTCCTACCTTTAAGTCCTATTGATTTTGGTTTGGTTTTGTTTTTTGAGCCATGGTAGTAAGTGAAACCACGCGTTTTGGGATCCTGTTTCCGATCGCAGGTGAATCATCCGTTCTAGAGGTGATAACTCCCATACCTCTCTAGAACTAAGTATGAGAGGCTTTCCGACTTTGATAAGGACGGAGTCAGCTCATCGTCGGACACACTACGGAATCACGCTCGTATCCTAAGCCCCCCTGCAAGCAGCGCGCTACGCTGGCTTCGTTACCGTGTAAGACCAGGGTGGCGAATCATTCTACACATCCCCTTTCGGGGCAGTTGTCATCGCTCCCGCATTCTCCACGGCAGCAGGATTTTTTGTAATGTGTGCTAAGAGGGATAGATTATAGACATAGTTAGGTATGAAGAGAGAGTGG
>CM053170.1:14014563-14051718 GCA_012977825.3 Pteromalus puparum | reverse complement strand
TAAGTGGCCATTTCGAACTCGAAAGTTCATCGCCTCATCTACGCAGCCTTCCACGTATCCTATTTTGTGCTAATCTCCATCCATTTCGCATCCCGTCCCCGTTTCCGACTTCATCTCTCCCTCTTAATAAGAAATATTGTTGAGTGTTCGTTGTTGTGGTGCTTGCGTAGTGTTTCTAGATGAATGCGTTCGATCGCCAGTGTGGGCTCATCACACCCACGCCCGGGCCTATCGGCTGTCCGCGGCTGCTTATTCGATTTATTCGCAGCTAACCTCTTTCTCAGGGGCCGTTCCTCTATCCGCAACCTGAGGACGCGCCGTGTAGTGGTGATAGGCACCCACCCGTCCGCTCTGGACGCACAGTTAGTCCCGCTTAATAGGTCAGAAAAACGCGAAAATCGTGCTTGTGTTACAAAATAGTATATTGTGCAACTAGGGGGGAAAATTAGCGCACAAATAAAAATTATTTTTTTAGGTTTTCGATTTATTACTGGAAAAATAAGTGGTCAAATCACTTGAAATTTTAATGGAATGTATCTAAGCTTGTGGGTTACCAAGCTTGGCTTTGTCACTTGTTGACATGTGAGTGAGAGCCAGTATGTAATAAGACTCCGAGCCGTTAGGATCGTTATAAGTGAGGTTATTGAAACTGATGTACTTAAAGGTTTGCTATCGGCAATTGTATAGATTCAGGTTAGTCTTAATTCACTGTAATATTTTTAACCTTTACTAATTTGTACATATTGTTAATATTACAGTTGTTTATACTACATCATACAGGTGTTGATTTCTAACCTAAAACTCCACTCCATTGAATTTCCTTGAGCTGCTAAATATTTAGGTAGAATAAGATTTAGCAAGTAACTTGTACATGGATAAGGTTGTGAGTATGCTGTGTACGAGTGTGTGATGGATTCGGTGTGTGAATCCAGGCCAGGTGGATTCCCGGGCAGCGTAGTGCATTCTACGCTGCGGTATGACTGGTGTGTGTCACGTGTGTGCTTGCGAGTGGATTCTTGTAAGTAGATTAGTTAGGTTAGGCACTTTAGTTGTAGATTAAGTGTGTATGATGGATTTGGGGAGTGAATCCAGGCCGGGTGGATTCCCGGGCAGCGTAGTGGATTCCACGCTGCGGTGCGAATGTGTATGTTGCGCGTGTGCTGGCGAGTGGAATTCTCGCAAGTAGGTTATAGTTAGATTAGGCGTAATTTTAGTCTACGTGTGCATGAGCGAGGTATAGCGCGTATGTATGTGTGTTTGGGCTTACATGACGTAAGCTCGCAGAGAATCGTCATGGCATCGATTCTGAACACATAGGTGCGCGAGAAGGTTGGACTCGGCGCGATGGATTTCGCGTGCGTAACGAGTTGTGCAACAGTTGGAGCAGATTGAGGACTGGACTTGGCGCGGTGGACTCGGCGCGTCGCAAACAAGTTGTGATCGGTCGAGCAGTGAATTCTGCTGCTAGATTCGGCGAAGTGGATTCTTCGTGATTAACGAGTCGGGTTGCTTGTGAAGCAACGTTGTTTTGTATTAATTTATTGTTATCGTTGCATTATGCGCAAATTGTGAGCAAACGACCGGTTTGCGGTATGCATGTTGTATGCAGCGTGATTTGCTACATTATACGCGTGGTGAATGGCTGTGCAAGGATAAGCAAGTGTGCGATAATCGTGTGTGTGTGGATGCAAGATTGTGAATTAGATAGTCAGGAATGGACGAGTGATTGGATTTGTCACGAACGAGAGAATCTTGCGGTAAGAATCTTGAGAGATTGTGAGCGAGATTGAGGTCTTTAGTCAGGAATGGACGAGTGACTAGTTTTGTCAGGAATGGACGAGTGATTGTTACAAACTGCTCTGGCATCGTCTGAGGACAGACGATTTGTCAGAACGGCCGGTTGTGGGAATGTGAGTATGAGAGAGATAAAGAATACTCGCTAGCTTCTCTCTAGGTAAGGTCTTAGAGAGAAGGTTGGAGGGAAGTACGCCAGAGGGATGCGTGAGAGTGAGAGAGAGAAGCTTAGAGTGAAGTACGCTAGAGGGATGCGAGAGAGAGAGAGAGAGAGAGAGAGAGAGAGAGAGAGATCGGAAGGGCAGTTCCGAGATGGGCCAGCAGGCCCAGAGAGAGTGTGATTTGGGACGTGGGCGAGAGCGGACGTTTAAGAGAGTTGTGCTTTTGGTCGGCCTGGCGGTCGACCGAGACTCGAGAGAGCGTCATTGTTAGTTATCTTGTTGTTAATAAACTATTGTTATCTGTTAAACCAATATCTCCATTACTAAACCATATATGCCTACACCTCAAATCCCACATGTATATATATGTGTGTGTGTGTGTGTGTGTGTGTGTGTGTGTGTGTGTGTGTGTGTGTGTGTATCGAAACTATAGTTCGACACGTAACCCATTAACATGATTTTTTTTCGTGAGGTTATGATATACAGTTTCAAAGATATGAATTTTTAAAAAATCACCTTTTTCATGTTATCTACCGAACGAAGCGGTTGATCCGAGGACCAAACGGGGAAAACTAGATCATTTTATTATCTTTCAAATACATTTTAGCTAAATCGTTTGTAATAATGGAATTATTGAAAAAAAACGCAAAATAGTGTTTTTCAAAAATCAAAAAATGGCCATAAAAAGAAAAGTAGTTGAGAAAATAAAAAAAAAGGTTTTTCCCAAATTCAGAATCCAAAAATAGATATGCATGTCAAATTTGATTGATATTGACGGAGTAGTTCCAGAAATATTGCGGTATACATATACACACACACACACCCACACACACACACACACACACACACACACACACACACACACACACACACACACATCCATACGGACATTTTCTACAAACACGTAATTCGAACTTCAAACATCTTAAAACATGTTTCTATGAAGTTTTAGCGAAACTGAAAATTTTACTATTACAAAGCTTCCTCTAGGAGGAAGCAAAAGTATCAACCACTTTTGCTATACATCTTGCACGTTGTACGCATGTTAATATAGACGTGTTTTCATACTTTGCACAATGTTTGATGAACTGATATTTACCTCAAGGCTATGTTAGGCTATGATTCAAACACATAAAGTATATTAGCATATATTTCTGCTTTTATACGGTTTTCCTGGTAAAATTGATGATGAAGTCGTAAAGCTACCGTTATAAATTTCTCGCAATACAAATCTATAAATGAAAAATTGAGTTTCAATTTTTACGTTTACAAAATGATGTCAAAATTTACATTCAATTTTTTAAATGGAGTAAAAGTCGCGTGATTGAGGTGATGACAACACGACACGCCCATTGAACAATAAAAGGTTTATTTACCCTTACTTTCCTGTGCGTACATACACTCTCACTGATGTATTTCCGAGAAGCGAGCGAGAGGAGCAACGCCAGCACCGTGGTTCTCACAAAGTAATTGCATCGAAAGTACATAGGCGCACTTACGTTACTTACGTGCCGACACCGGCGCGAGCGTGCGCTTTTGCAAATAATCCGTATTACAATGTGCGTACGGCATGGGATCAGAAAGCCATTTTAGCGCACGTGTATCAACTTTATGCAGCGCGCTTTAATAGAAGACACGAAAGGTACGCGTCGGTATGCGCGTATACACTTCAGGGTTGTTCGCGCGTGTGAGATTACCGACTTGCTGAAAGCGAATAGCTATAGTTGAAATAAATTTGAATATAACTATATAAGATTTTATTTTTAGTTTTTTATTTTTAAGTTTTTTATTTCACTTTCTTAATATTTTTAATTTAAAAATGATTTATCGTTTAGTTCATTTAATAATTGTAAAAGTAGTACTTATATTCCAATTGACATTGCAGTTTAAAGTACTATAGGGTTAGATCAAGCGCGCCGATATCTCGAATTTGGATTCTTGGTTTCAATTTCCTATAGTTTTCGTGAATAATTATATGGTCGTTTGATTATAAAGAACTATCAAAAGGTGTGTTTTTTCATAACGAATCGAATAAAAGCGGTTAGAACAGAAAGCCTCGATCGCGAGAAATGTTATAATGAATTATACCGCTAAATCAACGGACAACAAAATTTTAAACCATTTGAGGTAATGAATTTGATCGGCCAACTTGCCCCAATAAAGTTTAAATTCCCAAATAAAGAAAAATAGTATCTATTATATTTTATAGCAAGTGTGATAGTCCATTCATAATTTAGAAAATATTTATCCTTAATCTAATCCACACTCTGGCTACGTAACACGCTACGTCAAAAAGGTGTATGCTAAAGCGAGTTTCGTAAAATTACAGACGTCTAAAATAAATTAAAACATCATAAATAGCTTATCGATTATGATCTTATACTCCGGTATAAAACACTTGTTCAAATATAGTTGCTTTAAAATGTCTTAATACGAGGAAATCATATAGATTTTATCTAACCGTACAACATGCCAACTCTGCTAAAAATATGGTAAGCCCCAAAAAGATAGCTTACTTCACACATTACGTCTAGTAAGAATACTTATTTTTGATAATTTTTTATTAAAATATATATATATATATATATATATCTTTTATAAATTTTGCTGTTACGAAATTGTATTGCAATATATATACCTATATATATATATAAAATCATTATCCTATACAAATTATTCGTATCTTTCTGATCTTTTATAGGATAATGATCTTTTAATAATCCAGATAAAAAATCGCAAGTCTGAAAAGTAGACGCTGACCAAGCAGTCATAATAAAAGGAATCGATTAGCCTGGGCTTTCAGCACCTCGTATTTCAATTCTATGCGCCAGAGGGAGCTCGGCGATCCGCGGCTCACTGCGGATTTGCCGCTGGCAAAAAGATATTGGAAGGTTCCATCGTCGTCGTCGTCTCGTCGTCGCTGCTAGCGGTGAGGTCTGCTCAAGCGCAAGAAGAAATTAAAAGTTATAATTGAATCACAACACAATTAAAGTCCCCCGGGGGCATCGGAGGCTGCACGCCGATGCCTGCTAAGTGCGCGCGGCAGAGGACGAGCGAGCCTTTCCTACAAATTAAATCGCCCCGTGCAGCGCGGATGTGCGCAGAGCTGATTAGGAAGCGACAAGATGTTGCTTTCCTGATGGAATGTAATGTAATCATTCTGCAAGTTTTCTAGCTAGGGCTACATACATGCTTGATATAACTAAGCCGGTGCACTTATAATTTTTCGTTATATTCCGTAATCCCAGGTGCACTTATTTTGAAAAAGATCTAGACTAGATAAATCATTATTTATGATATTTGAAACTCGAAATTGTTTTTTATTGCTAATCCTAGCTGTTAGGGACAAGACGAAAATGAGGTTAATAATTAACAACAAAGCACGTTTTATTGTAGAATCGACCGTTTATTATCCGAACTTGCAACAAAGGTCAGCACTTGACCTCCTTCTCTCTCGAGTCGCCGCCAGTAACTGTCGCTATACGCTCATTAATCGCCGCCGAAAACGTCATCGTTGACGGCCGAGAAAGGGCGAAGAAAGCCGAGCATATAGTTCGCATTGCATCATTCTTTTCATCTCGCTTTCTTCGCGATCTACTCAGTAAAACAGGCAACTACCGTGTATATACGCGATTCTATCCGTAACACTAGCTTTAAAATTGCAAAGTCAGTTCAATTTATATCTTGCCAAAAGTTAAATAATCTGCGATATAATTGTTTTCGTGTTGGTATTTTATTGTATCTTTTTCAATCCAGTTAACTCGACCTCGTCTTTCGCGAGAAACAGGTTTAGCGAGTTTTTCCATATAAAAAATAATTTCAAAAAAGCTCCTTATATTTGCATGCTTGTATTTGAAACGAATGAAATTTAACGAGCCGATTTCTACTCGAAACACGACCAGATGATGAATTAAGAAAGTGATACTTTCTATAAAAACCAAGATAAAAAGAGGCTAATGGTGAGCAAACAGAGCCACTATTTTCATCATACAGTAGAATTAAATCTAAACTCTAACGCAAGCTACTGTAAAACGAAAACAAGTTAATTTTTCTCTTTATAAATATAAAGCGCTCATAAATTATCCGCAAAATATCTATTGCCGATATCGGGATTGTATCTAGATATAATTCAAGAATAAATCAGGGTCAATGTTGGTAAGACGATGGCAAGGACGATGGATAATCAATAAACCCGGATATCGTTCAAGTACATGATAAAGTTTAATACAGGTACAATCGATAATGGAAAGCAGTCATCAACTTTTTTTTCAACCGAACGTCTAACTCTACTTGTTCAGTTTCCGATTCCTCCCAAACTCCTCTGCGTACAGAGTAAAAAGCGCAACAGTTGCTAATTTTGACGCATCTGGCGTACAGAACGGTAGCCAGCATAACTAACAGCCCGTATTAACAGATGAGAAGTAACGCGTGTATCTAGTGAGAGTGGTCCAAGAGCGTCAGAGATGGAGACAGCGAGAAATAGATATAGATATATATATATATATAGGTGAGGGGGGGGGGGCTCAAGAGCTCGAGAGTAGAGAGCCGGAAAGTTAGGTAGGTTCTAATCGAGTCAGCTAATCCTCGAGGCTGCTGGTCGTGGAATAGCAGTGGCGCAGGTCAGGACTAGGAGAGCCCGGGGCCGTGCTTTAATTAGGAGCAGCAGCGAATATGGGCTTAAGGTAGCCCGTGGCTCACGCACTATACTAGTATATGCCCGCGCACGTGTGTGGCAGGGGCAGCTCGTCGAGTTCGGGAGATGCGACTTGACGTTTCGCGGCTAGACTATCCATTAGTTTGCCTAATTCGATTCGCGACGAGTGAAAGGGGCTGCGCATGGCGCGTCTGGCCCAGCAAGACACTAAGGATGCTGTTCATCTGGCATTAGGCTGATAAAGAGACGGAGAGGCTTGGCTTGAGAGGATAATAATTATTCTCGCGAAGAAAATAGAAAATTTGGGCATGAGTTTCAAACCGTAAATGTGCGAATTTTTCATTTTAGACAATTATTATACTAGGCTGGATGAGTGTCAGTTTATGATTTGTAAAATTGAATAGCTATACTCTTTTTAATTGTAATAATAAAACCTCTTATATAAAACTGAAGTATATATATTTTTAATCAAACTATAATTGATTGAAGTTTATAAAGACATATTTTAGATTAGATTAATTTAATTTATTTTATGACACTGATATGATACCAGACTATACTTAAATGGCTATAAGGTGGAAAGAAACATTGAATCTCATCAGCTTTAATCCATCAAATTCAAGCGGCAGCCTGCAACAGAAATGTTTTGAAATCAGTCGCGATACAAATTACTTTTAGTGGAATTCTTCCTGATAAGGCACAGTATGAGTTCGATTTACTTTACGAAATAATAGAAAATATCATAAAAAATATATTGTACATAAGATATAGAGAAGATACGCCCAAGGTGACTGCGTATTTTTCCTTGTACTTTTTACTGCTAGTTCTGTATGTCCGATTTACAATGGGTTGATTTTCTCTCGAATTCTCTTAAGGAAGTAAATTAACTAGATCCAAGCCAGTAAATAAACTATTTATAGGCACACGTTATTAAGAGTCAAAGCACAAAACGCTGTGTATTCCTGTACTGGGCGCATTCCCTATTATGTAAAATATTGCATCCCAAAGTTGTTCTTAAAGACAATTTGTATTCAGGTGATGAATCGTAGGACTTACATTCATTACATCACCTGTACTGGACTCGTTTATCATGATGCAATATTATATTTATTATACGTATTTGGCATTAAATTCTTGATAATAATTTAATTTTTAATTCGCTAATAATAGCACAAATATCAGATAGTTAAAAAGACATCGCAATTTAAAGCAGGCTGATTATTGCAACGTTTTTCTGATTAAACTGTTCTTAGTCGCGCATACTTCAGTTTTGAACAAAAGGTATAAGAAGAAAGAGGGGATGATGACTTAAAACGAGACAATTACGTCGGAGACGAGCCGAGACAGGTCAGGTAGTTTTCGGGTAGTATAAGAGGTGAGGCGACTCAGGTAGGTAGAGGGGGGATGGAGTAGTCCCGGGTATAGAGAGCGCCTATAATGATACGAAATTGTATCACCGGCGCCGATCCTAGTCATTAGGATCGGCGTAAAACCCAGTCGCCGGCGAGACTTGATTTAGTAGTCCTGTATACTGAGAAACTGCGTGTTATAATGAGCATCTGTGTCGGACTTGAGTGTTATTGCGTCGTGTGCGTTCAACGTGAATTTGAAACACATGCAGAGATACAAGATATTGTTCACTCGAATTTCTATGACGCAGCGTAATGCGTATTATCTAGAAGTTATATGCCGTGTTGATCAGTAAATGTTTCGATCTTTCATTTGGTTAATGCTTTTCAATTGAGATCAAATTATAAACTAGATTTTAAAATATAAAATAAAATATTTTTGCCTTATGTAAGGTAATTTATTTTGTTAAAATCTTTACGAAAGTTAATAACTGTGTGTTGTTGCTTCTAGGTATATAATTATGTATAGTACATTTATTTAATTTCTAATGTTTTCAACTAATATAATAAGCATCGGAAAAGCATTTATATTATATAGCAATAATACAAAGTAATATTGCTTCATTCTAAATAATCCCAAAGGACAGTATTCTTATCGAAACTAGTCAGTCGTTTTCGCAGCTGTTCACTACTGTCGAGACATTAGATCTAAGAATGTAAATACGAACGCAGACTATTAAAAAAATTAAAGCAAAATCATTATGATGTCTGGTTGTCGCTAGTGTGAGTGTGTAACAAGCGGATCAGTTTCACTGATATCGTGGAATTTTATTAGCGTGCTCAATAAACAATGAAAATATATCACGAGCGGGAAGTAGCGAGAAGTGGTAATGATAATGCCGCCATCGGCTTACTTTGTCAATCATGAAAATACCTTTTCGGAATCACCGTCTGGTCGCCTGACTTGTCACAGGCAATGACTTCCGCGGCTTTTTCACCTTATCTGTGTCCATAATAAATAAGTATCTCAGCTTCTAAAATTGATTATAACGTCTCGGTGCAGCTGTGCATTCTAACGTGAGTGCCTGCGACTTATGAGGTTGTAAACTGATAAAGCTACTGACACTTGCAGCCGAGATAACGCTTTTTGTAATAGAGATAGGTATGCATTTGATTCTTGTCTGCAGTAGCTCTTACTTCTCGCGTCAGGTGATAATTTTCCATTTCCATTGTTGTTTTATTGCTATATTCTTGGTATTTTCTTGAATGTATACGAGCAGTCTTTAATTTATTATTTTATTTGTTTTATGCAATATTATTATAGCTAATTTTGTTGTACCTTATTCTCGTTTAGATAAAAAGAGAACACTGAGATACAGATTTTGAAATTGAATTTTGATTTTTAAGTGAAATAAATATTTTTGTAAAAAAGCATTGCGAGATATTCCATCTCCTAAATGTATAAGTAAAACAAAATAAATCTGCTAATTTTCTCGTTACGAAAGTTATTTTATCGTATTCGTAATGATCTTTATCGTGGATTCTTTTTGTCATTTAAACAAAGTACTTTTCATTTCTAAAATACGGCTTCATCAATTTAAAAAATATTATACAGTTGTTTAAAAGTCGTTAAAGCTTTCGCATTCAACTTATCAAAAGTCAGCCTAAAATAATAAATGAAATTCAGGCTACCGTCACCCCGTAATACAATCATTGTTTGAATTAAGGAATCAATACAGCCGCATTTGTATATATGAAGAGAAGAGCGTGGGGCAGTGCGTGTGTTTGTGCGGGAGAGAGGGAGGGAAAGAGAGAATGTGCGAGAGACTACGGCCGTGCAACTAGGTATACGTTATGCTGGGGCTATACTTATACATATTGCGGGTCGCCGTTCGCTCAGACCTTGAAGGCCAGCACGTGGCTGGCAACGGCCAGTTTGAGGCAGTTGCCGTTCGGCGAAAGAGCGGCGCTTTATTAGTTGCACAGCTGATCGCAAGCGATCAGCATGAGCCTTTCGCTTCTCTTTCTTGCCGGCAGCCAGCGTGAATTTTCTCTCCGTGCGTAGACGTCCTTGCGTTACTTCGAGTTCTGCACGTGATATCTGCCGATTGTGCCATTAGTAGCTAGATTTGTAGAATTCTTTGAAAAGTACTAGCGAGATTTAAGTGAAATAGCAATTGAATGCAAGGCGTTGACTTCGAGTTAGGCGAGTACTGTGCTGCTGTTTTATTTAAGTGCATGATGAACATTATTTTTAGTGATCAGACTATAACGACTCGCTGTGAATATTGCAATCCTAAACTGAGAACTTTAATACTATAAGTGGAGATTTAACTACTGTAGAGGAAGAATAAAACAGCAAATCATGGATAAAAATGAGAAAAAACAGGTCAACAACCCGAGACAGGGCGCCAATCCCTTATCGGTCATTACATTCAAGTACGTATAAATTTGTTTATATTTACAGTGTCTATCGCTACTTCATTTCTGCAAATTAACTATTCGGAAAATATTGCATTTACATTTTTAATGTTTGAACAATGTATAATATTATATGCGAAGCATTTTTTAATTATTAGGAGATCGAGTGCTTCGTATTAAAATGTTGAAGTTTATTATTATAGATATTGTAATTACTATTTTAGTCATCTTCATTTGAAAACACCTTTAAATTAAAATGTTATTAAATCGTCTTATTTTAAATGTTGTTGTCGAGGCAGTAAAGTGACAAACATATTAGTCATTAACGAGATTGCATACTTTTGATTTTATCATTATTGATACACATGTTTTAAAATTTTCATTATTTTCGTAAACTCAATCGTAAAAGATATTCATAATTTTTATTTATGATTTAATTTTTTTATTCAAGATCCTCATTCATAATTCGACCACTACTTTTCCACCGGATAGTTGCTATTTCTGATTTTGCATTCGTGCATTACTTCTCTTAAAATTTCCACACATCATCCCTACGTTACTTTGATTTACTTCATCTCTTTCGCAACATCCGTTGATCTAAATATCTATATTTGTCTGCAATACCAATATTTTTTATTTTTGACCGCATGCGAAATTAACAAAATTTTAATAATATTTTCACACTTTCTTTCTTATACCGGAATAAGTAATTTTTGAAAACACATATCGTATTGATTTGTTAGATGGTTACTGGGAACGTTTCTTTTGGGAAACAAACGAGAATTGGAAGTGGACGATCTTTACTCACCTCTCGACGAACATTCTAGTCGACTTTTGGGTAATAAGATGTCTCGGCTGTGGAAAGAAGAAGAAGAAAGATGTAAAAAATCGAATAAAAAATCTACTCCGAGTTTGCTTAGAATACTTGTAAGGTGTTTCGGCTGTGATATTATGGTGTTTGGAATGTTCTTGGCTATTCTCGAATTTGTCGTAAAGTAGATGTAAATTATTTTTTAACTTTAAAACACATATAACAGATTAATTATAAACTCTTAATTATTCATTGCAGAATTACTCAACCCATTATATTGGCTAATCTACTGAGATATTTTAGCGGCAAGCATAGAATGGAACAGACCGAAGCCTTTTACTGGGGCACGGGCATAGTACTGGGTGTTCTCTTCGATTGTGTCATTAGTCATCCCACTTTTCAGGGTTTAATGCATATGGGAATGAAAATAAGAATAGCTTGTTGTTCACTCATTTATAGAAAAATTTTGAGGGTTTCAAAAGTTGCAGCTGAGGGTGAAACAAGTATTGGACAGGTATGAATACGCTTCAATACAATTATTTCATCAGTAAACACTTTTAGCATTTGTCAACTATAAAAATGTTTTTAGATGATTAATCTCTTGAGTAATGACGTCAACAGATTAGACTACTCGGTATTTTCGCTGCATTACATATGGATAGCACCTATTCAAACAGCAATTATTTCGTACTTGCTGTATAGAGAAGTAGACTTAGCAGCAGCTGGGGGAATTTTGACTCTTTTACTGTTTATACCAGTACATGGCAAGTGTTATACGCATAAAACTTGAAATCACACATTATTCTCCGATTATCATAGCTATCTTAATTAATTATTACATATTATTAATATTTCATTTAGGATGTTACGGAAAATTGGCTTCATATTTGACGCTAAAGTTAGCTTACAGAACAGACGAGCGTCTACGACTCACCAATGAGATTATAAATGGCGTTAAAGTCATCAAAATGTACGCATGGGAAAAGCCATTTGCGTTCCTCGCCGATAAAGCTCGAGAGTAAATAAATGATTCATTTTTATGTTCAATATTGTTGACTGTTCAATGTAATATTATATATAATCCTTTATTCTCTTTAGGAAAGAAGTTAAAATCATTAGAAATAATTCTATGGCCAATGAAATATGTTGGTCATTTGAAAGTTACATTCCTAGAGTCTGCCTTTTTGTCACCGTGCTGGCTTATGTATTATTTGGAAGTAACATTGATGCAGAAAAAATTTATTTGGTAACGGCTTACTACAATGTTCTACGTACAACTTTATATCGTTCTTTCCCACTGAGTGAGTCATTTTTTAATCATATCTGTTTTAATCTTAAAATACACATTTAAATAACACTTATTCATTGTTATTTCTTCGTTATGATTTATAGGTATACGAGAAATCGCCGAAGCTCTTGTATCTGTTAAACGACTTCAAAAATTCTTATTATTCGAAGAGATTGATTATAAAGCATTGACAAACAATCACAACGTCAATTCTGATACTCAAGACAACGGTATAGCTCTTTCATTTTCAAATGTCACTGCCAAATGGAAGGAAGAATCCAAATTTGAACCTCTTAAAGATATGACGTTCAACATAAAAGCAGGATCCCTTACTGTTATAGTGGGACAAGTAGGAGCCGGAAAAACGACTCTCTTTCACGCAATACTAAAAGAAATACCTATAACGCGTGGAAAGATGACAGTAAATGGAAAGGTTTCTTACTCCAGTCAAGAGGCATGGCTATTTGCGTCATCAATAAAACAAAATATACTATTTGGCAAACCAATGAATAAAGAACGTTACGAAAAAGTTGTCGAAGTGTGCCAATTGAAACGAGATTTTCAATTACTGCCGTATGGCGAGAATACTCTGGTTGGCGAGAGAGGAATTAATTTGAGCGGCGGTCAATGTGCTCGGGTTAATCTAGCTCGTGCCGTCTACCACGATGCTGATATTTATCTCTTAGACGATCCACTTTCTGCTGTCGATACGCACGTTGGCAAGGGCATTTTTGATGATTGCATTCAAACTTTTTTAAAAGATAAAACAGTCGTTTTGATAACTCATCAGTTCCATTATTTGAAACATGCTGATAGAATTATCATACTTGCGGATGGTGCTATTCAAGCCGAGGGAGCATATCACGATCTTCTCAATTTAGGTCTTGATTTAACAAAAATAATGAAAGCAGATAGCGAATCTGATGAAGTACCAGATAATGTTCAGACACCAGCTAAAGAAAATATAGCAGCAGTCAACGCTTCGGCTTTAAATGAAGAGGAAGAAGAACAATTAGAGTCTAGGACACTCGGCAATATCTCCGCAAAAACCTATATACGTTACTTCGGCGCTGCAAAAAGTATATGTCTCGTCTTCTTTGTATTTTTAATAAGTGTGATTTGTCAAGTATTATCTAGCGGAGCAGATTATTTTATCACTTATTGGGTAAACTTTGAAGAGACGCACGATAACTTTACATCAGCTAGTGCTGACGATCCTTTAAGAGGCCGCAGTTGGTTTATTTATATTTATGGCTCTATAACCATTTCAACGATTTTCGTAACGCTCGCTCAAGCTTATACATTTTTTGACATGTGCATGAGAATATCAAGAAATCTACATGCTCTGATGTTTCATAGTATAGTTCATACAACGATGGCTTTTTTCAACGCTAATCCGATTGGACGCATAATGAATAGGTATTATATAAATATAATTGTGTACTTTGATCGTTTATTAACAATTAATTTATTGCAGGTTTTCAAAAGATATGGGTGTTATTGACGGACGAGTTCCACAAACAATAATTGATGTTACGCAAATTGGCCTATACACCTTTTCTGTGGTTGGCATTGTTTCTAGCGTTAACCCTTGGTTTCTCATACCAGCTGCAATCATTGCTGTAGTAGCAGGTTTTGTTAGAAACTTTTACATAAAAACCAGCCGAAGTATTAAGAGATTAGAAGGAATAAGTAAGAACATTTAAAAGAACTTGATAATAAGTTTGGGATTTTTCATTAAATAATTGTTATAAATATTATACTAATTTCAGCCCGCTCGCCAGTTTTTAATCATTTGAGTGCCAGTGTGCATGGTCTTACAACTATTCGAGCTTTGCACGCTCAAGACACGCTGACAAAGGAATTCGACAACCATCAAGATTTACACTCTTCTGCATGGTTCATATTCTTTTCAGGGTCAAGAGCATTTGGTTTTTACATTGAAATTCTTTGTATGATTTTCACAGGAGTTGTCACTTATACTTTACTTTCCTTAAGTGATGTTGCTTTAGCTGGAGATGCTGGTCTCGTAATCACGCAATGTATACTACTGACGGGCATGCTGCAGTGGGGTGTCCGACAAACAGCAGAATTAGAAAATCAAATGACCTCAGTTGAGAGAATTTTAGAGTATTCAAATCTACCACAGGAACCAGCGTTAGAAAGAAAGCCAGATAATAGACCTCCAGAAAATTGGCCTCTAAAAGGTCAAATTATTTTTGATAATATTAGTTTAACTTACGATCGACAGGAGAAGCCAGCTTTGAAAAATTTAAAATTCACAGTTGAGCCTAATGAAATGATAGGTATTGTTGGCAGAACGGGAGCCGGTAAATCTTCTATAATCAATGCCATATTCCGTTTAGCTGATCTCGAGGGAGAAATTTATATCGATAACGTAGCAACGAGTAAAATATCTCTGCAAGATTTGAGATCAAAAATCAGTATAATACCGCAAGAGCCAGTACTTTTCGCTGGATCTTTGAGAAGAAATTTAGATCCTTTTGAAGAGTATACCGACCATGATTTGTGGCAAGCTTTAGATGATGTTGAATTGAAAGCTTTATTAGATTCAGATTTAGGTCTAAACATGAAAGTTATGGAGGGTGGGTCGAATTTTAGCGTGGGACAAAGACAACTTTTATGTCTTGCACGAGCTATTGTGAGAAATAATAAGATAATGGTACTCGATGAAGCCACTGCCAATGTTGATCCACAAACAGATGAACTTATTCAAAAAGCTATCCGAAGAAAATTCGTAAATTGCACCGTACTTATCATTGCACACCGTCTCAACACAGTAATGGATAGCAGTAAAATTCTTGTTATGGACGCTGGACAAGTCGTGGTATGTTTAATTTTCATACGGTTATTAAAAAGTATCAAATATGTAAATGATGTATTATTTATGACAATGTTATTGTGATTTTTCCAGGAATATGATCATCCCTATAATTTGCTCCAACGCAAAGACGGCGCTTTTTACAATATGGTGCAACAAACTGGTGCTTCTACTGCTGAAAATCTTCTAGAAATAGCTAAATTTAATTACCAAAGTAAAACGAAAAAGTTACAAGAATAAGTACAAATCGATCATCAATATTTCACACATCATAACTTTTATACTGGTGTATACCGTGTATACGAAATGCAATTTCACATAAAATAATCATTGATAGCATTACGATTTTTAACCAGCCTCTGAAAAGTACGTCAATTTAACTATACAACCAACAAAGCATATGCAAAATATTTTGTATGCATTTTAGTAAATAATTTTGTATATAACAAAGACTGTACTTACGAAGAATTTTTCTATAGATCTAAAGTCAATATTAAAGTAAAAGCGATATACGTTTTGAAGCTTAGGCTGTCAAGTATTATTAAAAACCAGTAGATATGTATTAAAATTATGATTCGCATTTATAAATATAATTAGTGTGATAATGTACTTAGCTTGCAGATTTAACATTCAACTGAACAATTTACATTTCAATGTTTTAAGAATTTTTTTTTAAGTTTTTAAGATTCCAGTGGAACTATTTTTGCTGATTTTAAAATATAAACTAGGTGCATATTCGCAATAACTATGTTACAAATAAAGAATATAGTTGTTACATTTTATATTATTTATTTACACCTTTTTAATTCCTTGGCCATTAATTTTATCCTCTCTTAAAAAAGTGATGTGAAACATTTTTAATTCCTCTCTTAAAAAAGTGACGTGAAACATTTTTAATTCCTCTCTTAAAAAAGTGATGTGAAGCATTTTTAATTGATGTCCAATTGCAGGAAGACTATAGAAAAGGAGTGTCAACGCAATGCTTAAGAAATACTGAAAACTATTAGAGAGTAAATCGCCAGTAGGCGGCGCTACAAACAGTAAGTTTCTAAGATGGCCGCCGTCTTGCCGCCAGCTGACTGAGCTGACTCAAATGTGCTTCAGTGAAATAATTTAAGATATTGTTTATTGACACTCCTTTTTATAGTAGCAATAACATTATCGTCATGTAAAATTATCCCCTGAATACGAATTTCAATATCCCAGATCTGTAAATTTGAAGGATATTTTAGTATAAGCATTTTAAATGGAAAATGTTTGGTATTTTTTGTACGCTATTTCACTTTTTGGCGTGTAGATCGGTTAAATTTCACCGTAGACAAAAAATTTTATTGTAAGTTGTTCGTTATTAAATTGCCTATAAAAATGTCCCGGGTGGCGACTCTCTAAGTTCAATAGTTTGTTTACAGTATAACAGTAAGGGCTTGAAGTATACTCATGCAAACATACTACTTTCTTCAAGGCCATACTGTAAGTAAAGTATTGAATTTAGAGAGTAGCCACCAGTGACTTTTTTGTAGGTAATTTATTATGAAACAACCTACAATAAAAATTTTTTGTCTACGGTGAAATTTAACCAAGCTACATGCCAAAAAGTGAAAAAAACGTATAAAAAATACCAAGCATTTTGCATTTAAAATGCTTATAGTAAAATATCCTTCAAATTTACAGATCTGGGATATTGAAATTCGTATTCAGGGGATAATTTTACATAAGACTAAAGTTGTTGAGTAGATGCTACTACAAAAAAGGAATATCAATAAAACATCTTTCACTGAAGCACATTTGAGTCAGCTCAGTCAGCTGGTGGCAAGATGGCGGCCATATTAGAAAGTCACTGTTCGCAGCGCCGCCATGCGGCGAAAAAAGTTTTCAGCGGGATTTTGCTCATTTGCCGTATCTCGTTGACACTCCTTATCTATAGTCTTCCTGTCCAATTGCCTGGTACAAGAATTATAAGGAATGCGAATTAAAAACGCAACATAACCTACAAACGCTTTGAACTGTTAATGCTCAGCAGGCGGCAAAATTTAAAATTATTCTGGAAAGATATAATTGATTATATAGTATGAGGTGCGCGAAGCACCTAGTATGAGGATGGCACTTATCTTTACTTGTGTAAAGATAAGTGCCATCCTACCACTTTTCCAAAGGATCCATATGTAAGAACAAAATGATGCTTCTGGTTTCAAAAAGAAGTCAATCAGGTGTTGTTATAACCAGATTGCAAGTTGGGATATAAATTGTACGAAAATGACCTTTCTTGAAATATACTCATTTTTTAGAAGCTTATTTATGCTAGAATTTTTTCTATGTCGGTGCAATGTTAGGTAGAAATTGCATCGATTTCTATATTATGTAATCATAATTGTTTATCATTAGATAAGGATATATAAGAAGTATACAATCACTTTTAATAAATAATTTATCATTTGTTATTTTCCTTATAGATAAATACGTTATATAAGTTTTTTAGTTTTATAATTTTTGTTTGCTTTATCACATAAATGTTCCAATTTTAATTTTATATCGCAATGGCTGCAATGATAAAGAAAATCTTGCAAATCGAAGCTATTTCGGCAAGAATATACGACCAGATACCAATAATCTATTGATTGTGGCCAACCCATACCAATTTTAAAGTCTTCTGATAACAAGTTTTTGCAAAGGCATCTGTATACATGCATGTAAAATCACCATTTGCATATGATCAAGCATCCTCTTCGAACCTGAGTGATAAATAAGAGGATTGTATATCTAGAGGCATATATTCAAAAATTGAGAGATTTTGAGATTGCTTGATCCAGCGTCTTCGCAAGTTGGCAACGAATTTTCAGTAGAGTTTAATTCGTTACGTTTTGAATCGCGAGCTTGGTCTATTTTATTGAAAAATTAATTCACGCTATCGAGAACTCAAGCCGATTTAAATACGTATACGCACTTTGCCAAGCTGTAATCTGTGCACACGGCATGTGTCTCAGGCAGCAGGTACCGCAGTCGTTCGTCGACGGCAGTTCGCGGCCAGGGGGGCAGTTTACAGCGCACGAAAGGAGCTTGCCAGCCCCCTATCTCACCCTGTGACAACCAGATAGGTACGGTCACGGCATATTGGCAGTTTAACGCAGGTATACAGCTTTCCAGCGCCTGGCGTTATTAAGTCCGTCGAAGCAGCAGCTGGCGTTAGCAGGGGTGTTGAGAGCAATCGCTTTGAGTACAGCGACCGATGCAGCTCGCATGTGCTGCGTCGGATTTCGCGAGAATGAATGCGCCCACTAAATGTACGGAAAAAAGCAGAGCGGCTGCTGCTGCTATACTGCTTCGAACGATGAAAGCTCGTCTGAAGCACCTACACCGTCGCTTCCTTCGGCCATAAAACGCACGTGCTCGCTGCAAAAAGTTACGTTTCACATCGGCGACATGTGTGCACACGTGCGTTGCTTCGACGTTGCGGGAGGACGACGCACCGAGGAAATAACTAGCGCGCCACAACGCGGCCTTCGGCCGCTATGTGGCTTGCCGCCTTGCATCGCTTCGCGATGCAAGGCACGCAAAACGCTCGCGCTTCGCGCTTCGCGTTTTGCGTTTTGCGCATAAGGCACGACCGCTGACGCTCGCGCTTCGCGCTCGCCAGGCCCCCCGACCCAACGCTCGCGCTACGCGCTCGCCAAGCGCCCAAGCCCCGTCGCTCGTCATAAGTACCTGCCGGTGTCAGCTCTGCACTCTCGCTGTCTGACGTTTGTTATCTAATGTATAAAAAAAAAAAAAAACGATGAAAAAAAATTAATTTTGTATCTATTTTGTATACAATTAAAAAATGTGTTCGCCATGCGTAACTCGAATGTTTTTTATTTATTTTAGTTTTTAACTCATAATTTTCAATATTGTTGATTTTGGAATATACATTCATAATTTTGATATGTATTCTTTTATCGCGACAAAATTTACTTTAAATATGATTAAAAAAACCAATTATTATTCCGTAAGATTACAAAAAATTATCATTTTATATTACTTTAATTCAAATTATATTACTTAGATGGGAATTCGCCTTGTTAAGCGACAACAAGTGGCGCACAAAATATACGCGAAATTTCATAAGGTGGACAAAATCGGAACTATCCTATTGGTGGAAAATACATTGCAGGTTTATGTGTAAGCTGTGACGTCATGCTTAACAAAGTGAATTCCATAACGTTTCTAAAGTCATAAATTTTGTGCAAAGAAAATACATAATTTGTTGGCTCTATCGAAGCGAGGCAGCTAGCGAGCTCGACCACTGCGCAATACATTGTGCGCATCGAGCTGGCGACCGGTAATTCACGCCAGCTGTCTGCCGTGTGTGTGTTTGACGTTTTGAAGTTAACCTCCCGGCCTCCGCTAACCGCAATGGTTTGCTCTGTACATCTTTTCGACGATATTATAAGTGAGTGCGTAGTGAAAACGACGCGATGCAAGTATGTTATAAGTAGTTTAAAAATTAGAGCAGAAGTGCTCCTATGGTTCCTGTTTATCCTGTATGCGTTTACAAGCAACCTCTGCTCACCGCGATCCGCGCTCGCGGATCAGCTACTCGCGGTTCTTGCTTTGTAAAACAGGGCAAAAAGTATTCAAAGGTGGTGGACCGGAATGGCACAGACGATGCGATGTGTGAATAATCATTCTATCGAAGAATCTGGCAAAATGTGAAGATACGTAACTTTAGCAAAGAAATTTGAGTTTTGGCTTGGATGTTATCTTTTCTATTCGTGACTACTCCTGCTGCTGCTCCTGCTGATTTTATTGCTGTGCTGATATATTATTCTTGTCAGATGCTGTCTAGGTGACGATTTCAACAATCACACAGATCCATAAAAGTATATGTTTTTGTGTTCATGCATTTTTTGAGTTATGTACAGTGAAATCAGTGATTATGTGATGTGTGAACTGTTTTAGAGTTAAATCAGTGTTGTAATGCTGATGTCTCCTACTGATAGCTATACGGCATTGGTATCAGAGGACAGACATTATCGTTCAATTTGACATGGAAGCACTACCCTGGTGCGATTCGCACTGTCTAAGCGATGCAGGCTGGCGTTGCTGGCTTCTTATAACACTCAAGTTCGACTGGACAGATTCACACAACTTGCTAATTGATGCAGGCTGGCGTTGCTGACTTCTGCACTACATTAAGATGATCTCGAGCTAGTTCTCCTCTGTGATGCGTGCTGCATTGGCGTCTCTGGGTTCTTCAACATTATTGCTCGGCGCTTGGTGTTTGTAGCTGATCCACCCACCGGAGAAACCTCAGCTGATTTTGCAACATTTTTGCTATCCTGGCGGCATTTTAGTTGCCCTGAACCACCTGAATTGACATGGACCTGTATTCTTGCTTTCTGACAGTCCGGTTGGCGTTTGCGTGTTAAACCATGTCGAAATGATGTTGGAGCGGATTCCTGCTTGCTGTAGTATTGTATGATTTCTTGGATACTTTAACTCTTTAATACGTTCTGGAGATGGGTTTATATTCGAACATGGTAATATCGAACAATTGCAATGACTTTTACTGTATGTTTAATTGATATTTAATCTTATAGTGTTTGGTTGAATACCTTATTACATGTTCTAAGTCTTTCAAAATAAATATTTTGATTGTTCCGGGTACCTTAACAATGATTATTAATATGTTTGCTGTTTTCTGTTTTGTAAATATTAAACTATACTCTTGAGAAAAGTTTTGTAACTTATTTTCGCATTATGTCTAGGGTGTACGAGCAATGGCTGCATTGTGTGACAATTATAGTCTACTGCATGCACCGGACTACAAACTAAAGATATTGGTTATCATTCAATACTGACCATCAAAATCTGTAGTTGGAAGAAAGCTCCACTCAGACTTCCGCAATACTGCTTACTACTATTTGACGGATGAGTGTTTTTACGAGGTGAGCAGTGAGGTGAGATAATTTTTGTTGATATGAGTTTTAATATGATTCTCTTTTGTTTTCGCTGTTTAAGTCATAACTACCATTGGCAGATATCCATGGTCTGGCTGTGTATGGGGAGGGCAGTAGGATCACAGGGCCATCGTTATATGCCATATATCAGTAATACTGGATCATTCGTTAGTTTGTACATTGCAGGTATCAATATGTTTCATATATTTAAATGATTTCATGTTCAATTTATGTAATTTAATATTTTGCAGATGCAGTGCATAGAAGATGTAGATTGAAATGGTTTACTAAAATATTATTAAGGTAGAGCACAGAGGTTTCTTAAGGTTTTAATTGTATTCTTTTCTTTTTATAGGTAAAAATAGAAACACAAATGCCAGGCACAGTTGCAGCAAAAAATATATTTTGAAAGAGGCATATTGTTTATAACAGAAGATTTTTAATTAATTGGCATAGCCGTATTTAACGCTACCGCGTTAATCCTGCTAAAGAAAAGTCGGTTCTAGGTTTGTTGTTTGTTAATTAGTGATAAGAAAAAAATGTTTTCACGGTAAAAAGTTGTGATTCAGAAAATATCTACAACTTTTATATTTAACATTTTAATGTAAACGTAAATCCGCAAAAGTTTTATGGCAAATAATTGGTATTTTAGCTTGTTAAAATCGATTTTGGGCTGTAAACTTGAGCTATATGCATTTTTCATGATTTCATGTCGAATAGAAAAAAGTTGTATTTTTTAAATATTATACAACTTTTCTATTTAACTTTTTTTTGTAGAATGCCTAGAATTCGAGTTACAGCCAAAAAACCGTTTTTAGCGATTTTTTGAGGTGCCCGCATTCTGCGTATACGTGCAGGATCAAGCCCAAAATAGGACCGTCAGCTTACTATTATGAGAGAAGTTCGCACACGAATTTTCAGCCCGATTGATTAAAGTTTCTCCGAGATAATCGCATCACAGGAAAATTTGTATTAAAAAATAAGCTTAAAAATCGAACAAATTGGGCCCGCATTTCAAAACGACGTAGAGGATCGGGATAAAAAAAAAATAGTTTTTTAGCTTTTGCGAAAGGAGACTTCTCCTAAAATTTCAGCCCGATCGGTCGAAAATTGTGCGAGATATCGCATGGTACACATTTTTCGCACACGAAACTATAAGGCACTTCCGTGTCGCGGTCGTGCCTAAAAAATGAAGAGATTCTTATGTCGAGCTTCATGCCGCACTATTAAAGGGCTGAGCGCGATATCAGAGCTTAATGCTGGTGATATAGGCATGGTATAGCGCATCGTATGAAGATAATTTTAATTGTGCGTGAGAGAGAAAAGAATAGAAGATAGCATCATGAACATGCATTAGACATTTTATAATGTTTTTTGACGATGCTGGGAAATTGCGAAGAAAAGTTAATGATACCTTTTACAATACTGCAAAAAAAGAAATAAACCTTACACCAGTTTGTCAACAAGAGCTTTTTTATTATCTACTATATTGGATGTTCCTTTGCCAGACCCGTAATGTTATATCAGTCAAAAATTTAACTGCGCGTAAGTTAATGTATATAAATGACAGAGATATTATATCAACGAGAGCTGTAGTCGCTACTCTTAAACAAAAAAGCTTATATTGCACTTATATATTTAATATTGGCAAACTGATTAAGATGTTATACAATATCTTTGTGCGCAATTATAACTGTTCCAAGATAAAAGTTTTTTGGTATATTAATTAATTTATTTATTTATGATTTATATAATTTATTTTTATATTTTTATAATCTATACATTATTTTACGAATATGAATTTAACTTTCTTAAATTGAAAACATACAATATATATTTACAATTATTTTTTTATTTTTTTATTTTTTTATTTTTAAAATTTTTTTTAATTTAATTATAAAAATTTCATTGAAATAGACATTATAGGTATAGATATATTTTACGTAAGTTTGATAATGAGCATCAATATATCAATTAACAAGAATATAGGCTATTAATAAAGTTGATAGAGTAGGATGAACTCAAAACTTATCTGTATCATTTGTTAACAATCGAAACAGTAATTTTATGAAAAGATGTAATATCTTTACTCATATAGACTTTCTATAGCAAGCAGTACTAATACTGCATTTGTCAAGAATGAAAATTCTCGCTGTGCTATCTATCGGCAGGTATGATAGGTATATTTGTAAATCTCATGCAATACTGTATTATCCGCTGATAATGCAACGCTATTATATCATGAACCATTATATTCCATTATATTCCGTAGAATGCATAATATAAGATTTTATAAATTTAATAAACTTATTATTATTAATATTATAGTATCTTATGTACCTATAGAGTGTAAAGTGGGCTGTGTATTCCCTACGCATGAGTTGTCGCCCGAGCAATAAACAAAGAGATATAATATACATCGCAGAGATACACAGTCCACTTTGTTCCTGTGTGAAGTATACGATTTTTTAACTCACGTACCTACAGTAAGTTCGTATTCGATTGCCGCCGAGAAGGGAAAAAGGAACTACATATTTATTTCCTTAGCTCCCTCTATGTTTTCCAATTTCCTCGCGGTGCTGGAAACTAGAGTGAGGGTAGAAATTAAATGTATCTTTTTCCCCGATTCGGCGTCGATTAAGTATACGCAATTTCTTCTGGAGTTTTCTCGAAGTTCATCGCAATAGTAAATAAACAAACACTAGGGTTAGATCAGGCGCACCATTGTCTTGAATTTTAACTGCTTTCTTTATTATGTAGTTTTTGTGAAAAATTTATAGCCCCTTAAATTATGAAAAAGCTACAATTATTTTTTTATATTTTTTTATATATTTATATATGCAATCATATTCCCCATGCGAACGCCTCCCACCACTCGATCTCTGGCCTGGCAGTCACAGATCAGCCCGTCGGCTTCTCCGCACCGTGTTGATCTTCACAATCCGTGGAGTAAAACTCCCTATTTGAGATCTGGCCGTCTAGGAGCAATTAAAAATCACTCCTAACCGTGTTATTTGGCCTGACGCCACGCATCGCACTGCCGATTCGCGCAATGAGGATCGAATGGCTGTGAAATGTTCGCTAAACTATTGCAAAATGAATAAATAAATATTCATAAATATCAACGCGTCGCACTTGCTCTTTTTCCTGACAACCCCTCGTTACGTCTTCTCGTCTTCTTTAGCATTAAGGTTTTCAGTCAACAGCAAATCAGAATGAGCATTTCTCTGAATATTAGTCATTTCTGGCCGTATATAACTGAACCAGAGTACTAAAACAAATAATGGATCATTACTAAAAACTTTTGAAATTTGAAAAATATAAATATGAAGTAATTAATTCAACATACTGATCTACGTCATCTACGGATCTATGTATACAGAGTTTCCAACTCTTCATCCTCGGCCAGTGTCCAAAACAGTTTGTCCTTGACATACGCAACAGAGAGAGTAAGAGTAAGAGTCATGTCCTGTAAGTAATGACATTTTTTACATATCATCAAACGTAGACAACCAAGTCGTACAGGTTTACAAAAACTCACTTTTTAATCCGACATACTCCTTGGACGTTGAGCCCGAAATTTTTAAGTTTTCGTAACTGTCAGTCTCTGTGCAAATACAAAACAAACGTATTTCAATTGAGACTACTACCAGTTGGACACATAACTCGTATTAACAGTGATGCATACCATCTCCTTTTTTTCCTCCTGGGGCCGTATTCTCTAACTGTGTTAACTGTGTAGTTGCGCAACACAAGCAACACACCCGAAACAGTCCACGCATGAATAAAAAGTGCTCAAATAGTAATGTTTTTAGGGGTGAAACCGCGATTTGAAGACGAAAAAAATGAGATTCGTAACATTTTCATCTCTGTCTCGTCAACTTGTAGCGACTTAAAAATGCGTATATGGGTTAGTTTTGTGTGGGTTCATATCGAGGTTCATATACACAAGTATGAAAAATGTCCCACACAAAATTTACCACTCACACACGTTTAAGTCGTTACAAGTTGACGAGACAGAGATGACAATGTTACAAATCACATTTTTTCGTCTTCAAATCGCGGTTTCACCCCTAAAAACATTACCATTTGAGCACTTCTTTAAGTATGTGTGGACTGTCTCGGATGTGTTGCTTGTGTTGCGTACTACACAGACTCACAATCAACACAGTTAGATGATACGGCCCCTGGTCCGCCTGTTGCTTCATTACGAACAAATTTAAGACTCAAGCTCAACACTTAACATTTTTTAAGTTAGCAAGAGCAATCATACGCAAACACGATCCCCACAGCACCGAGTAACTGCTGACCAATAGGTGCTAGATTTTAAACATACATAATTTTTTAAACATACAAATACTTATATTTCAACTAAACACTAATGCAGTTTGAACCGTTCAAACTCTATGATATGATACTTATTTTGTTTCAAAGGTGAATTTGTATTAGTACAGATAAGCTGACGTGACGTTTCGACGCTCGAGGCTGTCGGCGACGCAGGCACGCATCCGTTACTGTTGCCTCGCGCTATATATTCCACAAGATATTGAAGTGTGATGTACGTACGTGCATTTTATTGTTTTGTTACGACATTTTTTGTATTTTCTTGAGTGTACGTATTGTTACTATATTCTTTGTATTTGCTTAAGTGTAGGTTTAGGCAATATTAGTATAGCTAATTTTTTTGTACCTTATTCTCGCGTAGAATAAAAAGGGCACACCGAGCTGTTTGTTTAAGATTAGATTTTAATTTTTAAATGAAATGAATGTTTTTGTAGACAAAGCATCGCGGGATATTTATTCTCCTAAAAAGTATAAGACTAATGAAACAAAGCTGCCAATTTTGTAGTAACGAAAGTTATTTCGTCGTATTTATAAAAATATTTATCGTGAATTCTATTTTTAAACAAAATATATATTTTTTAAACAAAATATATATTTTTTAAACAAAATAGTTATTTTGAAATTCGAACAATGTATTTTCCTACTTACACTTTTTATCTCTGAAATACTTTTCATCCATTTAAAAATTGTTACATAATTATTTTAAAGTTGTTAGAGCTTTCAATATATCAATCGGAATCCGACAGAGGGGCGGGAAAGATAGCTAGTATAGTATAGATATACTAAAAAATTCAACCTGGCCGGTCTCTTCCGTTACTTATGTTGTGTTTAAATAAAATTGTGCAAATACGTGTACATATACCTATTTTATACGTTATGCTAGGGCTCGACTATATACACGTATTGCAGGTCACTGTTTGCTCAGACGTTGAAGACCAGCACGTGGCAAATTTGAGATAGTTACTGTTTATACTCTTTCTTGCCGTCGGCCAGCGAGAATTTTCTTTTTCGTGCGTAGACTTCCTAGCATTGTTTTGAGTATCATTAATTATATTGCTAATATATCATTAATCATAGGCTGAGTCTGGATCACTTTGCTCGACGACAACGCATACTCAGGGAATACGTAGCCCACTTTTGTTCTCGAGTGCAGTATAGAATTTTTTAACAGACTCGCCGTAAAGTGAGTATTCGATCTCTGCCGAGAAGGTCAGAAAGGACTACATATTTATTAAGATTCTGGACTAAATTTATTGGTCTTACGAGCAAGAATATTAAAATAAAATTCTTTATTTTTATTTCTTTGCCGAAATGTTTCGGATGCAATTGGCATCCCCCTTTTGAGGTTTTTTAAATCTTGAAAAACTCCACAAGCAATAGACCAAGAAACAAAACTACATATTTATTTTCTAAGCCTTATTCTAGCTCCTCATCCCGACTCGGCGGTAAGTTTGCATTTTTACTAGGGATATGTTAAAAATTCTTAGAAAAATACTAGAGAGATTTGAGAGGAAAAGTGAGTGAATATAAGACAAGAATTACGATTTAGGCAAGCACTGTGCTGCTGTTTTGTATAAGTGCATGTTGAACTTCATTCTTATAGTGCTCAGACTACAATGACACACTGTAAATATTTCAATTAAAAAATAAGGACTTCAATATTCTAAGTGAAGACATAGCTATTGCAAAGAAAGAAGAAACTAATATATCATGGATAAAAATGAGAAAAAACAGGTCAACAACCCGAGAGAGGGCGCTAATCTCTTATCAGTCATTACATTCAAGTATGTACAAGTTGGTTTGAATTTACAGTGTCTATCACCGCTTTATTTATGCAAAATAATTATTTAAAAAATTTGCATTTACATTTTTAATCTTAAAATAACATATTAATTATATGCAAAGTATTTTTTATCTACTAGGATATTCGTATTAAAATTTTAAATTTTAATATTAAAGATATAAAAAGCCTTGGTAGAAATCTTAGCTAAAAAAAGCTAAAATTTACAAAATTACCTAATTTTAACTTAAGACTTTATTGTATAAGTTAAAATTCTGTTATTGTCAACAGAAGGAGTGTTGCCGATCTCGGAGTCTAGGTAGCGTGCTCGGTAGTTTTTTGACACGTAGATGTACAGTGGCCGGACACAATAACTTTGCATTGCGCGCCACAAATGGCTGCCGGTCTTGCTGTTAATTGGGGCTCGGTCAACAAGGTTAGGTCAGACACGGCCATGCTAAACCGCCGCCGCATCTAACTTAACCTTGTTGATAGAGCCCCAGTTAACAACAAAATCGGCGGCCATTTCTGGCGCGCAATGCAAAGTTATTGTGTCCGGCCACTGTACATATCAGTTATGCATGGTATCTATGTTTATTGTGTATTATACAAAACCAACAATTTCGAATGTCATAATCCTCGAATTTGAACGTTCTATATAAACTCTTGCTAATGTAATTTTAGAGGTTCGCCAAACTTTTCCCTTAGGAGATTGCCGCTTATCTTTCAAAAAAGGTTGTTTAATCAATTTTTAACGATTCATCTCACACAGTGAATTAATTAGCAAACCACGATCCAGCATAATTCCATTAGCCATTACCTGGTACCGATTTCTCCGATAAACATCTCTATCGGAAAATTTTTTAATCACTTACCCTACCTCCATAAACTCCACTAATGTGAGGTATTGTTTCTGATCGAAAGACATCGATCATTATCTCTACAGTCACGTGACTTTTATGATAATGAATAAGTCATCACACTTCTTTAGGATGCTGAATGTAAACTTTCGTACAGTCTAACACTGTTTTTCTATTCTCAAAACCCTGAAGTGTTCTACTTCCAATTTATCACCGTAAATATATTTCACCATATTAACAATCGTATTAAAAAACTCAAATGATTATATCCCTATGACTAAAGTTAGGATCTGTTTCGATACAATTCACAAAATTTGACTCTTGGACGTGCGGAAATTCGCATTAATTTCAGGATTCTTGAATTCCATGCTCTGCTTTGAAAAATGACTCATTTGTTTGAGTTTCTGAATCTTAATTTCCTTTCTGTATCTGCTCTTAAAATATCAGTTTAATTTCCAAAAAGATTACATTCTTCAATAGTAAACTGCATTCTGTTATCACCAAACAATGAAGGCTGTTTCTTACGTTTATTTATTTTTCTTTCTACAGTTAATTTTGTTGCATATGAAATTATTATAATAAACTCCTTCATTTTAAAACAGCATTAAATTAAAATATCATTACATCGTCTTAATTAAAATGTTGGCAGAACAGTAAAATGACAAACCTATTAGTCATTAATAAGATTATAATAACATACTTTTAAATTTAAAATAATACAAAATATAATATCAATTTTTTAATTTACTTCTTTTCTTTCGCAATATCTGTTAATCTAAATATCTATATCTGTCTGCGATATCAATATTTTTATTTCAGTTAGGAAATTTTAATAATTTTCAGAATAAATTTTAAAAACAAATATTGCATTAATATGTCAGGTGGCTACTAGGAACGTTTCTTTTGGGAAACAAACGAGAATTGAAAGTGGACGATCTTTACTCACCTCTCGACGAACATTCTAGTCGACTTTTGGGTAATAAGATGTCTCGGCTGTGGAAAGAAGAAGAAGAAAGATGTAAAAAATCGAATAAAAAATCTACTCCCAGTTTGCTTAGAATACTTGTAAGGTGTTTCGGCTATGATATTATGGTGTTTGGAATGTTCTTGGCTATTCTCGAATTTGTCGTAAAGTAGATGTAAATTATTTTTTAACTTTAAAACACATATAACAGATTAATTATAAACTCTTAATTATTCATTGCAGAATTACTCAACCCATTATATTGGCTAATCTACTGAGATATTTTAGCGGCAAGCATAGAATGGAACAGACCGAAGCCTTTTACTGGGGCACGGGCATAGTACTGGGTGTTCTCTTCGATTGTGTCATCAGTCATCCCACTTTTCAGGGTTTAATGCACATGGGAATGAAAATAAGAATAGCTTGTTGTTCACTCATTTATAGAAAAATTTTGAGGGTTTCAAAAGTTGCAGCTGAGGGTGAAACAAGTATTGGACAGGTATGGATACGCTTCAATACAATTATTTCATCAGTTGAAATTTTTAGCAGTTGTGAACCATAAAAAATGTTTTTTAGATGATAAATCTCTTGAGTAATGACGTCAACAGATTAGACTACTCGGTATTTTCCCTGCATTACATATGGATCGCACCTATTCAAACAGCACTTATTTCGTACTTGCTGTATAGGGAAGTAAACTTAGCAGCAGCTGGAGGAATTTTAACTCTTTTACTGTTTATACCAGTAAATGGCAAGTGGTTATATGCAACTTGAAATCATACATTATTCTCTAATTATTATAGCTAGATAGCTAAAAGATTATGTAATGATTATATCGTCGCTCCCTACGAATACTAACACTGTTAAAATTTTCTAGCGAAGAGTAGCACTGTTCAGATTTCCCGCGAAGACTAGCACTACTTAGATTCATTTTCTTCGAAAAGATTCATTATTTTTTAGAGAAAAACAAAAATTATTAAAACGCAAAGCTGATAAAATTGAAATATTCTTCTAATTGCCGAACGATTTTTAAAAATTTTAAAATTTTAAACAATTTTATCGTAAGTGTAGTTTTTAATTAATTTTCAGTTTTAAAGTTTCGATAAAATTGTTTAAAATTTTGAAATTTTAAAAAATTGTTCGGCAATTAGAAGAATATTTCAATTTTATCAGCTTTGTCTTAAGGAGGTTCTATACTAAATAGAAATAACGCCAAGATAATTCTGAAATTTTGTATACAGGTTCGCATATGCCTCAAAATTATCTACATAAATTTTCGGAAAGCTAGGATAGCTACAAGTCGAGAAATCAATGTTTTTATTTTTTACTGTCTAACACGGGCTCTTATGGGAAATCGCAATTTCGTCGTACTCATTTATGTATTGCTAAAGATTTAACACCAAGTTTTTGTTGAAAAACATTGTACTATAAGAAAAATATCTGATAAATAATTAGAGCCCTTAAAAAATATCATTGGATACCTCTAACTAATAAAAAAAATTACAGAATGCCGAAAATGGACATTTAACCTCAAAAAATTAGTCAAATCAGTTTCTACGGGAAAATTTTTATTCTTAATCAGGACAAATATGATTGTTAAATTTACTCGAAAAATCAGGTTACAGTTTCTTTAACAGTGCATATTTAAAAATAAACGAAAAGTAAAAGAATGCACCGATTTTGACTAGTGTAGTAGGGTTAGAACCTCCTTAATAATTTTTGTTTTTCTTTAAAAATTAATGAATTTTTTCGAAGAAAATGAATCTGAGTAGTGCTAGTCTTCGCGGGAAATCTGAACAATGCTACTCTTCGCTGGAAAATGTTAACAGTGCTAGTCTTCGTAGGGAGCGACGATATATCAATATTTCATTTAGGATGTTACGGAAAATTGGCTTCATATTTGACGCTAAAGTTGGCTTACAGAACAGACGAGCGTCTAAGACTAACTAATGAAATTATAAATGGCGTTAAAGTCATCAAGATGTACGCATGGGAAAAGCCATTTGCGCTCCTCGTCGATAAAGCCCGAGAGTGAATAAATGATTAATTTGTATGTTTAATATTATTGACTGCTTAATGTAATATTATATAATCCTTTAATTTCTTTAGGAAAGAAGTTAAAATAATTAGAAACAACGCTATGGCCAATGAAATATGTAAGTCATTTGAAAGTTACATTCCTAAAGCCTGTCTTTTTATCACTCTGCTGGCTTATGTATTGTTTGGAAATAACATTGATGCAGAAAAAGTTTATTTGGTAATGGCTTACTACAATGTTTTGCGTACAACCTTATATCGTTTTTTACCACTGAGTAAGTCATTTTTCAATCATATCTGTTTTAATCTTACAATCAACATTCAAACAATACTTATTTATTGTTATTTTTACGTTATAATTTATAGGTGTACAAGAAATCGCTGGAGCTCTTATTTCCGTGAAGAGACTTCAAAAATTCTTGTTATTTGAAGAGATTGATTATAAAGCATTGTCAAACAATAACAACGCCAATTCTGATACGCTAAAGAACGACACAGCTCTTTCGTTTTCAAATGTCACTGCCAAATGGAAGGATGAATCCAAATTTGAACCTCTTAAAGATATGACGTTTAACATAAAAGCAGGATCCCTTACTGCTATAGTAGGACAAGTGGGAGCCGGAAAGACAACTCTCTTTCACGCAATACTCAAAGAAATACCTATAACGCGTGGAAAGATATCTGTAAATGGGAAGGTTTCTTATTCCAGTCAAGAAGCATGGCTGTTTGCGTCATCAATAAAACAAAATATACTATTTGGTAACCCCATGAATGAAGAACTTTACGAAAAAGTTCTCGAAGTATGCCAATTGAAACGAGATTTTCAATTACTGCCGTATGGCGAGAATACTCTGGTTGGCGAGAGAGGAATTAATTTGAGCGGCGGTCAATGTGCTCGGGTGAATCTAGCTCGTGCCGTCTACCGCGATGCTGATATTTATCTCTTAGACGATCCACTTTCTGCTGTCGATGCGCACGTTGGCAAGGGCATTTTTGATGAATGCATTCAAACATTTTTAAAAGATAAAACAGTCGTTTTAATAACTCATCAATTCCATTATTTGAAACATGCTGATAGAATTATCATACTTGCGGATGGTGCTATTCAAGCCGAGGGAGCATATCACGATCTTCTCAATTTGGGTCTTGATTTAACAAAAATGATGAAAGCAGATAGCGAATCTGATGAAATACCAGATAATGTTCAGACACCAGCTAAAGAAAATATAGCAGCAGTCAACGCTTCGGCTTTAAATGAAGAGGAAGAAGAACAATTAGAATCGAGGACACTCGGCAATAACTTCGCAAAATCCTATATACGTTACTTAAGTGCTGCAAAAAGTATATGTCTCATTTTCTTCGTATTTTTAGTAAGTGTGATTTGTCAAGTATTATCTAGTGGAGCAGATTACTTTATCACTTATTGGGTAAACTTTGAAGAGACACACGCTAACTTCACCTCGGCTAGTGCTGACGATCTACTAAGAGGACGTAGTTGGTTTATTTATATTTATGGTTCTGTAACCATGTTAACCATTCTTACAAGGCTTGCTGAAGCTTATACATTCTTTGACATGTGCATGAGAATTTCAAGAAATCTACATGCTCTGATGTTTCATAGTATAGTTCATACAACGATGGTTTTCTTTAATGCTAATCCTATCGGACGGATAATGAACAGGTATTATACTAGTACATTATACAACAAGGGACAAAAGTAGCATATTTTTCCAGCTGGTGGGAGCTGTATGTTGTCTAATTGAAAAATCGTCTCACAAGGGCAGTAATCACCAGCAGGAAACATCTACTTTCGTCCTGTATTGCATAATATATTTTATTCCACATCTTGACCGAGACTCCTTTTTGTCTCTGAAAGTGGGGCCAACGAGTTTTTTAATATTTTATACTGGGTTAATTAAGGAAGAATTTTTGTTGTTGAAATGATTCATTTTTGCTTCGTAAATTTTACTGGCGAAAATTGGCTTTTCAGTCGGGGTGTGGAGTAAACATATGATGCCTTTTTTTTAATCGTCTATTTACTATTCATTTATTGCAGGTTTTCAAAAGATATGGGTGTTATTGACGGACGAGTTCCACAAACAATAATTGATGTTACACAAATTGGTTTATATACCCTTATTGTGATAAGTATTGTTTCTAGTGTTAACCCTTGGTTTCTCATACCAGCTGCCATTATTGCTGTGGTAGCGGGTTTTTTTAGAAACTTTTACGTAAAAACCAGTCGAAGTATTAAGAGATTGGAAGGAATAAGTGAGAACATTCAAATGTACTTGATGATCAGCGTTGGATTTTTGATCAAATTAATTTTGTTATGAATATTAAATTCATTTCAGCCCGCTCGCCAGTTTTCAATCATTTGAGTGCTAGTGTGCTTGGTCTTACAACTATTCGAGCTTTGCATGCTCAAGACACGCTGATAAAGGAGTTTGATAACCATCAAGATTTACACTCCTCTGCATGGTTCATATTCTTCTCAGGGTCAAGAGCATTTGGTTTTTACATGGAATTTTTTTGTACGATTTTCACAGGAGTTGTCACTTATACTTTACTTTCCTTAAGTGATGTTGCTTTAGCTGGAGATGCTGGTCTCGTAATCACGCAATGTATACTACTGACGGGCATGCTACAGTGGGGTGTTCGGGAAACAGCAGAATTAGAAAATCAAATGATATCAGTTGAGAGAATTTTAGAGTATTCAAATCTACCACAAGAACCAGCGTTAGAAAGAAAGCCAGATAATAGACCTCCAGAAAATTGGCCTCAAAATGGTCAAATTATTTTTGATAATGTTAGTTTAACTTACGATCGACAGGAGAAGCCAGCTTTGAAAAATTTAAAATTCACAGTTGAGCCTAATGAAATGATAGGTATTGTTGGCAGAACGGGAGCCGGTAAATCTTCTATAATCAATGCCATATTCCGTTTAGCTGATCTCGAGGGAGAAATTTATATCGATAACGTAGCAACGAGTAAAATATCTCTGCAAGATTTGAGATCAAAAATCAGTATAATACCGCAAGAGCCAGTACTTTTCGCTGGATCTTTGAGAAGAAATTTAGATCCTTTTGAAGAGTATACCGACCATAATTTGTGGCAAGCTTTAGATGATGTTGAATTGAAAGCTTTATTAGATTCAGATTTAGGTCTAAACATGAAAGTTATGGAGGGTGGGTCGAATTTTAGCGTGGGACAAAGACAACTTTTATGTCTTGCACGAGCTATTGTGAGAAATAATAAGATAATGGTACTCGATGAAGCTACTGCCAATGTTGATCCACAAACAGATGAACTTATTCAAAAAGCTATCCGAAGAAAATTCGTAAATTGTACTGTACTTATCATTGCACATCGTCTCAACACAGTAATGGATAGCAGTAAAATTCTTGTTATAGATGCTGGACAAGTCGTGGTATGTTTTATTTTCATACGGTTATTAAAAATTGTCAAGTATGTAAATGATGTATTATTTATGACAATGTTATTATGATTTTTTGCAGGAATATGATCATCCCTATAATTTGCTCCAATCCAAAGACGGCGCTTTTTACAATATGTTGCAACAAACTGGTTCTTCTACAGCTGAAAATCTTCTAGAAATAGCTAAATTGAATTACCAAGACAAAAAAGTGTAAAATCCTTGATAGCATTGCAATTTTTAAAGAGCCTATGAAAAGTAGTTTATTTTAACTATACAACAAGCAATAAATAATTTTGTGCATAAGAAAGACTGTACCTACGAAGAATTTTTCTAGATCTGAAGTCAATTTTCTAGATCTAAAGTAAAGGCAATATACGTGTTGAAGCTTAGGCTGTCAAGTATTATTAAAACCTAGTAGATTATGTATTCAAAATTACGATTCGCATTCAGGAATATAATATAGTGTACATGATAATGTATACTTAGCTTGCAGAGGGCCCTCGGGAGCGTATATGTGTATATTAGAATTTATTATATATTAAGAGTGAACGGGAAAAATAAAAGTGCTTTGCACCGCATAACTTTTGAATCGACCACTGCACTACGTGATGACACTGAAAAAATATATGCTATTATTTAATATACCCCTTGTGTAGGGAAGCGAGTTGATGAGCTTAGTGACCCAAAAATAATTATTTTAATATGCCTTTCTGAAGCTGTCAGATCTAGCAATGTTTACGTATATGTAACCTCATAGCAAACGCACGTAGGTTGCCAACTTTGAGGAAAACAACGCTGTATAATTCTTAGAGAAAAATCGTATTTAGACGTGTTTTAAATAATTTTGTTTGCGCGTTAATTGATTATTTTCATGTTAAAACTTTTTATCTAAAATTAAAAATCAATCAACTAACAAAAATAAGCTATTGATAAGAAAAGAATGAACTTGAAACATATCGGTGTCATTTGTTAACAACTGAAGTACAGCAATAGAAAGAATAGCAAACTATCTCGTCTAGAAGGAAAATTCTCACGTAGCTGCGTATCGACATGTATATTAAGTATTTGTAAATCTAACGCATGTATCACTGTATGATTTGCTGATAATATGGAACGCTATTATATCATGAACTTATATGCTGATTCGACAAATTTCATGCATATTGTGAAATGCATGATACATAAGACTAAATTTATTGGAAATTTTTCATCAATTTATTCAACTTTTTCCATTTCTAATTGAATCTCTTTAACAAATAATCAAGTGAATGTTTATTAATTATTTTTTTTTTTTTTTTTTTTTTAAGTGGCATTTCGAACTCGAAAGTTCATCGCCTCATCTACGCAAGCCTTCCACGTATCCCTATTTTGTGCTAACCCTATCCATTTCGCACCGTCCCGTCCGATTTCAGTTAAGTCCGCTTTTACATTGTCCTCCCACCTGCGTCTAGGTCTACCTAGAGGTCGCGATGTATTTGGCTTTCCTTTCATTATACGCGCTGCCGTGCGATCATTTCCCATTCTTGCAACGTGCCCTGCCCATCTTAGTCTTCGCGATTTAATTATTCTGTTTATATTCGGTGACGCGTATAGGTTATGTAGCTCGTCGTTGTGCAGTTTCCTCCACTCCCCGGTTTCCTCATCTTTCTTTGGCCCGTATATTTTTCGCAGAACTTATTTTCGAACACCCCTAAAACGTTTTCTTCCGCTTTAGTAAGCGCCCAAGTTCGCACCCGTACAGGATTATACCGGCATTATTAATAGTCTTATATCTATATTTTTACATTTCTAGACAGCATTTAGATTTTAGTAATCTATTCACGGCGTAGTAGCAAGCATTACCCGATATGAAGGTTCTGTGTTAATCTCGGCGTTTAATTTCGGTTTCGGTCATTTATGGTTTGCCTAAATATCTGAATTCAGCTAACCTTTTCAAAAGTATAATTTCCGACTGTAAGATCACCCTCACCTTTCGCAAATGCCCATTTATCCCATGATCATATATTTCGGTTTTCGATTCGCTCACACTCTAAACCCGTGTCCTCAGCCACCTTTATGAGAATGTTTCGCGTTTCTCCGCTACCCGCTGGCACCGTTATCCGCCTATCTATGTCCAAAGTCATTCCGCAATACCCTAGAATTTGTGTTTTTCGTTGAAGGCGTTGCACCTAGCCCGCTAGTCTGCATTTTTCTAACAACGAATTCTAAGCGTTTTAAGTTAAAGAGTACTGTAGAGAGCGCGTCACCTTGTTTTCAAACCGTCGCATTCATGAAATGGATTCGGAATTAGTTACCGCCTACTCGGACCTTCCCGTTTGGGCTTGCCGTTCAGCATATTTGAATTAATTTCAGCGAGTTTTTTGGTACTTCGAGGAAGCCACTCAGGATTGATAGCATTTGCTGCTTCGTGTTGATATGAGTTCATACGCTTTTTTTAAAGTCTACCTCAAATAGTTGTGTAAATTGTTTCGGCATGTG
>CM053170.1:13951411-14012240 GCA_012977825.3 Pteromalus puparum | reverse complement strand
GGATTTTTGTAATGTGTGCTAAGAGAGATAGATTATAGACATAGTTAGGTATGAAGAGAGAGTGAAATAAGAAATATTGTTGAGTGTTCGTTGTTGTGGTGCTTGCGTAGCGTTTCTAGATGAATGCGTTCGATCGCCAGTGTGGGCTCATCACACCCACGCCCGGGCCTATCGGCTGTCCGCGGCTGCTTATTCGATTTATTCGCAGCTAACCTCTTTCTCAGGGGCCGTTCCTCTATCCGCAACCTGAGGACGCGCCGTGTAGTGGTGATAGGCACCCACCCGTCCGCTCTGGACGCACAGGTTTATTAATTATTTAGCTTTAAAAAATAATATGATGCCTGCTGCACGTAAAAACAACAAAAATAAACACACCACAATACTTCTGATAGTTCATGTATTATTGAACCAAGGTATAAGATGATAAGCTTTTTATAATTATAAAATTAATATCTGTATAGATATTGTAACAAATAATATATATAACATTTTTGCGTAACATGTTGTCCAATGAAAATAGACAATTGAATGAAAGCGCCTTTTCTATTTATTAGACTTATCAATTCTTGGCTCTTGTATATGGGCGCGTAATGAACAAATTTTAAAAAACATTAAAAACAATACATTAATATGTCTTTATACATCATCATGTCCAAAATACATATCAGTAAAAATGTATAACAGTATACGCACTGTCTTTGCATGTTGAATGTGCCAACAATTTATTTCCAGAATCGATTTTACACGTGGTACTGAAAGAAACTCTCACAAAATGGAATGCATAATTTGAAGGTTGTAGTATTTAAGTTTACTTTGGAAAATTTACTCTTGATGGATCAGCGATAGTGATACTTAAGACAAATATGCATTATGACTTAGAATTATTGCATTATTCGATTTACTTTTTTAAAATTTCATTTCACTATAAGATAATCTAATCAACGATATAAAACCTGATTCCTTTCTAACATTTTCACCGAAAATAATATCAATTCCAGTATGCAAATACAACGTTTATATTTCATCTTTCCTTTATAACATACAAGGAAGCTACATTTTTCCATACGACATCCGAGCCATCACAGAACACTCCGCAATCAAAACAAGTTTAAACTCACATCGCAAACAACTTCTCCGTTACAGCGGCCTAAAACACTGGAATAGCAAAGGTGCGCCTACCGGTAGATAAGCTGACGTGACGTCTCGGCGCTCGGGGCTGCCGGCGCCACAGGCGCGCATCTGTCACTGTTGCCTCGCGCTATATTTCCCAAGATATTGGAGTGCGCTGTAAACGTACGCGCGTTTGTGTAAATGTGTGTGTGTGTGTGTGTGACCTGCCATACATTTTCATTTCGAAGAACGTATACGGAAAAACGAGGCAAACTCGCTGTGACAAGCGGAAATCGCGGAAAAAAGCCTCGCTCGCCGGAGTGTTTGCGTCGCGCCTCGCGAATGGACGTCCGACCGGAAAACAGCGCCAGGGTTTAATAGCAAACGGTGTATGATCGATGCTGAAAGGCAAAAAATGGAGCGCAGATTTTTCGCGTGTTTGCGATGGCGGGATGTGGTTTGTTTTGCGAGGAAATATGCACACTTTTAATCATTGAGTTTGCTGATGGATTAAATAATAGTTTTGCGGTCGTATTTTGCGGAGAAAAGCGTTGAATAATTTTGTTCACGGGTATCGATCATGTCTTGATTATATATTTTATTCCGTTTTATTCTAGCTACTTGCAGTATTTTGCTGATCTCCGTGGGTGTGAACTTAATAAGATTAAAATAAACGAGTTACGAACGCTCGGGCGACTAATGATATCAACTCTGCATTGTAACTCAGCTGCATATTTTACTCAATTAAAGCTTTGATATTTTTACAATTTACTCAATTTACTCAAAAGCCTTGATATTTTTACATTTTACTCAATGAAGCTTCAAATTACGTTAGACTTTAATCTAGGACTTGCAGTGTGTACTTATACATAAGAAAGTCTCTGCTATGAAGAAATCAATGCATAAAGCGATTACTAAAACAATCCTACTAGCACCTCCAATTTTAAAATCTTAAGGAAACTCACCTACCCGTGATAAACGCCAGCTCCTTAATGAAATTACACAAACATCGACAGTCAAGAATTTTCGCTCCGAGCCATCCGTCTTTCAAGCCCCGCTGGTAGCGTAGCCCTCTTTACAGTTCAGTCGCTCCGAGTCCGCATTGCACGGCGCGAGCGCGTTCAACCGCGCGCTAGAACAACGTGTACACTACACGTTATACACCAATTCGTGCATCACCGGTCTTAGAGAACAAAACCCGGTCGATTTCCTTGCGAGCCGAGAGAACGGTTGTACGCGAATGTAGAGAAGGACCTGCCTCGATTTTGCGGATTCTCGCGGGGATAAACGCCGTTGCCGCCAGTCTATCCATAACCACGTCCAGTTTCCTGATATCCCCAGCATGCAAGATGGATCTGCTGTGTAAGCGGCCGTTCCGCTCGTCCGGATTTCGATCAGCTTCGACTTCCGTTAGCATCGACGTCAGCTGTACGTACGCTTCTGATCGAGAATATGCAATGCGAATGACTCCACCCTCTAGCTCACACAGTATACGGACTGTAGGTATCTGCAGTACAAGTTGAGAGACGAGCCACTGAGAGGAGAGTCGTTCACAGACTGAGGAATCGCTGTGATGAGTAATATGACGAAGGGCGGAGGTGAGGTATACGACGAAAAATACAACTATCCAGGATTCTCGATTAGTGGAGTTTGCCTGAGAATTGCGCTGATTGATGTGATGCACGAGGCTTATGCAGCGTGTAAGTGAATGGAAGTTTTAATTTGTATTTTCGCGGTAAATCTGTTTTAATAAGAATCTTTAATTACGAGATAAAATGTGTTGGGGTTCCGGCTTTTTAAATTATTCATTCGTTAATACAGAAGGTTTTTTTTTAAGCAAATTTGAATAGAATCTCGCAATAGATAGATGAAGAGATAGAGAATGAATTTAATTATGCTTCACCAGTTCATACACATTTTCTTATGAAATATAAGTGACCATTGTATTCAAATAAGATCAGTACAGATTTTATGAAACTATATTACGGGCAATAAATTTCGTTCCACATCGTGCATTCGCGACTCGCAATCTCTCATATCCGCTCCTTTTTTCTCGACACGATTCTCGATAAAATTAGTCATTCGTTAAAAAGCTTCACAGCACCATCAAGCCATATACGTATATTTCCTGGAGCAAACAATCGTAAAAGCGAGCAATAAGAGCGCACCGGAAAACGGTTACCGTGGAAAATTCCGAGTTTCGGAAAAGCGCGTTAAATCCACCGGATAATCTCAACCTCGTCCCAGCCTTCCACTGCCAAGTCTCTTATATATATATATATATATATATATATATAAGAGCAAGTAGTAAATGAGCGAAGTAGCAGCAGCGCACATCCCGCCTCCTCTTTACTTAGAAAAGGACGCCGGGCGCGCGCGTCGGGTAAGTGGATCGGAAATTGCCGCAGAGATTGCGGATACACTGCAGTTAATGTACCGCAAGAGCCATGGCGACACGAGGCCTCCGACAGATACTTATCGAGGAGCATGCTATCATAAATCTAATACCGGAGGGTGGGCTGTCGCCTCCTCGTCGCCGGGACTTAGCAAAGTGGTTCCGCGTGGAAAGTAGGCGCGAGGGGCGGAGGGGCTTTAGTGCTTTTAGTCTACCTTGATGTTTTCATCGCGAGAGTTAACGAGACCTGTCGTATAACCTTTTTCGGGCCATGGCGCACAAGCGAGGGCTTCGCTCCTCTGCAAGCTCTGCATCCTCTCTAGCGCGCCCTCCGGCATAGGGGGCAACTTCCATCCCTCTTAGCTGCGCGCCGAGCTTTGTTCAAGCACCCATTCGGAAATTTGGTTTGTTTGGTGTTTTATTCGTCTTGGAGAATGTTCTGAATAATTGAGTTGAAATTCAACCGTTCTGGAGGCTTGTTATAGTGGGGCTGAGGGTTGCTTAAAATGAAACGCTGTTTACGAATGTCACATTGGATACAAACAATGAAAGATGAACTTGTATTCTATGAATTCTATTTTTTTTTATTCAAGTATTTGTTACGCATAAAAAGTTTATCAAAATAAATGTCGTCGTTGTTCTTTTGTTTCATGTACAATTTCGCATATAGAAATATATATATATATATATATATATACACGTACTTCTATTTACAATGGTATTTTACAAGAAGTACATGAAAATAGCGTTTTATCTTATAGCTCGACTGCGATATATATTATATGTTTGTCGCGCTTAAATGCAGAAACCACTTGTTCACATAGTGAATCATATGATTGTAATGTGTAGTACATCAATGAACTTTACAATGCTATGACTCCAAACTGTACTAGACAGTGTAAAACACTAGAGGATAGCAAAGTAGATCGGTTCTTATGTTCAAAGCGCAATTTTATGTAACAATTTGTAAAAATAAATAAGTGCATCCAGAAATTATAATATTAGTATTGCGGTTTATAACTATGTCACTGTACCAATAGATTGTTGAGTTGAACATATTACTATTAAATTTCTAATATTTTTTACTATTGAGTATATGTGAGAGAGAACATTTTATATTTATAAAATGCTATCAGAAAGTATACTATTCACATACGTTTGATGTTTGCTTATTTACAATTCATCAAAAGCTAAATAGCACTGAAATTTATATGCATTTGTGGAAGCAATCTGTTTTGAAGAAATAATCCATCTATAAAAGGGAGACAGCGATTGGTATCGAATTGAAGCTCTAAAGCTAAATTCAGAGCGTTATCAAAGAATTTTTTAATGAGCAACTTCAGAGTAGCAATGGTGCATCGGCGCGCTGCGGCGTGCTGGTTAGAGGCCTAGTTTCTGTAAAATATTCAACCATAATTTTCGAATGCTTACAGGTATAGTATGAAGCAAACCATATAACAACAAAGAAAGTACATAGCTATATTCGTAATAGTCTCTATCTTATATCTGCTAATTTTAACATTTCTGTTCTTCTAAATTTGTGTTCATCATTATGGTTCTTACAAAAATCTGATTAACATTAATTTTGATTTCCATATCGTTCCAAGGATGCATGTATACATTACAAGTATGGCAACAAAAAAGTATAAACGTTTGTATTTAAGTAGTGAAATAGAACAGTAACCATTAATGAAAACTGTGTATCAGATTAATGTTTTTATCTGTATACTTTTTCAGTTTGTACTATTTTCACTGATCTATTTTCATTTGGATAGCATATGCTCAAAAAAGATCTTACAATAAATATATATATATATATATATATATATATATATATATATAATATTATGTACTCACTCAAAACTTGTAAAGCTTTCTTAAAACACTACTTTTCAAATGAATGATAGTAATTCGTTACCTAAGGTAGGATCACTGATAATTTATGAAAAACTTACATTTTATGTTTTCCGTAAATATTTATACAAATGTGTTTGATATATGTACATTATATTAGTTTGACTAACTGTTTTGAAGAATCAAATTTTGTACTCAATATCTTTGAACAAATTAAGTTTGCACTTTTATGTGTAAATATTTTAACGGTTCAAAGCCATTTATGTAAGTGAATTAATCTTTGTGATACTTTTACTAAAAATCAAAATTGTAATATTCGTTGCAAATAAATTGATTATCTATACTTCGCAAAATGCTAAGTTTTAAATTATGTACTTGAAAGTATTCTACAATTTTTCATTAAAAAGTATATATAGACTGCCATATTTTCACCCTGTCTTTTCCACACAAAATACACATTATATTGTATTTGATTTGAATAGTTATCACTGTATATGAAATCATGATCATCAGTCTAAACCAGTCCCTCGTATTAAACTTGCCGTAGCGAGATACGTAGTCCTATTTTTTATTGTTATGTACAGTCAAAAGTACACTCGGCGTATCAACACTGCACGGGGAATATAGTTTTGATTGGGCGTTGTCTAGAAGTCCTTTTCTTTTTTTCTTTCCAGTACTGTTTATCATGAAGTTCTCGTTCATAATTTACGAAAATCAGATATGCTGTAACATAAAAAATACAGGAATTTAAAACAAATAAAATGTTTGGTAAGGAAGATATTATTTTTTACAGTAGAAATCGTCATTAGTTTCAATATAAACTATATAATAATTTAACATAGCATATTTACTGCGCTATAACAATTCAAATGAATGTTTATTTTAATACTCATAAAGATGCAAAGCAATGGTAACCTTAACCTTTAGAAGCCGAGATGTCTGAGATAAGCAAAAAGATATTGTTTTGCTGTGGTTAGTAAATATGTTTGGCTTTAAATGTAAATGACGCTTACTGAACGCAGCAAAAGTTAAATGCAGTTCAATGATTATAATATGTATGATCAGAAAAAGAATGCATTACAACATAGGCTTAACATTATATACCAACATGCTTATCATTGCAACTTGCATATCAGAATCGAGTAACTGTATTTTTCTAATATCTTATTGTCTGATTTAAAATAAACATCGCAGGATTTTAAGGATAAACTTTTAATTACTATAACTAATTTTCAATATGTCATACGTAAACATGGTAAATTTTTGTAACATATATAGCGATTATAAATAACAAAAAAAGTACTATCTATTATTATACAGTACTAGATCTTATATTTTAATAATTAATAAAATCCAACTTTTTGGAATAAATCATTTTTCGGTGGTTTTATTATAGGTCTAACAATACATGAGAATTTTTATGCCACCAATTTTTAGGTGATTGGGTAATGACGTCCGCTTATCTACATCTATTGCGCAGATATTGTTAGCTTAAATGATACACGTTAAATAATAAATTGTATTTGTTTTTCATTTATTTATTTGTTGCATTCCCTTTTGGTAAATAGTAAGGTTAAGCAATATACAACTTTTACATTTTTTTACAATATTTACATGGTATTATATATTACAAAGTATCATTTATATGATAGGAGTTAATATTTTGGTAATTTACAATTATCGGTAGCTTAATTTATAGTTTTACAATTACAATTATTTACAATTTTATGTGCTTATGTAACTATTTTACAATACATGAGTGCCTTTTCGAGATGCCTTTTTATAAAGTATAAAATCGAATACTATAGCCTCTTGTTTCCTTTAGTTGAGAAAGTATTGGTGTGTGATTTTTGCGAGATGTAAATGTAATGTATAGTTTTGTATAAATTATTATCCTATTTTCATACTGCTTGAAGTTTTATAGTTTTTTATATTTGCTCTTTTTTGTATAAGATTAGTGAAGTTTGCCTAACTACGTGGTTATGTGTTATTTCTGGACTTTTTACAATGTTGTCTTGATCCTTATCTTACAGAGATCTCTAAGTGGTTGTATACTTCTATTGATGCAATGTGGCATTTACATGAGGTGGTCAAGGACCTCGTTCATTCCTTTTTGGAACTTGAGTATGTTGAGCAGCTGCTGAGTAACTTATGTTTCTGCTGCTTTTAGCAAAGAACGTTGAGAACTCATTAGATGTGGATTGGCTCATTTCATTGGAAGCCATAGTTGTCAACTTCTCGTTTCACTCGCGAAATAACCAGGGCTTCACTATCTGTTCTTATTAGATGTCTAGTATGATTCGCTTATAATTTCGGAGCACTTGCAAAAATGCCTATTCACTAGAAGGTATCGACAAGAACTGTCCTCATTGAACAGCAAACTAATCGGTGTAATCGGAAAGTAAGCTCCTCATCTAAATTAATATTCATATATTAATATAAAAATCTTAAAATTGAACTTATAAAAGTCTATTTTTACTTACACCAATTTACTAACACCAAAATCACTACCACTGTTATACCACAAAATTTCAACAAAGCGAAATTTACGTATAGTACCGGTTATGCAGTACTTTTAAACAGTACCGGTAATGAAGCAAAAAATAAAAAATGCGGAATATGTAGGTAGATTATAATTTTTACTATATAGGTGCTACAAAGATAGGATAGGGAGTTATTCTATTATATACAAGAAAGAGATGCCATTGCAGCAAACTCGTGTGCAATGGCATCCAGGCTAATATTAGCCTTTCCTGGTGTATCGTAACAAAATCTGTTAAATAATTTTCAATCGTATTTGATGCATTAACAGATTTATTACAGACCTTGACTGTTAACCACACATAATTAAATTCTTACTGCAGAAAACGCACATTGGATATTCAAAGATAAACAGAACCTTGATTTTCATGATCATTTTCTTATTTCACGTAATGTGAATACAAACAGTTCTTCCATAATAGGTCAGAACAATCAAGGATTCAGGAAACAAAAAGGTCACGTTTATTTAGTATACAATACTAATGTATTTTGTTAAAATTATTTATGTATATTGTAAGAAAAAACTTTTTTAAAACTCTTTTTAGAATTATTTACAGATTTAATATCATAACTATTATTATAGAAATTCAAATCTCACAGTTAATGTTAGCTCAAAATATCAGTAATATCATGCAAATTTAAAATCGCGATAAAAATATCTTTTAACGCTTATTTTTTAGAGAATCGTACACGTTCAAAAGTAATTATCTCGATGACCCTGAATATTCGCGCACATTTGCAGCTGGTGTATCATCTACGAATAATATCCCATTCACTTTCGAAGCCTTTGATACAATCGCACGTGTGGCGTCGCTTTGCCTTCAAGTATAAGCATTCCCACTTTTCAGAGGAAGCTAGTATTCAATACTACCTATACATCAGTTCCTCCAAATTTGCATTAAAAAATACGCTGTGTCTATTCACGTCCAAAATCCGCGTGATTACGTGCCGTATGTCTGAGATGGACTAATTGCTTTAGTTCTGGAAATTATTTAATGCGAATAGATACAGAATAATATATAAATTCATGCACTTAATAGAAAGGAAAAATATCTTAATTAAATATGATTACTAGGGCATATGCGATAAAACCTTCCGTTCTGAAGAACGTGTAACTTTAATATACTGCAGATAACTTTTGCTATCCTACTCAGTGATATAATATCAGATATCTCGGCTTATTTTGAGGTAATCCATGATTAAGAACGATGCCAAAGATTTACCATTGATAATGTTTTAATTAGGCTTTATCCGTCTGACAACCCTGCTGATAAGTCTCGAAAATTCTTCTTTCGTCGCGTTATAGAATCACGTATTTTATTTGATACGTCATTTTGTTTTTTACGTAACGAGGTTCAAACTGTTAGTACGCGTTCTGAGTTAGTGATGTTTTTTCTAATAATAATGACTACAAAATGTATGTTTTGTTGAAAATAATACTGTTATATAGTTAAATAAACTACAACATTCTCAATAGAGACCCATGATATGAACAAGCTGATTGTTAGCAAAAGATGTATTGAAGAACTGTCAAAACAAAGTTGTTATGCAAAATGATCCAAGCGAAGTTACTTTAAACAACTGCTTACCTCGGGCTTGTGTGAGTCGATGCTATTCAGAGCTACGTTCTCGGGGACAGTTTCATCGTCATCGTCCTCCTTTGGCGAGAAGACAGCTTTGTAGGCGAGCGAAGCAAGCAGAGCACCTCCGAGCGGTCCGAACCAGTAGATCCAGTGATCTGTGTAGTTATTATTCCAGACTGCAGGGGCAAGCGACCTCACAGGGTTCATACTACAACCAGTGTATGGTCCGACCGAGGTGGCTAGCGCAGTGACGCCCAAGCCGAACTTAATAGCCACCGAGTCAGTGTTGTTGGCGTTTCGCGAGTCCCACACTGCACAGGCTATCAGCATCAGGATTGCCGTCGCGATACCCTCCATCAGAAGGGCCTGAATAACGTGAAGATCCTTGTGTGGAGCTGTCACGCAGAATGTGTCGGCCGAAACATTTGCGGCAGTAAAACTAATAGCTTGAGGAGTTATCACCTGTTAACATAGAAAGTATTTGTGAGGTTAATTGTATAGACAATTAAAATTTTGATTTGTAATCTTTGCCTTCTTAAAATTGTTCTCTTAGTTTTATGATTAACTTAATTGACAAAACGTAAATTGATAATGCTTCTACAAGCAAACTTCCCATTGTCGACGAAAGGCTATTTAAAAATAAATGAAATGTTTACAAAAGTTGTCTGTCTTTAACGACTGCTAGTTATAATAATATAGATTTAACAGTTAGTTGAGAAAACAAAGTAAATTAATTACGTAGAAGAAGAGGCTTGGTTTAGGTAAACGACGTTTTAATTATACGTCAAAAACAAGCTTTCGAAACAAAATATGTTAATGAGTATTCCTGTTCCACCGAGTTTAAAAGCCACAAATTTGAAATTTAAATACATATTTGACTCCTTTGTCACTCTGGGCCTAGTCTATTTTACATAATCAATTATCATCGCCAATATTATGACTAAATGATGAGATGAGACATTCGACTAAATTTGAAAATATTTAAAGCCACTCAGTTGGCATGTTTGATTTTGAAACAAAATGTTATACGTAAAGTGGGTGTGATAATGCGACGAGCCCCCACGTTCATTAGCATAGTTGACCTATGTATTATACTATTATAAATCTGTAAACGTCTTCGTGCGAGATAGAACAGCGAATGCTACCAATTTTTGTCCCCTTTTTACACAATCTCTTCGAAAGAAAAGGTCACCGCCGAGGTCACTGATAACATTTCTTATTAGCCCTGATAGTAGACTTCTCATTAATATTTATTTTATACTTGACAACATCGTTTTAAAATCAAGTATCAAACAGTAAATAAAAACCATCAATCCAACCGGCGTCATAGATATGAACTTTCAGTAAACTGTAATTTACAACATCTCGAATAAGAAATTTACGGTACAGTGATCAGCAACAAAAGCCAGGCAAGCAAGTTTCGTCTACCTTTTAGCTGAGTGTTATCACGACACTTTTATATCGCGGACCAACGTTGTAACCGATTTATTTATTACAGGCGTTGGCTATAAATCATTTTGGCAGACGGATAATAGTACCTATATTCGAATAATGCTTGAACAATAAGCTACGCGATCACGATCTTTGCTCGTCTTCGGTATCAGAAAAAGCTCAATGACGCGAAAGTAATCGCTACTAGAAATAGGGGAGACGTCAAAAGCGTATTATCGGAAATTCGAAAAATTAATAAATCTGCATACATTTGAAGTAGATTTGCGCAACACATAGCACTCGCATAACGATCATGTATCAGTGATTATGTTTACTCGAGGCGCCATACGTATATCGAATACAGACGATTATCAGGAAAATTCCACTTGAGAATTCAAGTGTCAGGGGTCGCAAGTTGTGGAGCAATGTTTTCCTCGCAGTGGATCCCGCTGGTTTCAGCGAAACTTTTTAATTAATATGCGTAATCGATGTCGCAATCAGGTCGCACGAGGCGCATCAGCGCGTATCACTGACGTCTGACAGAACGGCGTATACGTTTTTTCATTCAGAGGCGGTGATGATAATTCAGTGTCTTATTCTTCCCGACTGTTGTTTTCAATATATAAATATAATCGCAAAACAACGCTTGATAACAATATTTATTATTAACTGCGTACAAAATGATTGAACAATAATTTTCTAGAGAATTCACTCATTTATATCGAGTCTTCGACGTTTGCACAACACACATTAATTATCGCCATTTATGTTTATTTATAAGAATGTGCTTTGAAGGTTGTTTGATAGACTGTACCATTCACAGCAGTTCGTTTCATTCATTGTGCAACACGCGCATGAAAGAATTCAGATTTAGATTTAGATTTTTGAACGATTTCAAATGATTGAGTTAAGAATGTTGATGTAAATAAATAAAGTATCTAGATTGTGTTAATTTATGACCTACGTTTAATAAGATAAAGAAGAAGATAAGACCTAATAAGACTTAATAAGACTCTTTTAAGTTCTTTATCTGTTTTTAACAACAAATATATTGAAATCTAATAGCAGTACCATATTATGAAGTCATTTTCATAATTTTAAAATAGCAACATAGGTCTAGGTACTAACCTTGAGTAAGCTAAAACCAAGTAAGGAACCAATGACTTGCGCAACAAAGTACGCAGCGGCTACTCGAATAGTTTTTTTTCCAAGCACCACAGCACCAACTGTCATCGCTGGGTTCACGTGCGCGTCACTGATATGGCCGAAACACTGAAAAAATAGATGCAAACGGATATTTAAATGCAGAAAAATATTTAATATAACTAACCCATACCAAATAAACTGATAGTGTTCGTTAAAATAGAGAATCATAACGATGCATAGCTTTAATTAAAATCAATCCAATTTCACGAGTTTTCTGCTTGTAGGTATTAATTACGTTACTTCGAGTTATAAGTAAAATCTGTACGAAGCTGTCATGAGCAGAATCACGATGGGATAAAATTAAATTTGCTGCCGGTGACACCGTATAGGCGTTGCGTCATGTCATATCGCAGAACAGTAAAACAACAACAAAATAAAATTAATACTATTTATAGCAAATATACATTTCAAAAAAGTGTTTACGCTCAATAAAAATATATTTACAATATAATTTAAACAATTACTCACTTGGATGACTATCATAACGGCTAAACCGAAGTTTAACGTGATTTGTAGGTGAGGTGGATTAGAGCCTGTGAACCCTGCAATGCCACCCATACATCCTAAAAAGATTAACGTGGCAGTTCCTAACATTTCAGCCAGTGCTGCTACGGCGAGCCCCTTGAAAGAGACATCTTTAACAAGGCGCCTGAATTCTGTAACAAAAAAAGTTCTAATAAAATCCTATTTTTGTGCTTTGTTTTTTTTTTACATCAAGCATATTAGTATGAAAGGAATATCGAAGCCCGGCTCCTCCTTTTGTGTAATATATACATCTCAATAAATGAAAGGACGATAAATCTTAAAAGATTAAGCATACGCGGCCCATAAACAGGCCCAACAAGACAGTTTTGGCACAGCTAACACCCCGTTATATATACAAATTTTGCACGCTGATAGTGATGAGGGATATAGGAAAGTGCCTATGCGCCACCTATCTTCGCTAGTCAGAGACTAGAGAGTCAGAAAGTTCAAGTAGTGGGGAAAAAGTGTGGTCTATACATGTTTTGTTTTACAGCCATTAATTATAAGTTAGCGTTAATACGACTTGTTTCACATTTTCTCATACAACGCTAACAACATAGCAAATATTGTTTCACCCTATATTCTATGTATTTTAAGACATCGTCTTTCTTTTCACCAAAAATTAAGTTTTACAATTAGTTAAATACTCAAGTTAATCACACAGAATCTGACAAAACTTTGGTAATAGCTTCAAAATATATTCAAAAACTTCATTTCAAACGGACGCATTTATCGCAAGGACGCAGCCACGTATAAACACAATGCAACTTTCGCCGCGCAGAATCAATTGAGGCATCGTAAAACGGGAAAAAAGAAAAGTGCGACTTGAAAGCCTTGAACAGCTTGCGCGGAATCATGAAAATATATATAAACGAGCGCGAGTCTGGGCGCTCGAGGGACCAGCAGCCGAAGAACGGAAAATAAAAGTTGCCGCAGCGCCGCGAGGGACGCTTATACTCACATACACGCGAACGAAGGAGAAGAAACGATTGCTCGATGTTGGTCCAAGAACACAACCACAGGTCTTCTCCGAGTCAAGAAAGAGACGGGAGATATAAAACTTCTTTCACTTTGTGAAACGGAAATAAAAGGGAGAGAAAAGAATATCCAACTGAAGGACTGCGAAAGACGCGCGAATAGGCAGCGCGGTCGCGAATGAATTTCGACGATGCGAAAATAGTTTTTCTCATTTCCATCGTTCTATACGTCTTTTTTCTCGATTCTTTCTTGTGACAGGCGACCGAGTTTCCGAGCCCAAGTATAAGTATGCCCGGCTGAACCCCTTGACTTTTGACTTCTCTTTGCCTTTACTTCTGTCTTTTGAGAATGCTTTGTGTTTTTGCTTTTGTTTCGTTTCTTTGTGTTATGATGTTCAAAGGATCCTCAGTCAGTCGGAGCAGTGTCAGGAAAACAAGAACTTAAAAATTATTTTTTATTTGATTAGATTTTAATTATTATTATATTAGAAACTAATTGCAGTTTTTTAAATATAAAATGGAAATTTCAAAATAATAATATTTCCTTCTGAATTCACTTTTAGATCAGCTAATAGCAAATTAATTAGAAATAAAAAAAGCAAAGCGGATGCACAGGGTGAACAAACCCGTGAATCGTTTAAATAATTAAAACATCAGTATATGCTAGAAAAAGAAGATAAAAAATCTGAGCTAAAGGTGAAAACCTGTGCTTTAATACATTTCTTGAATTTGCAATATCTCATGAGTCAAGACGCTTCTATAAATAGAAAAGCACTGATATTGCAAACGCTTTTTTGCTAACGGATTTTTGATTTCGAAAAAATATGAAGAATTTAGAATTGCGTGAGTACACAAAATAAAATAAAGTATAGGATGAAAATACTATAATTATTTATTTGGTCATTGCCGAAATTCATTAAGACTTTGCGAATAAGAAACAGATGCTGCACTATTGATACCCACACAGAAACAAACGCATCCGATAAGACGCTGTTTTATAGGTATTCCACTGAAATACGTTTAGTTATATACGGTACTTACATTTGTTATATGTATTTTTTACACGTCACATGCTGCAGTTTCACATCATCAGATCTTTGGCAAGAAATTTTGTCTTATTCGTTTAAGTGTTCTGTTAGGAATAGGTAATGACTAAATGGTTATTAATTCACACGTGTGGCCAATTTCCTACTAACAAACGATAAAAACGTATCTATCTGCCACAAACGCAATTGAATATTGACAGGTGACGCAATAAGTATATAACCACCAGAGATAAATGCTTCAATACAGATTCCGATTAGCAACGTGTTTGGATATGAATGAACTGCTTGAAAGAATCTCTGGATTACTGTGAGGTTACAAATGCTAAAAAACTATACCCGCTAATACAGGCATCAAAAAACGCATTTTTGCTACGAACTTTACTCTTGAGAGAATGAAAGAAGGTAAGGTATTGCATCAGACAATCTCTGTTAACTCCAGATTTTTTTCAGCATTATCTCTTAAGTATATTTAGTAAATATTGAAACAATTAACTATTGCTAAAGCAGAAGATGCAATTGTTTTTATATGTTGCGTAATAGAGTAACCTAGAAATTAATTAAAAAAATATGCACCTTTAAATTTGTTATAGATTAAAATTCAGGTTTTCCCTCGGGTTTTCCTTCTTGATATGTTAAAACATTAAAAATTCTGAGGTAACCCACATGGATATTCATGCAACCAAATTGTGCCTTGAAATACTTCACAACATAATATTATGACCGTCACTTTTTTTATAAGAGAGGGTAGAGAGATTAATAAGGAGATATGCTTACGAATTGAATGTAGTGGAATTGTTCCATAATGGGTGCGGGCGGGACGATTCCTATATTGTAAGTAGCATCGATCATGTGATTCAGTGGCATGCCGGGCTACAGGACTTTCAGCGAGCGATCAGCGATTTGGGATTATGTCTTTCTGCTTTCGCGTATTCTAAGCCTTATGCATCTTCCGTGTATAAGTATAAACAAGTCACAACTACTTTGTCTTGACACACCGCGCTGGTTCTTCCCTCGCCCCCACGCGATCGTATGTGTACGTTCACAGTCGGTGTTAGTCACCGGCGTTGCCAAACTTCTCTCCTTTTGCGACGTAGACTTTTTTTTGTTTCACGTTATACCGCACCACAAAATTCAGGCAGCTACAAGTTCTACTACCGGTTAAATAGGAATCTGTGATTTGCTTATCGATTTATACCAATCAATATGTGAAAAAAGTTTAATAATTTTTAAAATAGTATCTTGGAACAAGCTCAGTCATTTTCGATGTATTGTTTCGAAAATCTCGATAGCTGATAAACAGCTATACCTATATGCACTGAGTTTGCAGATAGCGATAAAGAAAATAAGAAAAGTGCCCTTGCGCTGCCTATTTTCTCTGGCTAGAGACACGAAAAGTTTAAGTGGTGTGGGTTATAGAGCTAGTCCAAATCTGCTTTGTTTTGTATTTTGCCGCCCATATATAAATAAGCACAAATTACGTCTAGGTTGACTCGCAATAGTTTTTAATAAAAATATACATTTCATAAGCGAAAACAAATAGCCAATCAGAGAAGAAATAGAATGATTACGTGTTTTTTTTTTTAACGATGGTAGGATACATCTTACTATATTGAGTAAGGTTAAAATTAAGGCAATATAAAATGATATTTTAATATATAAATTTACATTTTTCTGGAATTTGTAATTTCAATTTTTCTCATGTTTTAATTTTTCATGCTGTAGGGGTAATTTATATCCTGGCATATCTAAAGATTGATAATTTTTCGAATATCTTACACTTCTTATGACGCAAAAACTGGCTTTACTACTATACTAGTTCATGATAGTAAAGGCAAATTATTTCTCTCTGTTTATGGCACTTGTCATGCAAAATTTGAACTGATTTTCTTAAACGTCGAACTATAAAAACTAGTTTCTTCTTGAAAAATATAGACAAACATGTTTGCTAGCCTGATTCAAGCAATAATTTGAAAAATGCAGCGAATCCGCATATCTTATATTATAGATGACAGGCAAACAGACAAAAAAATGTGCAAAGCATCAATGAGAATATTGATAAATAATTGATAAATAACAGAAGTTTTTAAGAAAACCGAAAATTGATTTGAATACCATTCAAGTTTACTTCAATCCGAAACGCGATTATTATCAACTCTTCAATTTACGAGAGTCTTATTGCCACTTTGCTTCCAGAAGAAAAGGTCTGGCATTCTCTTTGTCGCTGTAACCTCTCCCTGTATCAGACCGGCTTTTCGCAGACCTTGAATACAATTTTTGCCCCGACTTGCGTGCAACTGCTTGCGAATCCTGCAACTCGATACCATCGAGTTCATACAGAGATTAACCCAGTGAATACCTGCGCCTTACATTATTTCGTAAAATTATTGTTCAGGTATATTCAACAATTCTTATGCTAGAAGATATGTGACTATTACCTGCAGTTCGCAAGCGTATAAATCGGAAACTATAAAAAATATAGAACGTGTATATCGAATGTTCATCCACTAAAGAATTGTTTGAATCCATAACTGAATGTCGACATACAGGTGCGCACGTTTGTAATAACGCAACAGTAGTTTGCTGACAACAGAGGCGTGTACCAATCACAAAAAAAAAAACAATTTATGTGCATTGCAGCTATTTTCTCAGTCGCTACAATTGTTAATAAATTCAATGACCAAGTAGTTAAGCGCATTGTGTATGTGTTAGTAATTCACGCGATTCGATATTCAAATCATCACGGTTTTATACTTTTTCCTCGTAAACAGTGTTTATGAAAATAACAAAATCGTTCGTGATGAGTACACCGCAAAATAAGATCGTTTATTGGAAGGTATGTACTCAGGAAATCTTGTATACAAACCAATTTCATTCAATGTCTAAACCGATTAGAAATCATAATTAAATCTTGCAATTACTCATACTGCAGTGTTCCTGGATTGATAAGAACAAAGTAAAAAAAACTTGAATAATATGTAAGCGTTTGAAAAGAATTAAAGTAATTTTGTCGTGTAAGCTTTAAGTCGCACTTGTCCAACAAAACAAAAACTTGAGTTTGAGACCAGACGATTTTAAATTTTTTTATTGTATCTATATACAAACTAAAAATAACATAAGCGTGTCAGGCGTTGTCGAGACTATCGACGAAATAATCCAGATCAAATTTCCAATAGTCCGAAAATATTTTTCCTTGTTTTGTTTTCACTCATGAATATAAATATCTATTTTTTCTGAGTTAAAAACATTAACAGTTAGAGAAAAAGCTAATTTTATTAAGATATCATTTTGTGTATTATAATTAACTTTTTTTCAAAAAGAGAGTGTGCTAAAAATATATATTTATATTTTTCGGTATTGTATTATTTTGATTCTATTATTACCAAGCTTATTTTGTTTTAAAAGCAGTGCATTCCATTTTCTATTTAAAACACGAAAGTTGAATGTTTACTATATTAATCACCTTCAAAACAAGACTGTCCACATCAACAACGATAATACACGAATAAAGCAAAGATAATGCTCATCAATTATAGAATAAACGTTCTCTTCTTTCAAGAAAAGTAACAATAAACTCTTTCGTAGAAACCTGCAATGCTAGAATTTACTCATTCCGCAATTTTCTTTCAAAAACATATCGCGCACAGCCTTCGCTGTCAATATAAATGACGCGCATCTCCCGATTTTCCGAAACGACCATCGCAACTGCGGCATAATTTTCGCGTGCCATTATAACGTCAAATTGGCTATCCCGTTCAAGAACAAGAAGTCATAAGCCGCGAGCGAGCCCGTTTCCGCTGTCTCACGTGACCACATAAACGAGCGCTCACATATATGTCGCGATGGTACACATCGCCAAATGAAGCTCTAATCTGCCGGGCATCGGTGCAATCGACTAATTTCGAGCACGCACGACGGACGGCGAGATTACGCGGCAATTAGTCGATATATAGACAGAGGGAAACGGAGAAGCGTAATCCGCTTGTTAAGCGCGGGATGAGCAGCGTACACGCACGAGAATTGTCCTAATGATACAACGCGACACGGAAGCTACGTCTGTGTCCCAATTTGCTTGGTGTCCCTTTGCGAGGATAGTTTCTTCTTCGCGAAGCGAGACAAGGTCGAGGACGCTTATATCGACGAAGTATAACGAACTGCGTCCGCTGGTATTGGACCACGAATGGCGTGTTCATTGTTGTCTGGGTCACGACCTGACATTGGAACATATGCGTTTTCTTGCAGTCAGTTGCGATGTGTTATGCTGTCGACTATTACGATTAGAAAACTGTTAGAGGAAACGTGTACGATAGTGCAGACTAGGCCGTCGCCACGACCTTATACGTCTGTGACATTTCCGGACCAATTCTTTTATATTAGCAGAGAATGGCTCAAACGGTTTTCTATTTCAGATGTCTGGAAGTCATACGTCTTAATAAATTCTTTCTTGTGCCAATGTCAGAATGCTATAGAAACAAAGTTTGCGAATTCAATTAAAAAATGTGAATCTAAAGAGACTTTATAGATGCTTTTTCTTAGGTTATAGCATGAGCGACCGAAGCTACAGGCCAAACAGGGCAGTTTTAGCATTGGTGGCACACCATTATATCTAGACTCGGCGCTCCTATTGTTATGAGAGAAATGGACAACTGCTAACGTGCCACCTATTTTCACCAACACGGAAAGTTTAGGCGATGACGAAAAGGCCAGTCCAAAACTGCTTTGTTTTCATGATTAATACAGCTCTATAGCTACACGTATACGTATGTTAAGTTTCAAATTTCGATTTAAAAAGGGCAATACTATGAAATACACACCTTGTTATCATATTTCTCAATTTTCACTTTTTGAGGTTATATGAATTCAAACATACACGCAGATATTGCGCGGTAAATAAACAGATAATCAGAGGACAAATATAATGATTATACTATGTCTTTTCTAGAGTATAGGATACTATAAAAAAGCGTGTTAAATTTCTTTTATTATTTTATTAAGCTTAACACATGTTTACTAAGTGAGAAGTCATCATCGCATTAATTAAAGTAAAGAAAACATGTATATAGTGTTTATCTGGTGTTCGATAAAACTTTTACCGTGACTTATTACAAATTGGCTTTAAACTCTCGTGTACGTTTTTCTTTATCATTTAAAACTATTTGTACATTATTCGCTTAAATTTTTTATCTGAAGCTTTTTTTTCTCATCTATATACTTAAATTTATATGGAAAAAACATATTCCAATTCCATACATTTTCAGTGCTATTCTCGTTGTTCCACAAAACATACTTTGAGATATGCATGTTCTCGAATATTTAAATTGAATTATGATCAAGAAGTTATTGAGAACAGCACACAGAGCTATTTTTGAAAGATGTAAATTTATCGTGATTGAAATATACGGATAAAATTATTCGAAAGCTCATGATTGCCACTTTACACCGATTCGCTATGCGTATAAAAGTTCAACGACATCGAGTCAATGTTATTTATAACTCCTTTACGTTTTGTGTGAAGATTCATTGCGCGTAAAATTTCTAGCCTCATAGATGTGGTCGCGTTTATTTTTAAATCACCTATTTATAGGTTCAGCTTACTATAAGTTTTTCTTCCTGAATAAAGCTATATTCGTTTGATTTTCTGGTTATTATTTTGAATAGAGTATATTTTCATTATACAACACTTCTTACAGTGATTCTATTATTTAAAAAATTTATACAATATTTTAACAATAATAAATTATGAAGCAACATACGACTGTTATAATTATGTAGTTTATAAAGTTTATCATATGAATCATTCACACGGCAATTTATCTCACTACTTATCCTCAAGCGTTCAATCGATTAAAGTGCAAAACTCGACGCTTCGTCGTAAGTTATTTTCTTTTTCATTTTCCTAGACACCTAATTAGACGTATGCAGAGAACGTTTCCTAATATATTGCGAAAGTTATTAAAATATTTGCGGATTTTTAAACGTGTTGTTTTTCTAATGAACACTTTTCTGGTAAATGAGTGGTTACTTGGAAAAAGAAAAGTATCTTTTGTTATGTAATTATTTTCTTAACTAGCACCAAGACACATCATTATTTATTAATGATAGATTGATAAAAATTAAACATTTGTTTACTCGGAAGTTCAGTAGGTAGTATAAAAGTAATAGTCGCAAGAAACGAGAATGATTACTTGACATAAAAGTTTATACGTAAAAGTGTTTTTCCTTTATGCAAACACAAGGAAAATTATTCACCAGCTTGAATGAATCAAAGTGGAGATATAAACTACACGTGCGGAAAGTGCGCTGTTTACATTATACAAAATGAGCTATCCGTTTGGCGTGCTGCTGACCTACTAAAGGCAATTAATCGATTACAATTTTTTGCTGGCATCAATACCATAAAGCAGCATAAATGTCACTGATTATACTTTTCTGTAATCAATGACAAACATATGACAAAACTATTAATGTCCGAAATAAAAACTCTGATCCTTTTCTTAATTTTAAAGTGTTTATTGATTGATACCTATCTATCAATGAAAAAACCCTGACTGATTTGATGCACAAGCCTAAATTTAGCACGTCCCAATTGATCTCTCTCTTTCCCTCTCACACGTGACGAAATTGATCGCCCAATAAAATGAATAAAGTCGCGCGATGACTGAAGCAATAAGAGTGCAACTTTCCTCATCATTTGAGAGCTGATAAAACAATCGACCCGACATCGCACGACTATTTTTTTCTCTCTTCCTTTTTTTATCCGACCGTCGGCACATTTGTCGCATTCAATATGAAGTGACAAAAAAAGGCGCACGCGCCTGACGGCACTGAAACTCGACGAAACGCGAACGTCGTTATAGATCTACTCTCGTAATTACGCATTCGGCTCAGCTTCAGCTAAAAAAAGCGCGTTAAATGTAAAAAAAACTCTAGGTGACACCGCTCGCACAGAAAGAGAGAGAGGGAGCATATCAGGATCTTTTTTCATAATGCCTCTGGAAGCTCTCTGTGAATTCGTTATTAGAAACCGAGCGGGCGACGTTCGGGGGCTGCTGCTGAACAAGGCTATGTGCTGCCGGGAATACGGCGCGGGACCCATGGAATGCATAATCAAAGGGGTCAGAGGTAAAGGCGGCGCTACCATGCAGGCTGCTCTGAACGTGAATGCAATTATATCGCGTGGATGGAGACGTCTCGCCGGGGATATGTGTGGCGGCTCTCGGAGAAAAGCCCAAATTGCGAGCTGAAATTCTAGTGCGCTCGTGGATGGTACCTGATACGCGCTCAAGATATTTCTATGTAGCTGATGGTACGTGCTGCGCTGATTGATGATCACCGACCATTTTTGAATGGATGATTTTTGAATAATTTTTATTGACATTTTAAAAGCTCCATTCACATATATTGCCGGTCTCTTTGAAGCATCATTCAACACAGGATTACATGCGAAAAATGATCATACGTTTATCACAGCCATTCTGATAATCCGTGTTCAAAAACTGTTTCATCTTTGAATGCTGCACATCCAAATTTGCAATTGATACGTATGACGAGATATCACATGTCACTAAAATGGTCTGCGTAAGTAAATATGTTATTTCAAAAGTCATTTAAAATTGGTCCAGAATCTTTATGTGTATGCACTGATTTCATTTTTATCTTAGCGATTTAATGCCTTTGATATTCATAATCAATTCAAAGTTTCCCAAGGTTGAACCAATGTTATTTTAACATCATCTCATTATACTTATCATTATGCTTTCGTTTGCCAGTGGAATTCTCCTTTGCTAAAAAGGAAATAGACTTTATTTATAACTAAAAATTGCTGATTACTCATAGTACACTTATTTATGGTATGAAAATCACTCTAGCAGCATTGGCTCTAAAAACTTAATACCTATTTATATTTTGAACTCGCGGCAATAATGAGGCAGTTTGAATCCAAATGTATTATGTTGAAGCTATTAATATGCTCGATGCAGACGTCTTTTTCACCTATGAGATGCTCAACCTTGTCATGTACGATTTCTCCAAGCGTATATATCAGGCTCTACTCTCAATTGCGAAAACGAAACAAAGTTTAAGACAACCTTGAGATCGACCATCATACTAGAATACGTACAAGAAAAAACACTGTTTCGACCTTAACTTGAACAAAAATATATTAATTTAGAACCGATCTTTATCCTGTTGTCGCTGAATGATGTGATAAAAATAACTCAGTACATATACGATAAAAATTTGTTTTGTACAAATTCAAGTAAATAAGTGTAATCGCAATACATGCGGTCAATATTCCAAATACAACAGCATGAATCAATGCAAGAGTTACGCAATTATAAGTTCTTTTGTGACTGGCTGATACGAATGTTAAATAATATTTTTTGATAATCGTTGCATCACAAACTTAATAGAGACATTTGCTATGATCTACATGCCTTGCACAAGTCAATAAGATTATTTGTATGCAATTACATAGAGTTGCATGGCTTTCTTTCGAATCCTGTTATTTAATTTGAATGAATATATTTATAAACTTATGATTAATGTTAGTGAACGTAAAAGTATAAAATTATAGAATTCAATTTTTGTTAACAATTTTTACATATTTCAAACGAAAAAATGTATCCCCCCCCCCCCCCACAAAATATCAGCCCACTTTCCTGGTTCAGCTTCTAATATAATCTCAATGTCTAGATTACAAAGTTTGTTCTGAAATTTCTGGTACACGATGACGCGTTTTTTTTATTTCGAGTGATATGTTTACATAACGATAACCGTTTACATACTTTTACTTGGCCCGACTAAAACTTTTGATGAATGTATTACTATGAAAACGAACAAAAATTATCTCAAGTAGTGAAGAATATGATATGAAAGATAGCGCTTTGTTGAAACAAGATTGCTAATAAAATTGTTCCAGTTTTTATCATTAATATCAGACACTTAATTAAGATATTGATAATTATTAAAAATCTATAGAAAAAATGTTACTACCATTATTATATACATCCTTGCAGCGATTTGTTCTTTGCTAATTTCTCTTTTACCTGCATGTGACCTGACTCTACTCAAGACCCAGCTGTAACTACAATGCCAATATTCTTCTTTTTTACTCGTTTTGACTTCACCAGAAAAACAATCCCAAAATAGTTATGCTTTAAAAAATAGAGAAAGAGGGCTTTCACGAAGACGGAAAAAGCTAGGATGTTTTCTTTTCAATTAGGCTCATAAATATCCGCTCCTTTTCTAACAGAGTTAAATCCCCATTAAAAAGATCTCATTATTTCCGAGTGCTTTCAAGTCATTAAACGTCCTCTGCAGTCTTTCACTGAAAGTTCTAAAATAGCATTGCACAAATGTTTCGTCTCGCCTCTAGTGTAGTAACGCGTAAGTGGGTGGGTGCAGCCCAGGGTAGTGAGATTGTATAACGTTCTACGTGCTTTCGTACTTAGCTCGCCCCCGCGGTTTTTCACTTTGAATAACAAGAAGACTTTTTTCTCTCTCGAATCATGATAAACACGCCCAGCGGATATTGATGAGAGGTATTGAGAAATTCACGATAAGAAACAACGGAATAATGAGTTGAAATACACTTCTCTTAAAGCACTTTTATGCCTGTTATATAAGTGAAATTATATTCATGTAGTTTCTTAGAGTCTCTGATGATTTATCCGTAGATGGATTTATTGTAGTACGATTGTGTTTGATACTGACAAATATGAAAATTCTGTCCTTGTGAATCGATGAAATATCATGCAGGCTTACTTTATCATCTATCGGCACAACTGTTTATAAATTCTCAATTCATTAATTGTCGACTATTTTGTAAATTTTTATGTTATGACAATACAGCATCACAATATTATACTAACATGTATAAAAAAGCTAAATTATTTTTTAATCATTCAATAAAAAATGTTTGAATATTATGATGATTCTAATAGTATTTTATTTCATTTATTTTCTGTATGTGGTTTTAATCATCAATTTCAAATCTTGTCTTGTTCTTCGAATTTTTAAAAAAATTCACTGCAAATAACAAAAAATTAAAGTGGTAAAGCATGAAAAAAATGCAAGCACTTCTAATGAAGAGGTTTGTCATGCCATTAATTACGAAGTAGAACAACGAGGAACGTTATTTCGTCGTTGCCACATCACTGCACATCAGTAAAGGATGATTGTATGCAAAAATTGAATCAAAACACGCGAGAGGGAAATTCGCAACATCAATTATTTCAGCATAAACTTTATTTTTTTTTATGGACAACTTTTATGTAATTACTTGGAGTTTGAACAAGCTTAGATATTGACCAAACATATAAAAAAATAATATTTGAACTCAAAGGTACACAGTAATATGAAACTTTTTTCAATCTAAGCGGGATTTACATTAAAATTACTGGTGCTTTTTACGGCAACACTTCGTATTTTATATTAAAAAAATTTAATAAGTATCTTTAAAAAAATTGATGAGACTAAGAGTAGTATAGAAATAAATTTATCAAAGTAGAATTTCGGCTAAAATTACGTTTTACATCAGCTTTACGTGCAAGAACATCCTCTATAAGTTTCCTTGTACAATCTATATAGAAGACAGCGATAATAGCTGTGCATATGGCTCAAAATGTGCAAGCGAATCGGAAAATAAATAAATTGATCGAACTTCGCTCGTCGTCATGAATTTATACATTACTCATTACAAGTACAAACAAATCAAAGTCATACCGCTAGTAACGTATGCTTCGCGCTAAAGTAAGATATGATTAAAATGTATGAATACATAATGCATGTAAAATAAAAATTACTAATAACCATATGGCATACTCTCAAAAAAATCTCGCGATCACATTATCCACGAACTTCCTTATCTCGAAGCAAAAACACGAGACTACTACGTCAACGGTCAAGAACTCGTCACAGGGCCACTCAACTCGTTGCCAAAAAGTATGCGTCGCGCACGAAAACACAAACATCCACCCGCACTTTCCTATAAATGAAGAGAAAAAGAACGCAGAAAACAAAACTAAGCATAAAACTCACTAGAAGGCATGCTGTTGGAGGAAGACATGTTGAGCGTGCGCACAGCTGGTCCGCTTTTCCGTTCAAGGCTAGAGAGCTGGGGGGGTGGCTCTTCAGGGGGTGGCTGGTTTGTTCGCTCGCGCGCTCGCCGGTCGATCGATGCCCCGGGGTCGCCAAAGTCAGGGCCAATGCGGCGTTCTCTCACACACAAAGCCTATATGTAAGTAGACGTATCTGCACCGGCGCAGAGAGAAAGGCACACTCGCGCAAGCAAAGAGACGACCGGCTGCTCAGCGCGCGGCTTCAAAACTACCGTGTCCACAGCGTTCGACGTTTAAGTTTAGCCGCGCGCGAGCGAGTGTGTTATAAGAGTGAACGGCGTATCGCGCGCACTCTGCCTTCGACGAGACTCTCGCTCTCATGCCTTCTCTCTGTATCTGCGATATCGGAAAGAGGGAGAGCCAACATGGAGCACGTGGTCGACGCAGCAGCCCGCGTTTCATTCGGGATTTCGTGGAGTATGGACGAAGTGTTCTCTTTTTATTAGATGCGCGCACGTGCACGCGAGGCGATTGTGTTGATCTAATGCAGTAGTGTAGCCGGCGCCGAGGTTTCGGGAGATGTGATGGCCTGTGAGAGGGGAATGATCCGTAAATATACAGTGGGTCGACCTATAAGAGGAAGATAGTGAGAATGATGCGTGGTATGGAATGTCGGGAGGAAAGGAGAAAGGAAACCAAAATTAGAATAATCAAAAGTCTCTAGCGCTATGCATATTGTACGTATAAATAGGTGGTTGGCGTTTAAAAACCAGCTCGATTGAGTTAATTTGAATTGCTATTTTCAGAGTATCAGTGATTCGTTGACGTTTTTTCTTCGTGTATAAGTCGCTGAACGTGGACTACGAAGCTGAAGTTTCGTAAAGGCTATAATATTTCGTCGCTCCCTACGAAGAGTAGCTCTGTTAACATTTTCCAGCGAAGAGTAGCACTGTTGAGATTTCCCGCGAAGAATACCACTACTCAGATTAATTTTCTTCAAAAAGACTCATTATTTTTTAAAGAAAAACAAAAATGATTAAGACAAAGCTAATAAAATTAAAATATTCTTCTAATTGCCGAACAATTTTAAAAAATTTCAAAATTTTAAACAATTTTATCGAAACTTTAAAACTGAAAATTAATTAAAAATTACACTTACGATAAAATTGTTTAAAATTTGGAAATTTTTTAAAATTGTTCGGCAATTAGAAGAATATTTTAATTTTATTAGCTTTGTCTTAATAATTTTTGTTTTTCTTTAAAAAATAATGAGTCTTTTTGAAGAAAATTAATCTGAGTAGCGGTATTCTTCGCGGGAAATCTCAACAGTGCTACTCTTCGCTGGAAAATATTAACAGTGCTACTCTTCGTACGGAGCGACGATTTTAAGTTATTTGGATTGTCTAGATTAAAAGAAAGATGAATAATTTTTCAAAAAAATAAAAATGAATCATATTAACCAATGTAAGATTCCAGTATAACACTGTAGTAAATGTGCGATTAAGACTTCTGTTATAAACTTCATCCTATATAGAAAAAATTCCAATCCCGGAGAATATGTTACAGCAAAAAATTTCATATTTATAGGAAGGATATAAAAAGGGCGTAACAGCCAATTTTTTAAAAAATTGAAAAAGAAGTAAAGAATAGTCAAAATGTAGAATCATGGCGAGTAAGAAGAGAGCGAGAGAGGAGAGATGGCTGCAGGAATTGTAAAATTCAGTTCCCCCTTCGCCTTCAGGGGCGATCGATATTTTTTGTCTGTCCCACAGATAGGCATTGTTAGGGATGGCCATTCATCCTGCTTTTGGAGATGAAAGGAAGGATTAATGCATCAGATTACAGCTATACTACCGCTACATATGATATAAAATCCAGTTTTATTCATTTTGTCGAAATTTAAAATTATACTTGAATAGTTTTCGTAAGATTAAAAATGACGTAGTTTATCGCAATTATGATATTTTTAATTATAGACTTTGGTTCATGTTAGATTATACGAAACTAAATCTTTCAACACTATTACAGAATTTTTTGTGAAAAATTAAAGCTATCTACATCAATGACGTGTGTAGCATAAAGTGTAGACGATAAAATAACTGTTAAATATCTGGAAACGATTAAATTATACTAATTTGTAAACAAAACTCGCTATTTCAACCGGTTACTTAAAACTAGTTTTTCAATGTTAATCGATGCATACGACTATAGGAAGGCTTGGGTTATTAAATGATGATTTTTCTAAATCAATAAAAAACACTTTTGCTATGCTTCAATAATATATCCAACAAAATTTTCTAAAAAAGTGCATTGAAAACATGCTCATCAGTGCATTAGAATACATACTTTTTATTTTAATATCCATGAGCGAAAGATTGAAAATTTAAAAGAATTTGAAATTATCATTTTTTAAAACAATGTATATGAACATCAACATCTTTAAAAATAAAAAAACTCCAGTTTACCCAGAAATCTCTCCAATAACTTCCGGCATATTCGTCTGATAATATTCCCTCGCTGATGTACATACAAAGTTCACGGTCAAATATGAGACTGCATTAATCAATACTACATAACATAACCATTCATTACGTGCTATAACAAAAGCTATTCACAAATGATCGCGATATGAATTATTTATTTATCGTCTATGGAGTAGAAAAAATTCACGCAACGGAGTTAATTGACGCAAAGGCAATTATAGCATAAGCTGCCTGTAAGTAGTTGGCTCAATGGCAGATAATTGTGGCCCATGTGGTATTGTACTGCTATTTGTGCATTAGGATCGCAGATATAGCAATGAGGACAATAAGAAAGCGTCTATGCGCCACCTATCAGGCTAGTTCGAAACTTACTTTTGCGGCAACTATAAATAAGTAAGTAATGGTTTGGCGGGATTACGACTGATTCTGTATGCTCGCTCAGTTTCTGGGTGCTTGTTTTTATTTCTTCGTGTGAGAGCATATTATAATAATATTTATAGGTTTATAATAAATATACTGATTAAAATAATTTTTCGTCCAGAAAATAAGAAAACTCAATAGTTCATAAAATGCTTGTATATTTCTTCTAATACACGTATACAATAAATCTTATCATCTTATAATAATTCTTAAAAATACATAGGTACTCATCTCAAAAAGTAAATAATACAAAATACTGGAATTTTCGCAAATCTTAATCGCAGAAGAATGCGCGCTGAGACGTAAAACCAAGTAACATTAAATTGTAAAAAAGTACTCCACAACCACAAAGAGTGTAGTTAATCACGTTCTTTTTGCACATACTGCCGTAAACCTAACAATGGGCATTGCAAAGTGCGGCATGATTCAAGTAAAAAGAGGATTAAAAAACGCAAGGTGCATATATTCTGTGTAGTAAATGTGCTGATGAGCGTTTTGGAATATAGTCGCATTCGAAATAACATTTGAAATGCTCTCATTTTTCAGTTTTGAATTTTCACTAAACCTTCAGTTCGCATAATAGAGGAAAACAATTATACATTATTTTAAAACAGTGTCACGAGAAAATAAATGAGTTTATTAAAGAATCTGTGCTAAAACTATCAAATTACTCTGGCGTATGAATCGCCAGGATTAATTTCAGAATTACGGAATTGCAGGTGACACATTTGACGCGAAACGTCCCATATTTACATGTGGAAAATTGTACGCGGCAGGCGCCATTATACATGGACACGTATAGCAAGCGCGCGCGTTCGCGTAGCCCGGCACAATTAAAACTTGTGCGCGCGTCGTGCCGCCCTGGTCTCTCTCTCGCGCAGCTTGCCGTGACGGAGCTAATTTCCGGAAAACGCGACGAACGGACTAATTGCATTATTTCGAAATTCGTTATACTACCCGGCGGCGGCTCGGTACAACGAACAAAAAAAAATATAACTGTGTGGAAAGGGTTACAAACGAGAGGCGCGGTTGGCTCGTTTAGGACACCTTTTTTCTAAAATAAAATCTACTTCATCCCCCCGCGCTGTTGTCGAGTTAGTTTTTGTTTTCAATTCTCTTGATATCCTGCTTCACTGGATGATTTTGCGATTGATATTTTTTCTTTTACGCGCACGCACGCATTGCTCCCTTTTGTTTATTCGGTTAAGGTTTCGCTTTCGCGTATACATCGACATTACTACGGTTACGCGCGTGACTATTTTCGTATACGTTTGGTGCTACGTACGTGCGCAGGACGTGACCATAGGCTGTGTGGCGAAAATTCAGTTGGAAACAAGCGATGACTTTATGCTGCTATTTTTGTGTGTTTTATTACTTCCGCTGGTTATGGAGAGAATGTTAAAAACTGTGGAATACATTGTTAACAGTTAATTATTATATTGTGAAGGTGATTACTGCCAGAACACCACTTTATAACGAGGATAGAGAATGTTATAATATTAATATAATTGAATGATTGTATAGAAGGTATGTATTATGTACACTTTCATACATCGGTTGATCAAAAATCAAAAATACTTAATTAAAACAACGAAGCATCATCGAAGTATTCTGATAGCTTTATGTCATCTTATAATGATTAAGTAAAATTTGAAAAGAAAAAAAACATATGATGATAATTAACAAAACTATATGAAGTGAATATTAATTTCAAATGATTTACAATTATGTTTATATATAAAACACACGTATTTAAATTGCGTACTTAGAATTGGGGTACAGTTCTAAGTAGCAAATAATTTACCATTTACTTAAAATATAATCAAGTACAAAATATGTACTGCAATGTATTTTGTTTTTGAGAATCTCGTTAGCAACTCGAAAGTGTTCCTTAAAATAATATCTTTGTTCGATTTAATGTCACACAACGAGTTTAGATAATTGATAGATTCCTCTTCCAATTTTTCTGTTGAACAATATACATGTGAACATTCATATTTTTATACTTGCACGAACATTTTTACAATTTAAATTTTGCAATGTTTGGTGTGTTTTGGTATTATATTCACATATTCGGATTTGACATCGTAAGTATAAAATAAATTATTTTTGAACTATATGAACTTATAATCTATATTTGTTAAAAATTAACTTAGTACTAGTTTTTATCAAGTTAAATATTAAATTACATGTTTCGTATGATTTTTATGTTTCGTGAAATTATAATTGTTATTTCGATTCAGTTTTAATTTGATAAGTAAATCACAGACTTATAGCACTTCTGTATGCAAAACATATTCCCTTCATAAATTATTTTTAAAACGAGTTCAACCCAAATCATAAAAGATAATGTCAAACGTAAATAAAAAATGAAGTACAGCGACTATACATAGTTACTAGCTATCAGCTTGTATTACAAATATTCTTTTAACTGTAGGTTCTCTAAACTTTCTTATACTTCCTTCCCATTTTTTATCTCTCTACCGCATGCATTTTGCATAAGACAGTCCAGAGGAAAGTCAATACTTTCCAGCGCCAAATGTATCCAGGCCTTAGTGAATTCGTTCTATTGAGAGTTTGGCTCCGAAATGAATTCAGCGTTTTATACGTGGCTGGCAAATTTGGTCAGGCGAGAGTGAAACTCCAATGAAGCTTCCTTTTTCGATTGTCAATCGCAGGAACAGCAAATTCCTTGAACCCTCGTATCTGAAACGCGATGAGATATGTTTAAAATCATTTTTGTGAATCATTGCTATTTTCATAGTCTATTCCTATCAAAGCTTCACGATTATATTCTTATTCAGCAAAGAAGAGAACAAAATAATAACACCGCCATGAACTCGTCGAGGAAGTAGAAAACCAAGGAAATCGATAAAAGTACAGTCAGACCGCACAAACTCGAGCTTAAAGCATTCATCAAAGACAGCTAGGGCTAATCGAAACTCTCGGCGGGATGAGCAAAGTGGAACATTGTAGAAACTAGACGAAACTGCAAGTTTGGGAGCGACGAGCCACTGCGCGCCTGGCAAACCGTGAGCGCGACGTTAGAGAGGAAAACGAGGATCTCCAGAATCAGTAGTTATAGAAACCTCGAAATAACGGAAGCGGCCACCGGTCCTGAGTTGATATCTCTGAATACACTGAAAACGCAGCTGGTGTGTGCTTATCTCGAGCTACTGGTCACGAGCAAGTTTTTCTACCAGTAGAACGACTGGCTGGCACATCAGGTGATAAAGCTGATTAAAAGTATAGGAGGTCAGGCGATTCTTGAGAAAGGTGTCGTGATGTGTGGAATAAGATGTAATGTGCAATTAGTCGTCTGGTGCTTATCTTTAGTCAAGTTTATAATCTTTTTAAGATTTACACGGATAAATAGGTCGATGAACAAAAGGTTGTGGTTTTCCGACGCAAACCATGTTGGAAGATAGATAAGATTTACTGTATGGAGTAGCATTATGTCACGTGAAAATAGATGAACAAGCTTTCTGGAATATTAGAAAATTTCGATCTTACACCATAGGCTGATAATGTATTCAAAATAACTATCTTATCATACAACTCAATTAGAAATTTAAGAGTTTTCTTTCCAGAAAAAGTAAACTCTAGGATGTAACAGACAGTCTAATGGAGTCGCAAGTCCGCGATAACTATAATTACTGGAAAAACGATTACAACTCGCAAGACCAAACTATCCCAGTTCCAAAGCAAATCAACTTATCAACAAACTCACCTCCAGCTTCCTCTTCCTTCATTACACTCCGACCTCCGGTGAGATGGCGCTTTCCTCCTTGCTCTTGAGCGCGAACGTCGTCTTGTAAAGCAACGAGCCAACAAGCGCACCGGCAAAAGGTCCAAACCAGTAGACCCAGTGACCAGTCCACTGATTGTTGAGCAGCGCTGGGCCGAAGGATCTTGCCGGGTTCATACTGCAGCCGGTGTAGGGAACGAATCCAAAGCAGAGCACGGCTATGGCCAGACCGAACTTAATGGCCGTGGAATCGGTGTTGCGGGCATTGCGCGAGTCGCCGATCGCGCAGGCCAGGAAAACCAGTATACCGGTTGCGATAAGCTCGGCCATGAAACCTTTGAACATGCCTACGTCTTCGTTGACCAGTGTTACGCAGAAATCTCTAGTAGTAGCCGGGTCGCCACCGTGCAACAGCTGCTGAGGGGTTATCAGCTGAAATGACGTGAAAATAAAATATTGTGTTGTATTGTTGAAATACCAGATAAACTTTAAGGTTTCATAATACACTGTTAATCAGAATTTAAAGAGAAATTGATTTCTAACTATAAATAGATCTTTTTTAAGAAAGCGAAGAGAAGTTAAATGTAGTTAGTAGTCATAGTTGAGATTCACCAGACATCGTACAGATATTTTTTTATACTATATATCTATGTATAACTGTGTATCAGTTTTTTTTCTTTTCACATTTATTATAATTTTGCATAACAACATACCTTCAGCAGTCCAAATCCTACAATTCCGCCAGCTGTCTGGCCGATGATATAAACCAGAGCAGATAGTAAGGATTTCTGTCCACAAACGACTGCTCCTACGGTAACCGCAGGATTTAAATGGGCACCGCTAATGTGAGCCGTGCTCTGAAAGGTTAAATCATGGAAGTATTAATAACAAACCTATTTTAAAAGCGTCACTTTACATGCGATAATAATACGATGCAAATAAAGAAAAATGATTTTACTGTCAAGTAAATAAATTATACAATAAATTATACAGTATAACTATAGAAATAGAACATTTAATATGAATGAATGAAAGTTTGAAAATAAAATGCTAACCGAAATTGCGGTAACGACGGCGAATCCGAAACTTAAGCAAATCTGCACTGGTGACGGGACGTTGCCCATACTGCCAACGCATCCTAAACAACCCAAGAAGACAATCATCGCTGTTCCAACCATCTCAGCGACACCTTTTTTGATGGATTCCAAAGCTGAGCCATCTTCTTGGCACCCTGCAAACAGAAAATGAGCAATATTTTTACGTTGGAATAAGTAGGTATGATTATTTTGAAGTCTTTACTTGCAAATCTTTTAAACGCATAAAACATTTTCTTAGCGCCTAACATAATTTATCCTTATAACAATATATTTATTATACGCATTAATGCCGATATTACAACAACAAAATCCGCCAGTTTCGTTGTACTCGATCGCGCCTGTGCACTACTGCGAACTCGCATACAAATGAAAGAAAAAGGTTTTTTTTCATCAGCACACAAAAGAAAATATATCATTTACGACCGGCGGTAGGCATAGGTATATAATATTACAGTACCTCATAATCAACCTACGTGTGAACTTAAGAAAATAAGGTAGCATAAAAGTTATCAATTCACGAGATCTGTGCTACTTTTGCATTACGTAAACATAAATTTGAATTATTCATTCTCTAATATCGATGATTCCTATGCGGTTCTGTCTGCAATTTCGAGAATCTAATTTATTCATATTAATAGAACTTGAAAATGCATACATCCATGTATCTGCTATCATTAAATCGATTATGCAAAATTTTTCGCGAGAATAAATTACGGATATCACATAACATAGCACACATGTCTACTAAAAAACTAAAAGTATTTCTTCGACCCATATATATATATCAGCTAGCACAAAATGCCATAAAAAGATATTCAACAAAAAATTGAATAATTACATAAGAACCTACGAAAGAATGCATGTTTTCACGGATACTAGGTGAACATCATTCTATTGTGTTTCAAGTTCAATCACAAAAAATGTTCATTATGTCAATTCAGTCTGACGGATTCAGCTTTCAGTTCAATTTAGTTGTGTTTTGCAAAACTTATTGGGTACATTTTTTTGTTGCAAAATATTTCAGTCGAATTTTGTTAATAATTATTGCAAATTATGCCTGAACACATTGTTTGAATAAAGTTATATTAACAGACAACACACCAACCAAATTAAAGTTTTATTCATACTATAATCGAAAATAAATTTGATCTATATACATCATTAATAGTCGTTCCAACAATTTATCACTGATTCTCAGCATCATCAATCATCTTTACAAAACAATGAAACACTATTATAGCCGTCGCGACGAAGCTCAGCAAACTAAAACTTTTGCTAATCGCAGAAAATTTGTCAAAGTCCGGAGAAAGGTACCACTGCAGTGAGTAGAACGATAAATTCTAATGCGCTCGAGAGAAACTGCAGCTGGCAGCACACGCTTCAACAAGTGGAGAGACGATTCCAAAGAGGCCCAAGCGTACGTTACTCAGTATGGCAAGTCTTCTTCTCTTAAAAAAGTGACGTGAAGCATTTAATTGATGTCCAGTTGCCTGGTACAAGAATTAAGGAACGCGAATTAGAAACGCGAATATTATTACGTAACCTACAAACGCTTTGAACTGTTAATGCTCAGCAGGCGGCAAAATTTAAAATCATTCTGGAAAGATAGAATCGATGGTATAATAAGAAGTGCGCGAAGCGCACTTAGATTTCCTAGTACTTTTAAAAATGACATATGCAATTCAAAATTAAGGAATAATATACATTACAGTATCTTTGTTTTGATTTTCAAGAATCTAATAACTTTTATATAATTATATTTTTATTTTACGGCTGAATAGGAATGGATCATGTTGCACGAGTTATGATTATGATGTACTGTGGTATAATATCATCATGCATAATTACATTATATTATAAAACACAAATTATTCTGAACAGTAAAATATATCCGTTGCGATACGTAAAAAACAAAAATACAATTATTCTGGCGTACTTTTAACGAGTTAATTCTACAAAATCTTTTGAAATTCACAATTAAACTTTCAGAGCGAAACTTCAGCCAAAGAAATATCGTTTAAAAATTTCTTCATAATTTTAGACTTTAAAGGGCTTTCTATTCAACATTCCATTAATAGCTCAAAGATAACTTCTGCAATAAGTTCTTTACAGCGCGAAGCAGAGTTTCGCGAAGGGGAAAAAGGAAACCGCAGCACAGAGAGCAGTTCTCTCCGAAAAAAAGGTAAAGCGGCCCACATAAGTCGCGCGGATATACACACCGTCAAAAGAAAGAAATAACCTCGTCTAATTTATGCTGCTGAAGCCTCAAAGTCTCGCAAGTCCGCTGCGCACTTAAACATTCGCTTAACATCCGATAAGTACTTTCTCAAGCAGACCACGGTGACGAGGACGACGACGATGAAAAACGTCTCTATATGTAGAGTAGCAGCAGCAGTCGCCTCGACTTGGACTTTTCCTCGAAGTTGGAAACTCGATTCGAGTCGATTTCGCGCGCGCAACCGCCGAATTCGATTATCGACGCTGTCGGCGCTATACAGAGCACGGGTCAACCCACGGAGAATTTACATGAAGGCTGCCGCACGCGTTCGGGCTGCTGCTTCGGCTTATGCAGATCGTTGAGTGTGAGGTCGACGCTCTCGATCAATCGAATCGCGCGCGTATAATAGCTCGCGGTAGTGCAGTGTCGGTGCCCAGGGAAAAAGAAGCCAATTAATGGGGTATACACAACCGCGGGAAAGAACGACCGAGTTGCCGATACAATGAACTTGCTTTTTCATTTTCTGTTGTAAAACGAAACTGTCCCGGTGCATAAAATATAGTAAATTTCATACAATGATTTCGTTGCAGGAGAACACGGTCCTGTCTATTAGCTAGACCCTCTATAATAATATTTAGAATTTCGAGCTTTTGACGCAGCGCAATCAAAAGCTAATGTTGATAAAGCTCAATAAGAGCGGAGTTTGCATCTATTAATTTCTACACACAAACACTGCAAACACACGCGCGCGGACGCCTTCAAAGCTAGTATACACGTGGTATAAAGCTCGATGAGAGAGATGCAGAGTATACAGAGAAAGAGAGCTATAACGTGCACGAGGGGGAGTGCAGAAGTGAGCTGTTTGCGTAATCGACTCGAAGGAGAACCGCGCGCTCTCGCCCGAAATAACGGTTGTCATTTGCATTTGGATTAGCCTTGGCATCAAACGAAATTTATGCGCGAGCGCCGAACGCACTGCCGCCGCCGCCGCCGGGAGAAAGGCGCGTATGTGTTTTCCTGGATACTCCCCGCGCGCGCGAAAATTGAAGCGCTTGCGTGTTATAACGTACGCCGGGCCTTTGACGTATAAGTAGTCGAAGGCCCCGTTGCAATTATTTCGCGGCTCGTGCGCAAGTGTTGGGTTTATTATACCGCGAGCGAGCGGCGAATTTAAAATGCATTTTTCGGACGCTGAATATTCAGCCGCGCGCTTTTACGCGAGCGCTGCTTTATCGCCCACGCATGCGTAAACTTATTTACGCTCGTGGATTAAATTTGTTTAAAACGATCATTCGAGGGGGGCGCGCTGATTCGGAGGCTGCCGAGCTTTTTAGAGTGTATATAATATATGCGAATGTTTATACAGAGGAGGATTCGTTAATTTGGTTTGTTATCATTATTATTTGAGTTTCTGTACGTTAAAAAAAAACATATGCGCGCAAAATTATTCAGTTGACTGCTATAACGTATCTCTGTGTCTGAAAGTTTGAAACTCGTGACTTTTGCGCGGATTCGAGCAAGCGGAATAATTTGAATTTCGAAAACTCAAAACGCCGCGAATTTAAGACGGGGTTAAAGTTGAAAGTTAAGCGGAGAGGCTAAAAAGTCGGTGGAATGCCGAGTAAACGTTTCTGCTCCTCGGTCTAATGCCTGAGCTTGCCTTCTAATTCGGGGTGATTTTCCGTCGCGAGCGTCAAGCCGGAAATATATCCTACCGTAATCTCGGCGACTTGAATTTCAAATTTCAGCTTGGTCACGCTGTCCTAAATTCTCAGAATTTTCCTCTTAAAAGGGCACATACTCGGGTTTAAGTGAAGGATTTTCACGCAATTCATTCGGGAAATCTCGGATCATTATAGGACTCTGCGTGCCTGAAAATTCACATCGAGTGTATTTTCATTATTTTATTTTTTAACGTGCATGTATGATAAATATTTTGTAAACGTTGTTATTATTGAAATAATTTTTGACACTGCAGCTAGTTTCGTATACGCCTAATTACGCACAAAATATTTTATACAGAAGAATTTTCATAAACGAATGTGGTTGATTAGTTTGTAACTGTATGAAAGCTTTATTTTTTAATACACTAGTTGCTGCTTATCAAAGCATGCATATAATTAAGGATTTTCAAAAAAATTATAGAGACACAAATGAAATGATTAATACACGCCGAGACGTGTTTCGCGTACAACAAAATTGTTGGCCTTGTCAAACCACAGCATTTTAAAACAGTTCAGAGCAGTCTATTTCTAGAGAAGATGGATTTACTCTTCTGCAAATAGCAATCCGTCCACCTCTACAGTCATCTTTGATTTATCGAAATTCGATTTGACTCATAGAATGGCAATCTAAACAATTAAAACTTTTAAATATTCCAAAAAGACCCCAGTCTACCTTGTGCTGTCGTCAAAGATAAAGTACTTTGAAAACGTTTTCCTGCAACGAATTCAATTCTTACTCAGTACATCACTTAGAACTATCGGACCAAAATACTTGCTTTTGTATTCCAAATCAGATCAGTTATCTGATCTATGTGTTCAGTCAGTTTTCTACTATTTCTGGTTCAAAAAGTTTTTGGATTTTACAATAGTAATTTTTCACAAGACTCAAATGTCGGTGTACAATTACAACCCTTTTGAGATGACCCACAACAACATTAGTTTCACTCCAAAAACAAAACTTTCCCGATAAACTCCTTGATACGATAGGTCACATCCCAAAGATTCCCTTTATCTGCATGCCACCGTTGATGGACGTCAAGATATTAAACCAGAACTTTAGCTTCGTTACTTCGAGGCTTCCGCAAACTCGATGTTGCATAGTTTTGCAGCTGCTTTAAATTACAGTATCAACGTCGTGATAATCGAGAACATAGCCAAGGGCTCCTTGAAACCTGAATATTTCGTACACGAAAGTTCTGACGAAAGTAACAAATGTTAATCTAAACATCAATTGATATGATAATATAACTCAGGCAGTGTAATAGCATGAGTGGCCTACGCAAGCTCAATAAAAACAGTTTTGACACGAACGACAGACCGCTATATGTGCACTCAGTTTGCAGAAAGCGATGAGGGAAATATGAAAACCCCTATACGCCACCTATCTTTGCTGGTCAAGTACTTCACCGAGAGTTTAAGCGGTGGGAAAAGAGCCAGACCAAAACTGATTCACACTAGAGTTTACACACATAATTAAGTCTGTTACTTTAGTATAGATCAATACATTCAGTACCTGCGAGCGCGATAGACGGTGAATCGCTACTATCGATGCAGGAGAGTATTATATTTCGCAATATTCAGATAATTAGGTGAAACATGTAAATTAATGTAAACGTCGACAGCGCACTTTTTTGCTTAGAACAAGCTACTGGTGCGATCAATCGACTTTATATATAAGACAACAAATGAATTGTCTTCCCAATGTACTTTTCATAAAAAATTTGGTTAACAATATAAGGGGCTTCTGACCCTTTCTGCCTTCAATTTTATAATGAATTATAGTTTCAAGTGCTCTCAACGTATGACAATTCGTCCGTCCCTCAAGAATTTCTTATATCAAATAAATTGTAAATATTTAATTAAAAATCTCTTGAAACTCCAACATTTATACAATCCCGTTATTCAATTAAATACAGCACGCAAATTTCTCCAAACAAAAGAAAACTAATCTTCTGGATGTGCACGAGTAAAAGTAAATGCGTTCCGCAGCATATTAAATGATGAATAATACAGTATGTATAAGGCCTCGCGAGCGCGTTCACGTTTATTCCGTCTCCACTCTGCAAATTACAGAGCTACGAAAAACATTCCCTCGCACAACGCTCTGCGCGCGTGAGCCCAGAAAACTTGCCCGTCTGTTTATTTTTGCACGACTTCTTTTCTCGCAGACGCATCATTAAAGTTTATCCAGGCTCGAAGGCGCGCCCGGGCGAGGATCATTTCGAAACTTCGTGCTTGCGCGCCGCACAATAAAAACGTACAAAAGCTTGATCGAGAGTTTTCGCGGATTCGGTGAGCGGCGCGACTTGGTCTGAAAATGAAATATGCAGGCATAATAGAAATGCGGGGAGGACAGGGGAAAAGACTCACAACCAAGAAGATTCGTCTGCCGCTGGCAAAGATACACTCCACGCGAGCTTGCGGGAGAATAAAGCCTTCGTGACGAGGACGAGAGCAACCCCTCGAGCAGCTACGGGCAATTTTTCATTCGCCTACTGCCTTTGCGTATACGTACGCAAGAGACCGTCTACTTCTCGTCGCCGCGCGTGTACAGATGAGTTTTGCGAAAGTCTGCGCCGCGCGATTTAATTTACGAGGCCGGATGCGCGACGCCAGGATTTGCTCCTTGTGTATATTATACTCGCCACCGCTCTCCGTGCCGACGAGAGGAAGTTTCGAGTTGAGATTTTCCAGGATTAATTATATAGTTGCTCAAGAGAAGGCTGGGAAATTTGCATTTTCAATTCTTTCGCGAGTGGAATTTTTCAGCTGTGGAAAAATATTTCGTGCCATGAAATTAGTGAAATACTACTGTGTGTACTTCTTGAGAAATTCGTTACGCAAGCTAAGTAACTTTACTTGATTGTTCAAAAAAGAGATCAGCGATGGGAGTTTGTAATTAGTATGGGTATAAAATCGAACTGCTGTAATTTTAACGTTTTAGGTTTGAGACTTTCGTTGATCTTATGTAGGTGAAAAAATATATAAACGACGTACGGGTTTGCAGTTTTCAGAAACTTCACTTCAAGTTTTGCAATGTATTCCCCGAAGTGAACATGTAAGTGGAAATCGACTTTTTATCTGATCTCACGGTCCCATTTAAATTTTCTCGATATTCTGTGAAATTTTCAATTTCAAATCGCCGACAGCTTTTGAAGTAGTAAAAACGAAGAAATTAAGATTCAATGATTTCACTAGTTTCTGAATAGTTTTGAATAAAAAACAATCAATTCGAAAATTTTTCCCTTTATCGAAAAAAAACAATCGTCACGATAGTACACAAAGTTTTTCTATTTCCCCTGACATCTACAAAAAGCGAGCTCGACGATAGAAAAGTCATATTCGAAAAGTAAAGAGAGCCAGTGAGAATAAAAAGCCAAGTCTATTTTCGTCGAGATTTTTTGGCGCGCTTACACTGCCGCCCAAAAATAATCGCACGCGCAAAACAAAGCGACGCCGCGTCCGCTGGGCTTTAAAATTTCCGAATCGATTGTCACGCGCGCCGTCGAGTCGCCGTGTCGGTCTCGTTTGCCTTTCTAATAATTGGATTCGCTTGCTCCACACAGCCGATAGCCAACGGATCGCCACCGACGCAGATGGAAAAATCACCAAGCGAACGGATATACCAACGATCAATGCATTCGGACGCACGTGTTTGCAAGCTGGCTAAAGAAAAAAATTGATTCAGCCTCTGACGAACTTGTGTCTATCGTCTAATTGCTTATTTTCGAGAATAGGCAATTATCACGATAGCACAAGTTTTAATTGCTCGGTTGATGATGTGTTTGAAAACAGTACACCTATAATTTGAGGTTTATAATGAAATCAAGATCGTGGCTAATCGGTCTCGATATGTGGATATTAATTATAATTGATGCCTAAATCCTCGATTTTAGATAATGTATTTGTGGTTTTAAATTTTGAATTATTCAAAGTAAAGGTAAACACTTTTTATTTAGTCGAGTTTATTATTCATAGATTCATATTTTCAATCTAAAAAAATTAAATAGATAGTCAAAGTAAGTTTACTAATAGTAAAGATATGCAGAAATGTTGATGTACACTATTTCGGAAATAAAGTTAAATATATCGTAAACGTTCATCAAATCGAATTAGCCATATCGCACTATCGTTTAAGTTTTTTTTTCATATCAAATCAATATTGTATAACTTAAGATTCAAATCATAATTAAAAGCTCTTAAATCCTCTCGATAATTATTGCAATAAGCGATCATCCATCCAGGCTCATGTTACATGCGCATAATTATGATGAGCGAGTGTTGCCTACAATTTCGAACACCCGGAGCAGTAATTGAACACTTCTAGTAGCTACATATCGATATCGAGCCCTATAAACTGATAGGCAAAATTTGCGAGTTCGGTTATATAAATGTAAATCAAGAGTTCATGCGTAATGATAATGAAAAAGATCAGCGCTATACTATTAACTTATATAATTTGCATCTTATATAACCATCACGAACTCGTCTCTACGAAAGTATGCTCTTTAGATTAAGTTGAACTTTCTGAAGTTAAAATCAGGGAAATATTACGCATGATATCAAAAGTGCAGTACATCAAGAAAAGAAAATTACGCTTGAGTTATCTTATTGCTTTACGTAATTATAACGTGTCTAACCATGCTATATACTTACACAAAAATTCATTAAACTTTGCCTGATGAATTTAGTTACAGTTAGTACACGAAAAACTGCTACCAATTCATTGGCACGTAGCTTCCTCCAACGAAATTTATTGTTCAAATAAATAAAATATTATATTATATTTAATATTATCAGTATGACATAAATTCGTCGGGAGGGACTTTACGACGTGCAACGACAACCCTATAAGAGGAAGCTAAATTTTTTAGAAAAATCGGTTTTTACATTTCAGCTCTTTACTTAAGAACCGCTCATCGAAATCGTTTGAAATTTTAACAGCAAATATCTTCGTTTATGGTGAATCACCAAATACAATTTTGAAGCATTTGACTACATTGTTTTAGATATATAAGGAATCAAAAACCGCTGCCAATTCTTTGGCACGTAGCTTCCTTCAACCTTATGTATCGCTTTAATATCTAAATTGTTTTTACTTTATATATAATTCTATAAAGTTTTTATGCTTTTTCGTTTGATAGATAAAATTATTTCGAAATAATTATATTACATAATCAATGCGTAACTGAAAATATTGTTTTTAACGATTTAATAAAACAAAAAACAGAAAAAAACTAGCCGATAATCATGATGTTTTAACGAAAAGTTGAAAATTTAGTTTCCGAGATATAATGATAAGGATATAGGTCGCGGAACGTATCTAAAATCACCAGTGATCGAAAAATCGCCATGAATATACGCACATGCGTAACTGAAAATCTTATTTTTAACGAATTAATAAAACAAAAACAGCAAAAAACGAGTCTAAGTATAGATTAAAATCCATTAATGGAAACTGAGATCGAAGCGATACAGTTTTCAGTTATATAGAGTATACAGGGTAAGAAAACAAAATTTTGAAGCTTAATATCTTTAAAACTAACTGGTATCATAAACAACCCAAAGAAAGAGATAAAGGTGCTATATAATGCTAACTAAATCCAAAATTTTAAATTGATTATTGCCTTTTTACTCCAGTTATCATATACTCATTACAAAACGACTCATAGTATACAGGGTGAAAAAACAAAAGTTTGAAGCTCAATATCTTTGAAACTAACTGGTTTTATAAAAATCCCAAAGAAAGGGATCATTGTGCTATATAATGCTAACTAAATCCAAAATTTGAACTTGATTATTGCCTTTTTACTCCAGTTATCGCGTCACGTAGAAAAACGATTTTTTTCAGTTTTTGATGTTTTTCTCAGGATCTGCCCCATGAAATGACTTAAAATTTAAGTGGTATATAGTTCTAATTACCTTCAATAATCATATATTTTTTTAGAATGATTCGCTATTTAGTTTTTGAGTTATAACGATTTAAAAAAATTGCACTGTATGGTGTATAATAAAAGAACGACGAACGATAATATAAATTTTTCACGGTAAAAACATAGGCAATTTTATTCTCTTTCAGGTACATATTAAGCAATTTACTTTTATTAACTTTTCCGATAACTTTGTTGGCAAAAACTGAAATCTCAAAACTAAAAAATCACTATAAAAAAAACGCGTATATAAATTGTAAAAACGGACTTTCGTCCCACTATCTTCTAGCAAAAACAAAGAAAATGAGACTTGGTGGGTTAAAATCCACCAAGTAGAAGCTGAGAAACAGGCGTATACATACGCACACACACACACACACATACATCCGTACGGACATTTTCTAAAAACACCATTTTTCGACTAAAAATTGATCAAAACACACTTCCCACATGTTTTTACACAAACTCCAAAAATTACTATTACAAAGCTTCCTTAGGAAGGAAGCAAAATTTAAAAAAAAAAAATTCAAACCTTGATATCTGAAGAACCATAGGGGTTTTAATTAAAGCTGCGCAATGAACTTAGTTAAAACATATAAAATATCTACCTTTTCCCAAAATCTCAAGTGCAATAAGGCCTTTTTACGCCCGTAATCGAGACTCAAAAAAAACCTCTTTTTTTCAGTTTTTGACTTATTACTGAAAAAATAAGTAGTCAAATCACTTGAAATTTTAATGGAATATAGTTTGACACGTAACCCATCAACATATTTTTTTTCGTGATGTTTAGTTTCAGAGATATTAATTTTTTTTTTAAATCACCTTGTTTATTTTGTCTGCCGAACGGAGCGGTCAATCCCGAGGATTAAACGGGGAAAAGTAGGTAATTGTATTATCTTTCAAATGCATTTTAGCTGAATTGTTTGTAACAATGGAATGATTGAAAAAAACGAAAATAATGTTTTTCGAAAATCAAAAAATGGCCATAAAAAAAAAGTAATTGAAAAAATTAAAAAATAAATGTTTTTCCCGAATTCAGAATCTAAAAATAGATATGCATGTCAAATTTGATTGATATTGACGGAGTAGTTTCAGAAATATCACGGTATACATGCACACACACACACACACACACCCACACACACACACACACACACTCACACACATCCATACGGACATTTCCTAAAAACACGTAATTTGAACTTCTAACATCTAAAAACATGTTTCTATGAAGTTTTAGCGAAACTGAAAATTGTACTATTACTAGGAAATCTAAGTGCGCTTGCGCACCTCTTATTATACCATCAATTATATCTTTCCAAAATGATTTTAAATTTTGCCGCCTAGCTGCTGAGCATTAACAGTTCAAAGCGTTTGTAGGTTATATAATAATGTTCGCGTTTCTAATTCGCGTCCCTTCATTCTTATACCAGGCAATTGGACATCAATATTAAATGCTTCACATCACTTTTTTAAGAGAGGACAAAGCTTCCTCTAGGAGGAAACAAAACTTACAATTGATTTGATAGTGAATCAGACTAACAATATAATAACAACAAAATTTTGCTCTCTGCAAAATACGGTAAAAGAAAAATCACAATCATCAGTCTCATCAAGCTTTAAATTTTAAAGACGAAAGTTTCGCGTTACTGGCGACCTTGCGACGAGCTTTAACGCGCGCGTCACTTGAAAGCCAAGACTCGACGACGATATCTCCTCTCCGCTAATTAAAAGTAAAGCGCGCGAGTATGGCGCGGCTGCGATAGATTAAGTCCGCCCGTAATTACCGCGAGAGCAACGTCTAATTACGGCAAGCTTCGAGAAAGTACACGCCAAGACATTATTATCACGCGCAGGGGATCGACAGGAGAAAGGTACGCGTGGAGCGCAAGCCGCTAATTCATTCACCCTCTCGCACCTTCGCCAGCTGCGCCCACTCCTCCTTTGCGGGAACCTTATTCTTATACCCTTTCTTTCTGCTCATGAATAAAGCCAAGCGCCGGTAAATATTAGCACGAAAATTTCGCTGTTCTTGCTGATGCTGGGCTCGATCTTTTTTATCGGCGAGAGAAATTTAACGGGTAATTAGAAGTTCGAGCCGAGGTTTTACGCTGAATTTATGCGCGACGATGAATATCCTCGTCGGTGACAAGAAACTTGGGCTAAAAGCGACATCTGACGCTAGTAGTCGAATTTAAATGATTGATTCGTTTTGTAATTAGCATATAGACAACTGCTGGGTATAGTTGTCTGCTGTACCGACAATTGTAACGGCAGAGATCCGTTTCAGTGCACAAGGCTAGTATATTGATGCGCAAGGCAACAGGTGGTGCGAGATAGCGACTTTTTTTAACATTCTGTATAAATAAATCGATCGTTAATGGGAAAACCATCACCCGAATGTCGCGTATGTTTAAAAACTTTTCATAATGGATACAATATTTTATAACAATGTATAATACTTGTCATCGCAACCCTCGATATTTGTACCGTCATTAAACAATGCTATATTGATCTAATTCTTCTGCGCAGTGTATAGATTTAAAAATATTTATTGTAGACTATCGCTCTTATATTAATATTGATATTAATTTTGGACTCAACTTTTGATAATTGTCAATTGATTAAATAATAATCTGTTATACTCTATGACTGCAAAATATAAAGTGCTTGTAGTATATTATCTTTCGAATTTTTCCGCACTTAACGAGTTAGTGAATGAGTGGCACTCGTATAAGCGTTATCGTCTTAGAGCGATCGAATGTTCTACTCATAGCATTTTTAGCGGTATTCTCAAGACACTACCAGCAAATTGGATGAAATAGTGATCTTGATTCAAACCACTTGGGCATTAAAAAAATTTTACACAGATTAATCTAATCTAATATTATGAATGACATATTAGATTACATTAATTATCAGCTGATTATACTGCGATTATCGCGTTTAATAAAGATATTACAGACACACATCAATGTTATAGCATACGTAGCGACATAGCTATTATAAAAACAATCGTTGTATCATAATTGTTTTTTTCCATGGCACTCTTTTAGAAGGATCTTTATTTAGTATGTTTTAATGTTTTTATAGGTATACAGATGCACAAAAACTATAATATGCTATGCAATTGCAAAAGTATAATTTTTATACCTTATATACTTAAATTTATACGTACGTACATGATGCATGTAATTATAATGTACACATAAAAGCTGTTATTCACGTGTTAAAAATACTGTTTTTGCATGTACAATAACATTATAGAGAGAAACTTCATGTAATTTCCAAGAAGGTACGAACTGTCGAAATTCTCATTACTCTATTTCACATGTGAACTGAACCCAATCCCACCGTTACACACTTATATTTTCTTGCGTTGAAACAAGGGCAACAGCAGGAGTTGAGCCATGAAGCTATCTACGTACAAACATAAAATAATATGCAATCATTCCCTGCGAAGCTCTAACCATAAAAATTCATAACTAAAATATGCAATCAATGCATCATTTTTTACAAACACCATCGAGTCAAGCACAGAAATTTTTTCAAATAGAAGAACAAAAATTAAATCATTGCAGGGATTTTTACTCATGAAATACGCAAAAAAGCTTTCTGAAAAACCCTCTTTTCGCTTACCATGTACTACGTCATAACGTTATCGCATACGAAACGGATGCCACATCCTTCTTCCTGCAATATCTTCCTAATTAATATGTTTTTACGCTAGCAAGTGATTACACTATCAGTAAATGCATGATAGTAGCCACAAAAATGTATTAGTCGAATATATAATATTCCATCTCGGCATTTTATTTTAGTTACTCTATCGCTGTCATTCGAAGTGCTACGATCATGTTGAAGCTTTCCATTCTGTGAGTTTCTTAACAGTTTTAATTACCTTTATATCAGTGTTAGTGATTTTAATGTGATTATACGATTGAATAATTAAACTATTTATCAACTTTATTTTATCGTAATCGGTGCATTAGATATTTTATGGAAATATCTAAACTGTCATGAATTTTTGCATTAATGTAAGATACATAATTCATTAATGTCATCAAATTTTGTGTTTATAATTAAAGAAAAAGTTTACTTTAAGCGCAATAACTAAAACGGTATAGATAGCATAACAAAACATAACCATATAATGATTTCAATTAAATTTAATTTCATGTATAAAAGCTGCTACAATTTTTTAAATCAAACATTTGATTTTATCATTTTAGCATTTTGCTGGTAGCCACGGCGCTCCATGCGGCCCCATCATTCGCACAGTACCCATGGCGCAGAAGTCATCGCGCTCAAGAACAAGATATCTCCAATGACGTTTCGTTTGTGCCTCACAAGAGGCACCATGCACGACACCATGAAGCTCCTCGCGCACTGAGCGTTCAAGAGAACAACGAGGAACCCGAAGTTGGTGAAGCAGCCCAAGAAAAATTACAAGAAGTTTACGATAATTTGGCCGATCACATACTGCAAGAGACAGCTCCGGAACATCGTTTTGAAGTAGCGAAACGTTTGACTGAGGGCTCAAAGCGTAGATGGTCTAGTATCGGGGAGTTCTTGCAATACTGGAGCAAAATGATAACGGAATTGAAGAAAGAAAACGAAGCACAAGAACAAGTTGATAAAGTCGTGGAAGACGAATACGACAATGAGATTATTGAGTGAAATCCGTAGTCTACGCGCTTGTAAATGAGATCTATGTAAAGTTAAATGTATACATAAGGAACATTCTTATATTTTCTGTATAAAATTAAATATAATATCAATTTTTATACCGCAATAAAACGTATACTGTCTTTTTATATACCATTTATTTTAATCCGAAACCCACCTCGAATATTTAAACAGTGAAGTAATAAGAGTATGTTTTCCTTTTTTTTTGTTAATTTTTATTATACGTGCAATAGTAGGAATATTAAAGTTAAATTAATCGCATTTTTAATGAAAAAAGTGAATATCATGTAATGCATACGATGTCTAATCAATATTTTTTAGTATTTTATGAATTATGTTATAACTTAACATTTCGTAATTATGCAAGATTCGTCGACATGCTTTCAATGTACCGACTACGTTATCTCATAAACTTTGACCGGGTCGTGTTTCTTAACTATTCTACTGTGTTTATGTGAAACATACTTTTAAAATATTGTGTATCAAATCAGATAATGATCAGTTTCGTAAAAGGAAGATCTGAAAGAAAAACATCGGATGTTTTACTAATTTCATGATTTATATTTATGCGTAAAAGTGAATTTAATCAACGTTCTGGTTGTTTTAGCCAATAAAAATATTTATTTACTTTGTGCGCATTCATATCTTATCGGAGGGGACTATTACATTGCTTGTATTCAAATAAGAAACTGCACATTATTTTATTTGTGTAAAAATAGTATGCACGCCTAATTTATTCATCCTTTGTTACACAACTACTCAAAAAAATATCGTTTTGTATGAATCGTCTTACAGACCATGGTAACGTTTAATCAAATGCAGTAAAATTTACTTACTGCAGATGAAACAATTCTGCATTATATAATAATTGTTGCTGCAAAAGGCAAATTTATCGAATTAAATTAACTATTTGTACCCAGAGGAAGAAAACAATTTTAAAAATTTCAACCGTTCGCAAACACTTTGCCAAGATCGTACCTCAATAATGCACTTGCGACGGCGTTATATATAATAAATTTATGAATATACATTAATAGATAAACGGTATAACAATATTGATAAAAAAAACTGATTTACCGAGGAATCAGTCATGGAAAAAGCAGCGTATGTCGTCTAATTGGATTGTATGGTCATATGACTAAGGTGCAGTAAAGCGCATGCGCCACGTTAACTACGAACGCAAACTTAACTTATGCAATACTTATCTATCTAACATTTTACAAGCACACTATCGCTAATAAATTGGCGAATTATTGGCGAAAAAACGTGTATCGCGATGGTTGGCTTATTGTCATCAAAGTTTCATGAAATAACTATACATTTACATTTGTGCAAAATCAATACTTAGATTTTCAATAAATACCAATCTTTTTTGCATATTATGATATATTTAATAAAATTTGTGTCATATTCCAATCAGCTAGACGCTGATTTTAAATCAGCGATTTTTTTCTTATTTAAACGATTTTGCTTCCTTCCTAAGGAAGCCTTGTAATAGTAATTTTTGGAGTTTATGTAAAAACATGTGGGAAGTGTGTTTTGATGAATTTTTAATCGAAAAATGGTGTTTTTAGAAAATGTCCGTACGGATGTATGTGTGTGTGTGTGTGTGTGTGTGCGTATGTATACGCCTGTTTCTCAGCTTCTACTTGGTGGATTTTAATCTTTTGGTGGATTTTAGTCTCATTTTCTTTGTTTTTGCTAGAAGATAGTGGGACGAAAGTCCGTTTTTACAATTTATATACGCGTTTTTTTTTATTGTGATTTTTTAGTTTTGATCGATGATTAAGTTATCGGACAAGTTAATAAAAGTAAATTGCTTAATATGTACCTGAAAGAGAATAAAATTGCCTATGTTTTTACCGTGAAAAATGTATATTATCGTTCGTCGTTCTTTTATTATACACCATACAGTGCAATTTTTTTAAATCGTTATAACTCAAAAACTAAATAGCGAATCATTCTAAAAAAATATATGATTATTGAAGGTAATTAGAACTATATACCACTTAAATTTTAAGTCATTTCATGGGGCAGATCCTGAGAAAAACATCAAAAACTGAAAAAAATCGTTTTTCTACGTGACGCGATAACTGGAGTAAAAAGGCAATAATCAAGTTCAAATTTTGGATTTAGTTAGCATTATATAGCACAATGATCCCTTTCTTTGGGATTTTTATAAAACCAGTTAGTTTCAAAGATATTGAGCTTCAAACTTTTGTTTTTTCACCCTGTATACTATGAGTCGTTTTTTCTACGTGATGCGATAACTGGAGTAAAAAGGCAATAATCAATTTAAAATTTTGGATTTAGTTAGCATTATATAGCACCTTTATCTCTTTCTTTGGGTTGTTTATGATACCAGTTAGTTTTAAAGATATTAAGCTTCAAAATTTTGTTTTCTTACCCTGTATACTCTATATAACTGAAAACTGTATCGCTTCGATCTCAGTTTCCATTAATGGATTTTAATCTATACTTAGACTCGTTTTTTGCTGTTTTTGTTTTATTAATTCGTTAAAAATAAGATTTTCAGTTACGCATGTGCGTATATTCATGGCGATTTTTCGATCACTGGTGATTTTAGATACGTTCCGCGAACTATATCCTTATCATTATATCTCGGAAACTAAATTTTGAACTTTTCGTTAAAACATCATGATTATCGAATGTTATTCTATAGACTACTTTAATTTTAAGTAGTCTACGGCAATTAAAAATTTTGAAATTTTTCAAAAATATGCATACAGCAAATATGTTGCATACAGTTAGTTGCATGCAATCAGATGGAGATTCAACTCGTTTTTTTAAAGCTTTTGGCGATAGTTTAGACAATTTGGTGGTTCTAATAATAAAAGTTGGAGATCAAGAAACGTTCTATGTACTTTTTAACCTTCGTCAACTGTTTTTCTCTTTCAAAAGTTATGTATATCTATATCGATGATGTATATAGATATACAGTGTGCTGCCTGCAACACCCCGATTATGCCAAGAAGGCGGCGCTGTCGGCGGTCCTTACCTAGCGTATAGCACCTTAATCCCTTTCTTTGGGCTGTTTATGAAACCAAATGGTTTCAAAGATATTAAGCTTCAAAATTTCGTTTTCTCACCCTGTATATTGTATACTCTATATAACTGAAAACTGCATCGCTTAGATCTTAGCTTCTATTTGATGGATTTTAATCTATACCTTGGCTAGTTTTTTTCTGTTTTTTGTTTTATTAAATCGTTAAAAACAATATTTTCAGTTACGCATTGATTATGTAATATAATTATTTCGAAATAATTTTATCCATCAAACGAAAAAGCATAAAAACTTTATAGAATTATATATGAAGTAAAAACAATTTAGATATTAAAGCGATACATAAGGTTGAAGGAAGCTACGTGCCAAAGAATTGGCAGCGGTTTTACTATGGTATGACCATAGCTGGATTTTAAAAAGTTTACAACTAAACTATAGCATGTTAAATTCTCTTTCCGTTTTGTTTATTCTTTTGGATTGATATGCATTGTATTACTTAATTTTATGCAATTATTAAATTTATATAAAATACTTTGCATTTATTAAAAAAATTAGAGGTAACATTTTCATTTACATTATTTATACTTTTTCAAATATATTGGTTATCATATTTGATGCAATTAAAGCCGATTATTATCACAGCGAAAGAAAAATAATTAGCCGGATGAACCTTCCGGCCTCTACTATAATATCTACCTAATTATTCAATTAGTATGCTAAAAAATAATAAATTATCAGAAAGTGCCTGATAGTTGTCATTATAAGGTACCGAATAGCTCTGTATAAATTACGGGTAGGATCTTGCATTTCAGTTATTTCAGACTTGAAACTGAAAGTGCTAACATCGCCATGCTGAAGTCGACGGCTCTGTAAGCTATTTACTCGAATATATTATTTCGTTAAATTATATTAACCATAGAGATAATTTTTGTATTGAATTTATAACATAATAGTTACTCACTATAGTCATAATATATTATTTAAATAATTAGAATTTAGGAACATTTATTTAAAGATTTAATTAAACATTTGTTCAGTTTGTGCTTATTTTGTAAAAGTCATAAAGGACTCTGAGGAGTTAATTGTAGCAAACATATATTATAATTTTGATTTAAATAGTCAGAGATGATAGACATTTTTTTGCACATTTACCATAATAGTTAGAAATTTGCAGCTCCGATAAAACTTGTAGTTTTTTGTACTTTGTTTTATTACATGTTTTTCAAGAAATTTTTTTTTTTTAGTTTTTTTTTGTATATTTATTTTGGGGAATCTGCAATTATTTATATATAAAAAAATCGCAAGCATATAATTTATTGATCAATATCGTAAGCTAATAATGTTTTACTTTTTAAACGTGTAAAATGTGTATGCAATGCAAATCGGAGATAATATGTCACACTTTAAACATAAACTTTAATAAGATTGAAAACAAATAAATAACTTATTGCAATATCAATATTCTAGCTAAATTAATTATTGAATGGATTAAAAATTATTTTTCAGTATTCTCCTGGTAGCGTTGTCGCTCCATGTTTCATCTACAACCGCCAAATCAGTATGGGCCAAACGCGAATCTAATCCTGCTTACACTGTCAACGTACCAGATGAAATTACTAACGAAATCAATTCTGGTGAATCAGAGGTGTCTAATTCCAAGGCTGACGAAAACTCCAGTGATGATAGCGACGATGAGAAAATTGATGAAGAATTTTTGAAGGATTTCCTTTTTGTCATCTCTAAGCTCATAGTTCTCGCGGATGAAAGCAGTGAAAGTAGCGAGGCTGAGCTTGAAAAAGTTATGACTGATTTCGAGAAGAAGCACCCAGGCTCTGAGAAATTCTGGCAATTCTTCGTGGCTCAAATGCTTGAACTCGAGGACTTATCATCAGAGGAAAGTTCAGAATCTGCAAGCTTGAAATCGAAGAGATCCGAAACCATCGCTCGCTTTGGTAGACAAGCAGCACAAGCCAACAATCTTAATGAACTTCGTAAATTATTTTAATTAAATAGTCATAGATTTCAATATTATTAGAGATGCAATGAAAAATAGTTAAATATATTTCAATTTAACGCATTATACTTTGTTTTATTTTTTCGATATATCACCCCAATATTCACTGGAAACTTATGAAATACAATTCTCAACATAATCGCATAAAATAATTGCTCATATGGCTCAAACAACATAGTTTCTCTTGAAAAATAACTACAATCGCTTAATATAAAAAAGAACCGTCATATAAATGAAACTGATAAAATCTTACATTTTACGTCACCTCTCAAAATCTAGGCATACTCCAGAACCGAAAAATCCATCCATACCCTCCACGCAGATATTTACACACCTGCTGTACCGAATGTAGTATCGCATTCTCCAAAAATACATATATTTCCCCTGCAGCTCGACAGTGGTTAGATTCTAGCGCGCGCACCTTCGGCGTATTCTCCGGACCGTCTCCCGTACATTTGCATTATATTGCCCTAACGGGTTACGCTGCGCCTGGAGATGTGCGAGTAAAAAAGGGGTTGAATTATTGCCAGCGTTCGCTTCGCTCTGCTCTACTTTCCCGCATTGCACAATGCGAACTACGTCTGTGAACTATGCCTTTCCTCGATAAGGCGAGCGTAAACGCGTATATAAGACGTCCGGGCAATCCTTTATGCGTTCCTCCTATAGCTGCTGTAGGTCTCCTTTTTTTTACTCGCCGCGGGCGGAATGCCTCGCGATTTGTCACGAGACGCGTTGAAATGAAGATGCATGATTGTCAAGCGGATTTTTTCGAGAGCTATTATACGCGCGAACTCTTGATTTATTTCGCGTAATGTAGGTGGCTCTGAGCTGACGATGATTTAACGTTGATGGGAAAGAGGGACTGTGATTGATATAGTGCGCATATATAATACTCGGCAAATGCCATGAGCAAAAGGATGTTTGTGTTATTTAGATATTCAGGTCGATATGCTTATGAATTATTTATGGGGTTGAAGCTTTTTTTTCTTTATTTTGTGTGCGTTAGTTTAAAATGACGGGGTATTTACTTGCATGATACACTTTATAAGAGGTACCTAAAAGGATGTATAAAATACTTGTGCACTAGCGAGATAAAACTATACGTTGCTACGAATTTCCATTGAAATAGAACAAAAAAGCTTCTGTCTCTCGCAAACTTTTCTGCTACTGTTTAATTCAAACGCTCTAAAAGAGCTTTGATATATTGTGCAGTTTTTTAAATACACGAGCGTATCGAAAGAACCTGCTTTTCAGTGAATTCCGTATCCTGCGAATACCAATTAAAAGATATCACAATTATTTCAACTATCGTCACGCAGACGCCTTTATAAAAGCAAAGCAGCAGATAAAGCGGAATATCCCGGCACTTAATCCGATCAGGCGTCAGATTCACACATTCGATTCTCGCGAAAAATCATAAAAAGTCAAGAGCGCGCATGCTCGCGATTCTTCGTGGAATGGCAGTTATCGTTGCCTTGATCGACGCGTCGAACGCACACATGCTTGTTTTACTCGAGGAGATTGTAAGAGGGAAAGAGAAAGAGAGAGAGAGAGAGAGAGAGAGGACGGCGTGCATGCGCACCGAGTACAAGTGTGACAGTGGGTCAAGTTCGCGGGAACGGTGAATGCCCCCGACGTTTATACCGGCTTGCACATGAGTTCGACGCTACGGAAGAAAGCTGGATGGTACAGCGAAATCTATTCTTAGGCTTTAATTATGAAGAGATGTGCGCTTCGTTATTTTTCTTCCTTCGGGTATCTAATTTGATAATTAAGTTTGCGGTATACTGTGTATTAGACATTTTTTGTAGACTTTTATGATGTATAGAGTTGACGGACAATGACTATTTTTCACAATAATTGTTTGCAAATCACGTAGAAATTTGAATTATAATTGTTAAAGCAAATGTCCTGAAGCATATAAATCTGCTGCTCGATCTTGTAGAATGGACGTAAATTATATCGAACAAAAACCCTTCAGGATATAGAAAATCAAAGATTATATTATTAGAGAGTCGCAATTTAACGACCATCATGACGGTGAACTATAAACATTTACATATTCATTGCTCTTATTAAATTGAAAGCACTAAAAACCTAGATCGCTTTATAAATACATAGTCGCGGACAACCGGGACTTTCTCGAAAGTAACCAAGTGGAAAACGAAAATGAACGGAAACGTTTCTTTATCGGTAGCGAATTAAGATGCCTAGCGCACAGTGTCCCACGGCTGTGCGCGTCTAGATTTCTCAATTCGCCCGTAACGGGCGGTTCTTCCTTTATGTTCTTTTTTTATCCACTAGTAATAACCTCTCTCTCTCTCACACACTCGTTTCCTCTTTTATTGTCGGATGGGAATTTCGCTTGATGTGGTTCACGTAAAATTCGCGCGCATTGGTTTTGAATTTTATGCAAAAACATAATAAAACGGAGATTATGCCGGACTAGGAGTTTGTTTCGAAACCAAAGAGCGAACGCGCTATAGGGAATTATATATATGGTTCGGCAAGTCGACTTTCGCTTGTTAAGGAGGGACGTAAATGAAGTCGGTTAAGCTTCTCGAGCGATTGGCGAACGCGTGGTGACTATGGGTTGTTGATGCAAAATATGGCATGCGGTATGATGTCGAGAAACCAATTTACTGGCATAGTAGAAAGGAAGAGAGATTTGCGCTACTACCCTTGAATTACTAACGAAAGTTTGTATCTGTAAATGATTGTTACATATTTTGCAGAACATGTTATGATATCCATCGACTATACTGATTAGAAATCGCCATCGTCAAAAACATGTTTTCATCTATAAGACTTACAACTGCAATTCCAAACTGCCTCCGAATAAAGCAATTATTGACGATCTATATTTAATAACCTAATAATGGTGGTAACTTCCTAAGTGCAATATTTTGAAGGAGATACGCGTTTATATACTGCCGACTGCGTGTGCATATAACAATACAATACACAGGGTCATTAAAAAGAATGAAAACGAATTTTTATTGTAACCAAATCACATGTTACCATACATATAACCAAGCGACGAAAATTATTTGTTAGGCAATTTTTACGTGTCATCATAGCCATTACTCAATATTGTGCAACATGTATAACAACTTGTAACAGTTCTGTACGAATATTTTATGCCAAACTATAACGACGAAATCCGTGACAACAAAATATAACAACGAAATCATAAAATATATTTTTAAGAGATTTATAATAAAATTATATTTAATGTTTAAGAATAATCGTGACTTATGCATCCCTCTTAATATATCTTCGATCGATAGGTGCATAATAATTCGGAATTTTTGAGTCCGTAATCACCACGTAAAATTACTTGATAAACCAAATTAGATATACCAAAAATTTTATTAATTTCGTGTGAACAAAAGCGAAGCACATACGTGTGATTTCTACGTCATTGCACTCTAAGATAACGAAATCGTCAGAGATAATTACACGAAAAACATTCGCGTTCTAAACTCAAAGAAAACCTCAAGTCAATCCTCTCGTAAATTAGCGCGATAGTAGCATAATGTACAGAAATTAGGCGCAAAGTGCGCGATTAAGTAGACATTACAAGAACGCGCCGCCTCTGTACTCATTAATCAGACGAAATACCTTACGCACCGCAAAGAATCGATAATGAAGAATTATCGTGAGAAATCGCGCGTACGTTCGTCGCTCGTCAGAGACCACTGAGATGTCGTTGCGAAAGCAATTCGGATTAATAAAGGATAACTCAATTAGCCATTCATTCAGCAAGACAAGTGGTTCTATATATGTATATATATGTATGTATAAGTGACTTGATGCGGTGTGCAAAATGCTTCTGGTTTGTGCGATGAGTGAGCGCTGCCAATAGTAGTCGCTTTGACACGTGCTGACAGCTTTCTTTCAGAATCTAAAATGCTTATGAGTTGTTTTATTAATATAATTTAAATTAGATAAGTTTATTTTCATCAAATAGATTTGTTGATCTTATTTGTTACATTATATAAATCCATATAAAAATATTTAATTTTTTTACGAACAAAATTAAGTATTTTAATAATTGAAGTTACTTTAGCTAAGAGTTATCATTTATTTTATTTACAAGCTATTTTGTACTATACACAACATTTTTCGTTAGAGCAATTATACTACTACTTAAAAAAATAAAAAGTAGTCTAATCTAATAATATGAAACAAAACTATATCATATGAATGCAGTACGTTCTATATTGAGCGCTTGAATAAGTCTGTTGATCTAAATGACAATGACAAATGCATTGAAATCGTTTTGTAACAATATTTCGCATTCATCTTTGTCTGCCCATTTCCTCCTATACGTGCGGTCGCTATTAGATCAATTGAAACGGTTATTTTTTGAAGCAGCAAACATTACGTATATTTTTTCTGCCATTTATCGTTTAGTTTGAAAGATTATTCAAAAAATATTTGAAGACATCATGCATAAAATATATCTCTTTCTCGAATTTTATTAAATATTTTTGAATGATTTTGAAAACATATTAATAATGTAGATTGAATGTTATTGTAAAACTTTGCACCTATATAGTGTGGATATAGCGTGATTTACGCCAATTGTTTTTTAATTACTTTTTGTGCAAGAATACAAACGTTCGCATTTAATAGCGCATTGTGCAAACAAGTTGTGCAAAAGATATAGCCAAAATGATTTCATGAATGCAGTCGCCTGAGTATTTTTAAAACTACAATAGTAAACCTATTAGTATCTTTTTCTTCTGAATAAAATTCATTTAGTCCTGCATACATTAAGACTTTGAGATAATTAAATCTATGTCTACTAACTACCCCATAATGATTAAAACGTAAAGGTGAATTTCTTTAATGAGTAAAATAAGTTAATTACAAGAGTGAAAGTGAAAACTTTCAGTTAAACTAATTGATTTTATTCCTAAGCAACGCATGTGTCAACAGTGCAAAAATATGAACAAAATTTGAAAGTAGTCACCAAAGTCTACAGATATAAAAGTTATTCAAGGTGCTTTAAATAACGGAACGTGTTCTTACAAATCTAAACTATTTTCTCGGTCCAAATTAGTCGAGTAAAATAAATAAACCAGAAAATTTCGACATTTGAACGAAACGCATTTAAAGAGCTTGCAACATGAAAACTCGACACACGAATTCGCGCCTGCATACGCAAGATCAACAAATTTGCATGTATCTAAATATCCGTAATAGTACACGAAATCCGCACACAAGCACACTCCAATCTCTAAATTGCATTCCCCATTAGCGCGCGCTATCGCCTCTAAATCTCTCAAAAATAATTTCGCACGAACCGCAAAAACCTCAACTTGTCATTTTCCGCTCGAGTTCTCGCCCTTTCGCCTGGCATACCGCATAGACAAACGCGAGCAGCTTGGCAGCGCACGATAATCGCCCACTCCCTAATTTCCTCTAAGAATCCTCGGAGTTCCGATCTCATTAACGGGCGCAAGTTACGCTTTTTAGCATTCCACGTAGCTCGACCGCGATCGCAATTTCGAATCACGAGACTAGCGCACACAAAGCGAGCCAAGAGTCTGTGCGCGCACTTTCTTTTTCGCTGCGCGCGCGGAGAGAAATGGCCGGAACGATCGCGAGGCCTCGTGCATATAGGCAGCAGGCTTGAGAGAGACTGTGCGAGAATGGACGATTTCTTCTATAGAAATTCGCTTTCGTCCTAATTCGCTCGCGAAAACGACGCTTTCCAAAAGCTCTCCCCGGCCCTTTCCGAATAATTAGACCGGCTTTTCTTTGTCCATTGTTTGTTATTCTTACTCTTAATTATTCGCATACGTTATTAGAATTTCCGCCAGAGACGTGGTCTATTTATTTTAAAAAATTATTTTAAAACTTATGAAGGAAAATCTATTTAGATGATAAATGCTGTTTAGATTAGTTTGAATTTCCGAGAAATTCTTGCATGTGACTTATTATATTTTATGGGTTTCTCATCGTCTACGTAAGAATAAAGTATTCGTTTGTATGCACTTATGTGCACAGTATAACTTCTTCCTCGTAGTCGAGCAGAAGGAATTTAATTTCCTTTCATTATAAAATCCAATGTGTATGTTATTATACCTAAATGAAGATCTCGTGAAATGTAATTCCTGGTCTACACATTCAAACCGATTTTTCAATTTTTCATGTTATAAACATTTTGAAGCAACTAATTTACGTAGTAATGGAAATTTCTGTTGTATACTTTCCATTGCTCATCAACATTTTTTGGGAATAACTTGTGATAGTTGTTATCATTTTGTAAAATATTTTTGTCACTTTATCAGCATAAATAATTCCACAAAAACGCCAAGAAATATTTGATACTGCAGTAATTTTGTTTATGGGCTTTAAAACTCTCATGCAAGATTTTTATCGATTATTAGAGTAGTAAAAGCAACCTGCACTTTCGTCGCAGAAAATCATGTCGTAATAAACTTGAAATTGCTTTGGCTCTGGATTCAGATCTACTTTTTCAGGACGCAATTGTCTCACATAAGCAACGACTGAAGTAAAACAATTTTTAGAAGTTTTTATAAACTATTTAGCAGCTTTCTTAATAAAAGATCATTTTATAAATGGAATATTTTTAAAGTAAATATTATTATTAGTCACAGACTATTCCTGACTGTTTTGCCATCATATTCGGATAAAGGAAGTTCGTCAAAACAAAAGTGTTATTGATTATGTGAATCACAGATAAGAAACTTTTTCGTGTAACACCGAACATATAATATACTGTACCTAAAATACTCTCCACTAACGTATTTTCTTGAAAAAATTCCATGTGGATATTTTTTTACAGAAAAATTTCCTCTGCGCACCTTTTTAATTATTTTACTTCACACAAGCGTATAACTTATTGTAGTTCAATGAATAATCATTACATTAATCTGCGATTAATTTTTTGCATTATTAACTAGATTAGTAATTAATTTTATGAAGTCACCTTTTACAGAAATTATTGAATTATAACTAATATGAATCGATCTAATAATAATGTATAACCATCAATCGGCAGACATAATCGAATGAAATTAATAAGTGAAAAGTTATTAAAAGAGTTAGTTATCAACGAAAGATGACAATTAAAGTAGATCAAAAATACTTCAGTACTCAGATGCATTATCGAAGTCCTCACGAGTTTTGCGGCAGAGAAAGCCGCAGTGGTTGGGGTGTCACAAAAAATAAGCGCGAAATGCGCGTGTACTTCTTTTATCCACTCAGCAAAACCAAGAAAGACTTCGAGAGCTCGAGAGACCAGCAACTACTGAGGTCCTCGCTAAACGATAATACGGCTCTGTCGGCCTATAGAGTATTGCAATTCCCCAAATCGCAAGAGAGGGCCAACGTTGCCGTGCGAAGCAGAACTTTCCGCGCGGCGCCTTATTATCGCGGTGCGAACTAGCGCAGCGTCTGCCAAAATGTGCATCACGTCACACGAGTTACTACACAAGAGCATAACAACGAATTGAAATCATGTATTCTGTTTACTCAAACCCGCAGCCAAACACGATTGACATCAGTTCAACCGAATCGAGATACGCTTATGCCTATATGCATACTATACATATACGTCAGTAGCGGCGGTGCGACGACGAATTGTAAACGCCGCTGTGGATCCGTCAATAGCGATACATTGCCGCTAAATCGTCATTGATTGGTGTCAACTGCGGCGAACCAGTCGGGGGGGGGGGGGGGGGACAACAAACCAGACACCCCAAAACATACCGTCACC
>CM053170.1:13738935-13950607 GCA_012977825.3 Pteromalus puparum | reverse complement strand
GGGGGGCATACACACATTCAGCGCTTCAACATACACGTCACTATTGTTGTACTCACATGGCACGCGGAGCTTTTCCTTGGCGCTCATGAGTCTGCTGGCTGTGGTCGACGGGATTCCGTTGCTTTTCACCTTCCCCGTGGAAGTGTCCGTGAGGCTCGATGGTGATATTATCGAAATGCCACCGCTCTGCTCCATTTTATTGTAGCCTGTTAACTGGGAATAATGGAATAATTATTTTATCAAATATACGCACGCGATTATTGCTATCTATACTGAGTTTTGATTTTTGTCGCTGTGATATTGCACATTGCTATTGGTGCTGAATAGGGTCAATGTTCAATTTCGCACAGTCGATCGATCTATGAAGGTGAAGAAAGCGCATGGATTATCAAAGATGTTGAGAGTGCGATTAAAACGTGTTTCATAATATTTTTATAGGTGAATAAAATACGACTTCGATCTTATACGAAGGAATTCAAAATTAATTTTTAATCATTCATAAAATAGTCAACGTTCAAGTTCGTCTATTAGCGATAATCGTTTTTAAGTGCTGAGAAGGTCGATCTTTTATTTTTTTCGGAGCAGCAATGCTTCTAGTTCTATATATAGTACAACACGAATTACTTTTATTATCAAATTTAGAACAGTCAATAACAATGTTAGATATAAAAAATTTCTTGTTTAAAATATTCTTATTCAATTTGTTAAAAAAAATAATAATAATAATAAAGTCAGGAAAACAAATACGCTATCCATTATTTTCTTATGTTCTTTATACTCATCTGAAGTGTTCTAAACTTTTACTTAAAACCCGATAGAAATTATACAAAAGATTTTTGCTATTTTAGCTTTGTCAGAATTACTTTTTGGGGGTAAGATTTTGATTCATAATGTACATGAACTACTTTATGTAGCTGAATTTACTTATGCGTATGTCGAAAGAACGATCATGGGGTTATAACTATCTTAGTAGAAAGTTAACCTGGATTCAAGCCACTAATAAGAAGAATTTTTGGCACATTCGTTATTTTAGTATATGCCATTCAGATCAGACATTTGCTTTTTATACGTATTAGGAAAACTCTGAAACTTTTTTTATCATCAGTATCGCAGATTAAGTAGTCACTGATTTTTATCTTATCTCTCATAAGTTATGTCACGTTTATATACAATATATTTATTATTTAAACACGTATGGCCGACTCTACCCATATGATGATTTAATTCAATTAGAGAGTTGACGCTTAAATGGAGTTCATGGAACACAAGCAAGAAATTCGATTTTTCGTTTTGATTCTATTTTGTATTACTTATTAATATTTCGAAGAATAAATACGTTTAACGAAATCAAAAATTTTGTAACTCGATAATTTCAAAAAGAATTAAAATCATCGAACTCAAGATTCGCGCATGTAATTGCCAGTTTACAATGCAATAAATCAGTGCAATTCTAAGGGTAAGGAGATAACGGAAGCTTTACAATGTTTAACAAGACGAGAGAGCTGCCGGCTCTTGATTAGAGAATTTATGACAACACTGACAGAATTATTTGTTGCTCTCGCGTAACTTGTTTTACGACACCTCAATTCTTTACATTTTTGACTCATCTTAACTGTGATCGACACCTCGTAAATCACCAAGACTCTACTCTAGTTTCAGGAAAACTTTAGCGGGAAAATTTTTACACTTCACCAACAACTACTTATCAGAAAACTCAAAAACTATTCCAACAAACCTTATAAGTCTCCTCTCCTTTACAAACAAAGAACACACTTCCCAAAGGCGATCAGTCCTTTGTAACGCACTCAAAAAGTCTCACTCCAGTCCTTGTCACTCAAAACAAACTCTCTCCTTATCAGCAAACGCTCTTTGAATGAAGATCGATGATATAAAAGTCAGCCAAAAGATCGCGAAGAATCGGTAGGTTGTCCTGTCTCGTGATCGAGCTGATGCTTGTACACAGCTTGGTGACACTTTTGAAATTCGATGTCGCGCGTACGGCTTGTGGATGAGAGACTGGATCGGGCCGTGACGCGCTCACCTCTATAAGTATACGTACGGAGGCAGACGGCACAGTAGCGGCGGCAAGCGGCGGTGGCAGTGGCAGCCCTCCTCTCTGCCAACTTTTCAGCCTCCCGTGTACGAGAGAGTACATTCGAATGTGCCGCGAGCCAGCCAGCAGCGCGAAAGAGACTAGCGCGTGACTTATTATGTGCCGGTGTGCTGCTGCTGATGCTACTGTGTATAGCTATATATGTTAGATACTATGTATGTATACACGTTGGAAGATTTTCAGAGATTCGCAGCGTGTGTGTCTTTTGGTCGAGCGATTCGAATGCGCGATGTTTGTAAATACACCAGGCGCGCATGTATATGACGCTGTGCGGTTGTGCTTCTGGCAAAATTAGCGGTTTTGGGGAAATTGACTGCAGCTTCTTAATTGACCGGGACGGAAATTGGCGAGGGAAGAGTTTTTTTTTATACACACTGTATTTGTGTTTGAATGTTAAATTTTAACTGCTGTAACGTAACGAAATATTATATCACGCTGTCACCTGTTGCGCGCGTGGAAGTACAAATTGTGCCGTTACGGTGGACAATTTTTCAAAGCGAGCTTTGTTATCATCTGCGTATTGTTAAAACAATAACAAACACGTCCTTCACTTTGCTCGTTTTACGGCGAAAAGAAATTAAATTTACGTCAAATACGAATTATACTTACGTCATTATGCAATAATAGTAAGTTATAAGTACTATTCATAACTATTACTTAAAATTTATCAAATTAACTGTGATAAAAATAGTAACGATACTTGGAACAATGTTGAGAACAAAGCGACATCGAATAAAAATGAGAGCGAAGTTTTCAAGCTTCAAAGATGCAACCTCAGGCAAGAAAGGAGACTAAGAATAAGTAAATACTCATTGTCACAGAACAAAATTATGTAGCTATTACAAGAGCTGCGTCTGCAGTGCACATCTGTCAAACATTGCGGATCTGCAGTCTTGTTGACTACCGCTACTGTCTGTAGACGTAAGAAAAGGAATTCTGGAAGCTGCACTTCGCAGATGTGCGCTAATCATTGGACAATCTGCATGTACGGCCTTCATTTTTACAGTAAAGATTAATTGAGTGCATCTGATCACTTTGAGATTATTTTGCAATTGTTAATCTCTTATCACAAGAACGTATGCAGGACATCTTTGTTAGTAATACGAGTGAGCATATCATTGCTAATTTGCAATGAGATTGGATTGATCGATAAGTAGATATAAATTTTTAACATTTTATACCCTCGAAAATTATCATTGCAATGACAAACATCAAAGTGTCACTTATTGTTTATTGGGGACGCTCGTAAAGATTAGATACAACAAAGAAAAATGCCGTGTAAATTAAAGTCATTTAGATTTGAATGGTTCACTAAATTCGATTATGTGATAAATACCTGTTTACTTGAAAGTTGGTTAAATTGAAATTGAATGCTTTAGAGAAAAATATATTATGCTCTTGATATACTACATGCTTCATTTGTTCCGTCATTTAATCTATAAATCTCGAGTCAATAAATCTCGCGGGAAAAATAAGGAAAGCCGTGTATTTTTTCTTCATACATCCTAGAGAATTTCTAGAAAATCGAATGTTCCGATCGACTTAGTCATGATAAATGGCGATGATAAATCAATTACTAGTGAAAGGACCTAGAAAAGTAAAGAAAAGTGGCTGAGTAATGCACGCTTCGCGTCCATCAACTAAATGCTTGTAACAAGTTCAAGAACTTATTACAGAAAACTTCTTCAAAAACACAGTAAAGTTTATTTTACTATAAAAGTTCTATTAAAACAAAATTTCACATCGATCTCATTAAATATTTTACTGTCCATTAAATCTAAAAAAAATTATTATGTTCTGTTAACAATGCATTGTAAACTATCTCTGATTACATCGATTTTTTATGTTTTATGTATAATATTACATGGTTCGAGCTTGATCATATAATTTATGAACAATAACCGCAATAATAAAATACTAAGTACGATATAGTACGAAGTAATAAAATACTAAATAATAAGTACGACGGTGATAAGCTTAATCTCGTCATATAAAAATTAATAAAATAATACACACAATCATTATTTCGTCAATAAACTAAATATGATAAAATATTTTCACATCAAACGTACCGCTACCTAGCCTCAAAAACGCCGCGTCATTCGAAAAATTCCGAAATTTTCAGAAAATACGTATACAAAAAAACATTTTAGTCACCGGGTCATCAGTCCCAGCAAAGTAGAACAAAATACCAGCAGACGACGTCTGCGCACGCGCTATGATCGGGGTCAAGTCGTCTTCGTTCCCTTCCCGCTGCGGCGGCACTAGTTAGCTATATACTCGCGTCGAAAAAAAAGTGGTAGATGCGAGTCGTCGACCCCGTGCTCCGTATAATTGCTCCCGTGGATTTCTCATCTTTTTTTCGGCGACTTGTATATCACGCCACGTGTTTTTTTCAATTGCGCACGCCGCGTCGCTCGAAAATTCACGCGAAATCGTAAAAATCGCGCGACGCGCTTGTTATCCGGAGTAAGTGCGACGTCCGGTCCGCGACGTATGAGAGAGAGAGGGAAAATAGAATAGGCAGGACTTTCTCTTATCCGTTCGTAAACTTACGTTCCTTCACGGGTTTTTGATCCAGGAATGTTCGCGAAAATACCAGCGAGTGTTTATTGTTTTCTTCGCTACGGAAATTACGCTGGGAATGTTATATGCGGCGGAAATTCAGCTGCACAACGGCTATGTGCGCCGACCGTCGTATAGTAACGTGGTGACAACTAAAAGCGAAATTTCACTACTGGGCTTTTTTATTAACGGACATTGTTATACAATACTAAAAGGATAGGTGTTTTGTGTATAATTTTACATGCTGGAGTACCTATATAAATACAATGGACATAGAGTATGGTTAAGTAAGTAGAAAAATCTTAGTTTGGTGAAACGCGATGTATAAGGAGATAATAAAAAGATTATAGCTAAAAACTGTAAGGAATAAAAAAATTAGTATTTGATATTACCATCGCAATGAAGATATAAGAATGATTTATGATGGAAATAATAGATGTTCCGACAAAAAATTCAATGTTTTACAGTAGTTTCTCTCGTTAATCTCGACAAGATGATTAATTGGACGTAAAATAAAAGTACGATACAATAAACGCGTTACATATTTGGGATTCCAATATTTTTGAAATTTCTCAAGGAAATCTGTTGTTGGAATCTTACGCTTAGAACAGCTCTTTATACAGCTCTTCATATTTATGCAAACGTATCAACTGGATTATAATACAGTTTCACTAAAAAAAGTATCACCAAATAAATGCGCTAAAACGATATTCATTACAAATCAGACATACGTAAGATACGTTCGAATCTAACACAACTCCCGATTCAAAATTCGCAAATCTTCCATTTCGAAATCAGTCCATCTATGATTTTTTTTTCTCAAGATAACAAAGCTATCGAAACTATCAGCAACGGAGATCGTTATCTCCATCTCTCCACCTTCAAGAGCAGAAAATCAGCACATCTGCGATCTCTTTTTTTTCGTGACGTCGCGTCTGTACGCCTGGCAAAACGAGAGACGGAAAATGTGCGAAGATACACGCGCTGTACCCGATTATTGCACGCCCGTAATCCCGCGGCAGTAGCTTTCGCCGACGATTAACGAGTAAATTGCGTATCTGCAACGCATGCGAGATCTCGATTATTTGGCGAGATAGCCGTACAGCGCGTGCGTGCATCGAGATTGTGTGTATAGATAGCTGATGCTTCTGACGACACGTTCTCTGTGTTTGAACTTTACGTTTAGACACGGCTCGTTAGATTTTGAACGATATAGGAGCAGACTTTTTATTGTCGCACTTGATCATTAATTTGGAATATATACACATTGAAGAGTTTATGCTTAATTAGGTGGAAGAATAACGTTTTAATTTTATCGCTTCTGTACTTATCACTGCATCAGCTGCATCAGCTGCTATATGAGGAAATCTACGCAAATCGGTCACTTTTTGGGGTCGCGAAATGGCAAATTTTCAAAAAGCGAGAACACTTTTCTAACTTGGTTTATCGTGTTCATTATATCATAATAATAATTATATCATTATAATGTACAAAAAGTCAGTGGAACATGAGAAAACTGCTTTGTGACACTGTTTTTTCGGCCCTTTAAATTTAACCAAAAATGGCCATTGTTCAATGGCATGTACTTAATTTCCGAAGGTGCATTGAACAATGGCTATTTTTGGTTAAATTTAAAGGGACGAAAAAACAGTGTTACAAAGCAGTTTTTTGACACTCTGTGTGCGAAATTCGATTTCTCCTAGCTGCGCAGCGTGCGCGAAATGCCTGATTGTCACACTAGTGCGCGAAATGCAGATTTCGCACATGCTCATCTACTAAGAACGTAGATTCGCACACTCGTGTGAAAAAATAGTATACGATACTCGTGCGCGTAGGTGATCATCACACTCGCTTTTTTATCACCCGAGCGTAGCGAGTTCTTCGCGCACTCGTATCGTAATATACTATTCTCATGTTCCACTGACTTTTTATACATTTTATGATATAATGAACAAGATAAACGAAGTTAGAAAGATCCTTGTTATTCTAGCTACTCGTGTGAGAAGAATATTTTATTATTTTCGTGTGATATCACAGATATAATTATAATAATTTTCATATATATGAATCTAACGATTTCTCAAAGTTAAGAGTGCCTTGAAAATTTGTAAATTTGTATATAGCTGAATAGAAAGTTATTTTCAGATCATACTGATATCAGTTATAGCATGAGCGGCCTAATAAGCAGGCCAAACAAGGCATTGGTGGCACACCACTATATCTAGACTTCGCGCGCATATTTGTTACGAGGGAAATAAAAAAGTGCCTATGCCTATATGCGCCACCTATTTTCATTTGTTACAGACACAGGAGAGTTTTGGCGATGACAAAAAGGCCTGTCCAAAACTGCTTTGTTTTGGTAATTGATATCGCTCTAATGCGGTCCACTCATAAAACTATAAGTTTTATTTAGACTTGCAACGAAGTGTTCTTACAATAAAAATGTTTGATATATAATTGTAAGCTTTAACTTTTGATTTAAAAAGGCTGCGATTCTTGCGACAATATAACGAAATACACCCCTCAATTTTCACTTTTTGAGGTCAGAAATTCAAACACACGCAGACATTGCGCGGTCAAACGAACAGCTAATCAGATGACAAATAGAATAATTATCATGTATTTTTTAGAGTAGGATATTATTATTTGGTAATAATTAATACAAAAAATCTTTAACTTCTACTTTGTTAAAAAAAAAAAAAAGAAGAAAAGTAATTCAATGATAGAAAGTAGCTTCTTTTTACTGCAGAAAACCGCCATAAAGCAATACATAAAATCCAATCCTATTCACTTTATAAAACACATTACGTGCACGTTCGCGCAACAGCTACTCAAATTTAAAGCCCATAATAAAACAACTTGAGCGCATTCGAAACCCTTTCTTGTCTATAGCTACACTCTTCCCTTTGCAGAAGTATACCGGCAAATAAAGTGCCTTCGATTTTCGCGTTACTACATCTACTTAATAAATTTCTTCAACGCACTCGTAACACCGCAGCATTACCTATGGTACAGCTCTCTCACGAGTACTCCGCATCATACAAGTTGGATCTACAGCTCTAAAGTTCGCTAAGCGAGCATAAATCCCAGGTTAAACGCCGCGACGGAACGAGGCACCTATACGTGCACTGGGGTATAGATAGATAGACATAATTACACACAGCGAGAGAGGCGCAAAAAAGGCGTCTTTAATGGAGCTTCCCCTCCTTTCCCCATACCGACGGCAGCCCATTCGTCATCCTCGGTAAATCGAGATTCCGGCATCGCGTAACAGTTTCGTGCCCTGACGCAGCCGTCGCTGATTAGTGGCAACAATGGAACGATAGCACACTGCTGCGGGATAATAACCGCGTGAACAAATTGCACCTAACCGCTTCCTGTTTAAAAGGATCGGAGAGAGACTGAGAGAGAGAGAGAGAGAGAGAGAGAGAGAGAGAGAGAGAGAGAGAGAGAGAGTACTCGTTCTGTCCTACTGACTGCTACGCGCCGCGTGACTCTCTGCTGTTGCGATGCTGTGCGGCTGACGCGTATTATTTTCGATTGGGAAACTTTGTGCGAAAACGAAAGAAAAGAATCGACGAAGAATTGCTGCTGCGTGAGCATTGGGTTTGCGCGTTTTTTCGGCGATGCTTCTCAAGCCGAGCGCTTGCGTCAGTGCAAGAGTACTGTTGCTCTCTCCTATAAGAAGAATAAGTCTCTTAATAATATAGTATTTTCAGTTTTTCATTTTAAAAATGAAAAAAGCACAAGCCGTATTGAACGAATTTTTCACTTCAAATGAAAACGAAGTAGCTGTATTCTACGCTTTCAGAAAAACGAAATCTAATAAATATCCTTTTGCCAAAACAGAAGTAATCAAAGATAGCTATTTGCTAATTTTAGTTGACCCATTGTTCACATGATTATTCTTGTGAGAAAGGAGCTTCTTTAACCGAAATGCACGCGAAAAGTTGTGGAATTTCGTAGCAGTAGTTCACCTCACCGCATTCATATCTAAAGCGCGGGAAAGGTCTGATGCCACTACTGCGGATGGAATAGCAGCGGCTGCGACGCCTCAGCAACTCATTCCGTTAATACGATATCATAATAGAATGAAGTAATCGAGTCGGCGGGAAAAGGTGGCTATTTCCTAACCACCATTTGCATAACGATTCAGCACAGCGACGCGCCGTACTACCGTTTTTCTCTCCTTCTCTGGCTTCTTAACATTCACGCTGAGGTCGACGAAGCGTCAAGACGGTTAACGGCTTATTCGCATATTTTTTAGAGTAGGCAGACTTTTGTCGATAATGCCATTCATTGCTTACGAAAATGGTTTATTAATCTGGCGTAGTTTGGGGTGGAAAGGATATTCATGATGCACGAGAATTTTCGAATGTATCGAAACCATATTGAAGCGAAGCTGGGGGAGTTTCAAGAACGTATACTTTATACTTTCAAGAACTGATTATAATTGCAAAAATTTGTTTACTCGCTCAACGCTTTATGGTTTGTCTCATTATTTCTATCAACTGTTCGCTTTATTGATTTGGGCTATAAAATAGATACCTAATCATTTTGTTAAACGAATGTCTTATCCATTGATTTGAATTCAACATTCTCTTTTAACTATCCATCATTAAAAAAAATAAATGTTTATAAATGGCTTGCCACAAATCTTAGACAGCAAATGATAAAAGCGATTTGGGTACAATTTTTGGGTTTATGTCGACGTTTTGGACTGGCCTTTTCGTCACCGCCAAAACTCACCGTGTCTATGGTATGTGAAAATAGGTGGCACATTAAGCAATTTTCTAAGTCTAGATATAGTGGTATGCCACCAATGCTAAAACTGCCTAGTTTGACCTACTGCTTTGACCGCGCATGCTATATTGAAGCAAAACTATGGTGATCTGTTTTTTTCATTGACTGATTTGAATCCAACATTCTCTTTTTTGCTTCCTTCCTAAGAAAGACTTGTAATAGTAATTTTTTGAGTTTGTGTAAAAACATGTAGGAAGTGTATTTTGATGCATTTTTAGTCGGAAAATAGTGTTTTTAGAAAATGTCCGTATGGATGTGTGTGTGTGTGTGTGTGTGTGTGTGTGTGTGTGTGTGTGTGTCTTCGTTCGTCGACATCTGTATCTTAGCTTCTACTCAGTGGATTTTAATCCACCCACTCTCATTTTCTTCGTTTTTACTATAGCATGATGGGGAAAAAGTCCGTTTTACATTTTGTAGGCTTGTTTTTTTTATAGCGATTTTTTAGTTTTGAGATTTCAGTTTTATCCAATAAAGTTATTGAAAAAGTTAATAAAAGTAAATTGCTTAATATGCACATGAAAGAGAATCAAATTACCTATCTTTTTACCGCGGAGAATTTATATTATCTTTCGTCGTTCTTTTATTATACACCATGAAGTGCAATTTTTTGAAACTGTTATAACTCGAATACTAAATGTTGAACCTTTCTAAAAAAATATTTGATTATTGAAGGTAATTAGAACTATATACTACTTTAATTTTAAGTAATTTCATCAGAGAAAAACATCAAAAACTGAAAAAAGTCGTTTTTCTATGGGACGCGATAACTGGAGTAAAAAGGCAATAATCGATTTAAAATTTTGGATTTAGTTAGTATTATATAGCATCTTGATCCCTTTCTTTGGGTTGTTTACGATACCAGTTAGTTTCGAAGATATCAGAGAGGAAGAGAGAGAGGGGGGGGGAGAGAGTGCTTTAATTATATATATGTAATTGATTCAAAGTAATTGTATCCATCAAACAAACAAAAATTGATAGATTTATATATGAAGTAAAAACAATTATGATATTAAGCAATACATGTTGAAGGAAGCTACGTGCCAAAGAATTGGCAGCGGTTTTTATTATCTGTCATTGAAATATAATAAATGTTTCTAAATGGCTTGTCACAAATTTTATCGTAAAAGTATATTCCGTTAAAACGTTTGAACCGATTTTAAATTATAAAACTAAAATGAAGGATAATACCTATGCTATGTAATCATATCAAACCCATATGCATATAGCAACGCGTAAAATCTTACGACTTTCCAATATCATCTTTAAGACCATCCGGTTCCTTCCATACCCTCGACCTGTTGCTACACCAGACGGTCACGACTTTTTTAGCCAACGTTCGCAAATAATATCATTTTACGTCCCAGAATCCGATCGTTTTTGCCATCCTGTGCGACTTCCACGGCACTAATCAAGCGCGTGCATGGCGCGCCGGATTTCGGAATAGCAAGAATCGCACGAAGATGATATTGCTCAATGCGATTTGCATAAATAACGCTATCTCCGGCAAGCATGGGATCAAGAAATTCGCACCACTTGTCGCTTTGAACGAGCCGATTTTTTTGCGCCAGGTGCGGCCACGAATCGGATGATTGATAAACGATGCTAACCGGTTATTGCATCTTCTGTATACACGTGCGCGTGGCTTTTGTTTGGGCTTAATGACATAATAATATTAATGAACTCGTTGATTTTTTGAAATTTATTCACCTTTCTTGATTTGCAAATTTTTAGTTCCGTTATAGATTCTAGACAAAAAAGCGTTTACCATGTACTATTGCTTAATAATTATACGTTTCTTTTATACATCATTTCCAGTTATTTATGTATTTGCAATACTTTTTCATCGCAAGGTCTGACATTTCATGCCTAGTCTTGGAAACTGCTTCAAATGGTTAAAAATGTTGAAACAATGAATGAAAAAGTAAGACGTTATTCGTGATTGTGGTTTAGAAAATACCACAATTTTAATGGAAAACTTACATTCTTGTCAAAATCAATTCTAGTAGGTCATTGGTGATCTTAAAATCGCTCGAAACCTCAGAATCAGGAATGACCTTTTTCATACCTCATCGCAGTATCAAAAAAAGAATTTCGCCAAATAAGTCTTTATTTTTTGTAGGACACGTTATACTATAGTTAATTTAAAAATCTATAAGAAAATGTTGACATTCTTTTCGAAACTTTCGATGAAACATAATTCTTAGCTATAAATAGCCACATGAAATTTCTACTTCCCGATTAGAAAGTATATCGATAACAACAGGCTCTGCATCAGTGCATAAAACTCTCGAATCTCCTCATCAGCTGGAGTATAGCATCAACCGTAACGATGCATTAAAAAATGAAAACGGCGATATCGATAATCGCGCTTCATTCGATATAAACCGCCGATGCTGCTTCTCCATGACGATTCTCTCTAAGACCAACTAGACTATGACGCTCAGATGCCCGGCTCGTTTGAGGATACGATACGACGATTGTGCGTAACGCTCATGTCCGCATGCTCGATTTGCTGCACTCCACGACGCGAGAGAACTGGTTCATTACGGCGAGAGCGACTGGCAGAAGAGGACGTCGTTGTGTGTAATCACTTTGGACGACAAATAGACAGTCCTACTTACCGCCAGACTCGCACTTTTTTTGCGAACTTTCATTTGAAGTTTTATACGCTGCGTATCATGCGGTTTTGATCAATTTAAAAGTTAGACTGAGCGTAAATATATGCTACAGCGTCCTTTTTTGAAAATTCTTACGGCTTTGAAAAGGTCATTTGTTTTACGTGCGTGTATCCTACTTCCACGAAGAAAATAATGCGAGCTTGTGTAGTTTTGTTTTAATGTTTTGTCTAAAATATTCATTTTTATCGGCATGCTTTATCTATTGTCACAATTGGGACTTCGCGCAGTTACAGCATGAGCGGCCAAAGCGGCAGACCAAATAAGGCATTTTAGCATTGGATAGCACACCACTATAAAGTTTAAATTGCTCCGTGCGTTTTAATTTCTTACATTTTTAAGGTTAAGTTGAGTTCTTAGATATGTGTGCACGATATCTAATGTAATTAGATAATGTAATAATGTAATCGATGTATACATGAACGACTCAATTCATAAGAGTCAGGTGCAGACTATTCTTTTGAAATTTTCTTTAATTCAGAAATTATTTTGTTTGAGGTCCTACATACATACAAGTTTTATAGGTTATGTCGTGCACTGTCTGAAGTCGTAAAATTCTAACTATCAATAACTGTTTATAATATAATAAGAAACCATCCTAATATGAGGGAACCTAACCACCTTAATCGCTCAAAGGGCCGAAAAAACAGTGTCACAAAGTAGTTTTCTCATGTTCCACTGACTTTTTGTACATTTTATGATATAATGAAGAAGATAAACCAAGTTAGAAAGGTGTGCTCGTTTTTTGAAAATTTGCCATTTCGCGACCCCAAAAAGTGACCGATTTGCGAAGATTTCTTCACATATATTGCGAAACGGTATTGTACACAATGAGAAACTGCCTTGTTAGGCTTGCTTTAGGCCACTCATGCAGTTACAACTATTATTTACATTTCATCGAGCATTTAATTCCAGTCTTGACTCGTAATTCGATTCTTGCGCTTTTTACGCGATTTAGAAGACACATCACAGCGTCAACGAGAGCAATCGTTGCCTTCCTGCTAAGAGACGAGAACCGGTGCCACTTACGAGGTCTTTGGTCTTCCAAGTATTTAGTCGCCAAGAGAGGAACGTTTCCCCTGGGCCGGAAATATTGCTTCGTATATACCGTCGAGATTTATCGTGCTATTTTTTTCGCTGCACTGACCAGTCGATGCGGCGCTTCTTCGTCTTCTCTGCGGACGTAAGACATTCGCCGATCTGTCCTTCTTTTTTTTCTCATCCTCGATCTCTGTTTGATTTTTTCATTTACGCGACTCAGATAAATGAGATACTAAACATGGAAAATTCTGATTATGGAGATGAATTAGAAAGTCATTTACTGTGCATACACGCGGATGAATGGCTCATTTATTCACTGCTTGAACTCGAGTAAGTGAGACATAAAAGTTGTTTTACAATTTATACTCGATATGCGCAAACTGGTTTCGCATATGCACGTGTAAGTTTGCAGGAAAAAAAATGCGAGACTCTCAAGGGATCGGCAAACTCTTTTGAGGTTGAGAGATCGTGTTATACAATGTAATAATAAATAAACTGACTCGATTCCGCGATTGCGAAAGAATGCGAGATTACAGGACGGAAGTAAAAGACAACTGTAAAAACTCGCTAAATCACTTTCTCATTAATTATATAGGCTCATTACGGAACGTTCATGTTTGTTACATTACAGAACGCATTATACCTTTTCAAAACCGTGCATATTTGTGGGCATTTTACATTGATTGCCTCGTTGATTGCTGCTGCATAACTTCGTCGCATGCTTTTGTACGTATTATTAAGGAGCCGATGAACCGGGAGTTTGAAAAAAAGAAAGCGATCGATAGTCCGTTAACAAGTTAGTCACTAGCAATTCATACAATCGTAATTAGTATAAAATTTTCTAAACTGATTTAAAAGATCTGATTAGTCATTCAAACTATTATATTGTAATTATTTGATAGGCACTTTAATTTCTCTTCAAAAACTTATAAAAATAGTCCAAAACAAAAAAGAATTGATATTTTCGTCAGCACTGGAACTGCCACGCATAATAGTATTCTCCTTCAAAAACACAGGAACTTTCATAATGCATTTTTTTCAGAAGCCTGGCTCATTGCGCCTCCTTAAAAGTCAAGATTAATAGCCCACTTGTGAATTGTCAGCGAACGAGGAAGCCTAGCTCTTGTTTATCCTATCCACGTAACGCGATTATTTTTCGACAAGCCGTGCGTCTGATGCCAAAGGCGTGACTTCCGGGTAATCCTTTTCTCATGGGCGTTAAGTCGGAGTATAGGAGCCGTGAACTCGAGCATCGGAAGTTGTAGAAATACTCGACTGAGCTAGGACGCCTAGGTCGAGTTCGTGAACCGAGATTCGATCGTTAGGCTCGACCAAGGCGACGAGCACCACGTACGTGTCCGGCCGGATAATTGCCACGGGCTTTCGCGCTGATTATACCGTTTGCAAGGACAAAACGCGCTGTATATAGCTGCTTCGTTATGCGGTAGTGTCCTGATCATTCAGAGAGAAACACGTGTGGGAGAAGATTTTTCTCTTAGAGTTGTTGTGGTTGCTCTTTTCTACAGGTGATTTACACATACAGTGTTAAAAAACGTTAAGCGAAAGAGAATCATTTTTAATTTGAAGTTGCAGTAATTTGTCGATGTTACTAGTTATTGCTCATAAAAATATAGCATCGAATCTAAATAAAAATTTGCCTAAATATGCTTCCAAACAATCATCAACAACGTTCACCTCACACTTTCTTGCGCAGTAGGTCCTGCACATTACCCAATTAGCCAGCCCCAAAACGGCTCTCCACCATAAAATCCAAGAAAGCAAGGCGCAGCATATACGCGGCGCGCGAACTACAATATAGCCGTCGTTGCGCGACCGTTCAATTATCCCCAGCAATTGGCTATCGCGGTTAATATATTCGCACGCTCGTAAAGCAATGGCCAACGACCGCACCGGGCTGACGGATGACGAGCAGGTACATACGTATAAGCCACCGCAGCAGCCAACCGCTCAATTACCGGGCTCATTAATCTCCAAGACGTTCGAGCGCACGTATCGCTGTCGATTAGCCGACTTTTTTTCTGAGCTATAACTATGCGATGATATACTTTTTTGACGGAGTGTGTGTGTACGCGAGCTGCTAATTAATCACTGTAAGAGGAGATGAATGGATTTATATGCGTTTGGGACTTCCGCAGCGCACGGCAATCCTGGAGGTCTTTAAATTGATTTTGATGATACTTGAGTGATGATCATCGCCGAAAATTTGTGAGGAAAATGCCGTTTTTTCGAGATCTGCCTTCGGATAACACACGCTAGACAAACAAGAAGAGAAAGAAGCATAATTATACTTTTTTTCTTCAAGGAAAGCTGCTAACAAAGAAAAATAATCTTTTCGGATTCACGCGCGGGACAAAATTTATCGCGCGTATCGTTCTCTTAAGTGTCGGCTTAGATTACTGATAATCGTGGGTTCGCGTTTCCTTCTTATATGTGGAATCTCCACAATACTTCCTTCTTGGGTCTCTGAACTGATTGTCTTCTGCGTGGCGCTATATTTCTCAACGCCGCGCTATGTTGAGCCATTTCTATATGAGTAATCAGCGAAATTAACGTCGAACGACCGCCGAGTCTGAGATCATTTATTTTCTCGCTTATTTTCTCAAAAAGGTCAGCTTCATGTTCCGCGTGTTTCAGTAGTCGGTATGCGTGAAAGTTTGTTTTTAATTCTCTGTTAAATATGTTGATGATGTTTCATTCATTCAACGGCCTTATGCAGTTGTTGCTTACTCATGAATGTTTTATTTCCTAGTCGGAATTAGAAAGAAACGTACGGTAATACGAGATATGTAAAGAATGTTACGACAGAGGACATCAAATTTTCTAATAAACGTTTATTAACCCAAACGATTTTACATCAAAAGATAGCACAAAATGCGTAAATAAAGCAGCAGTAAATATTTGATCGAACAATAAAAAAATAGAATAAAACCCGAAAAGCTTCAATCCCTTGAAGAAAAACACATCGGTACAAATATAAACTTGAGCATTATACGTGAGCTGTTTAGCAGCAAAGTTCTCGGCGAAAATAACTTTTTGTTTATATTCCATACGTTATGCATGAACTCGAGCCACTTTTGAGCCTTCCACGCTGCCCGTTCCGGAAAGTTTGCGCCCGATGTATATACCTGCACATATAAATAAGCTCCCCCGAGTTCTTTAGGTTTTGCGGAGGAGGCGATGGTGTGGTGAAAGTTTTCCGAGCGGTTGGTGTGTAAGGGAAAGAATATCGCGGTCAATCGAAGGCAGCGCGACGATGTTAGCATTGATACGCGATCGGACCTTTCTCGCGCAGACGGCAGCTGTTCGACCCGTTGACCTTTTTTTCCGTCCCTTTTCGTCCTTTCACAGCGCTGTGAAAAAATCATCGGACACATTGTACTTTCATACGCGATAAAATATAAGTGCGTGTGGTTATTGAGTGTGATATTATTGAAATCGAGGGGCCGAACCAATCGAGTATCGATGATGTGAGATTTATTTTTTATTTTTCGATAATATCCGTCACCTCGATACTTCCAATCTTGTCGAATTGTTTTTAACTCAATAAAAGAATTTATATTTTTAACAATGAGTATAGGTTATCTATTTTTGTTTAAAATTTGGAATAAAGACTCAGTTTGCTTGTACCAAAGCAATGTCCCTCGAACTTATTCAATTAAAATCTTCGTAACGCACTTCATCACGTATTCAACGATAAAGTCTCAAACTTTATTCTCGAAGCTGTATACTATAATCAAGCTTCTTTCTCTTTGAGGATCGCGATGAAAACTCGACTACCTCAGCGTCCGATCAGTGCACATTCGCACCGTACAATCTTTTACCACGACAATCGAGACAATGACGCTAAATATCGCGTGTACTATATTTAATAACGCTGTGATACAAAACGAAGACTGTAGTCTTTTTTAATATTGTTGCAAAAGTCGAGCTCAAATGATGGACCGAGATACACATTAAAACAAAGCAGTTATGGACTGGCCCTATACAGCCCTACCGCTTTAACTCTTGAAGTTTCTCGCCAGTGAAAATAGGTGGCGCATAGGCGTTTTCCTATTCCCGGATCGCTATATATATTCTGCTTGCAGAATGCATATATAGCGGTGTGCAACCCATACCAAAACTGTCTTTTGTTATGAACCTGCTTATAGGGCCAATAATTGCTATAACTCCGTCGTGCTAAAAAAAACAACTCGATTACCTTAGCGTCCGATCAGCGCATATTCGCACCGTGCAGTCTTTCACCGTGGCTATCAAGACCATCGTGCTAAAGAGTTAAATGTGAAATTATAATTATGAGAGGTTCGAATCGCGTGTTTTACGCTCGTTAAGCGCGACGACCTTTGACGCGAATTCACTTCACCGGAGACACAGGGAAAGAGTCGAGGGTCTAAAATGATGGGATAAAAGGCGCAGGCGTCCTTTTTTCGCCTCTTCCTTCTGTGTGCGACTTGCAACAACGAGGTGATTAAAGACTGATCCGAGACTCGCGTCACCGGATTTCATTAAAGAGCCGCGTTACGATCTCCCTGTGTTTTGTCTCTCGACGCAGGGGAGAGCGAAAAGAAAGAGAGGAAAAGATATCACCACGGAGAATCGCTTTATATAAATTTACGCTTGACCCACATCGAGTCGTAAAAATTACGCTTTGTGCCACGAATTTTTCGTTAAATAAGTACCACGCGCGTGTGCAGAGCCTCGAAACTTATATACTGTATCTCCTTTTTTTCCTCTTTGCCTTGTCTTTTTTCGGGACTTTTATCGCGCGCGCCGCGTGTGTGTATTAATATGCTAATGAAGAGATTTAAATTATACACCTCGTATACACATCGGTTCGCGTATAATACGGTAGGCCTCGCGGTCTTATTTTTAGTTTGAGATAGGAAGCTCGCGGTACGGTTTTAATGTGGGTTATCAATCTGCAATTTAATATCACTCAGCGCTTTCAATTTATCTTCTTACAGTTAGTAAATATAAACTTGTGTACGTCTGTTTTTTATATTCCCGATGCCGCGGTTCTCTTGCACCGCATGTTCATGTCTTACAAACTCGAGTCATTAAATACTCATTTCAATCCGACTGTTACAGCGTAATGTAGCATTAAACGTAATTTATTTTTTATATTGACCTTTTTCCCAACGTTGCTTTCTAACAATTCTTGTAACTTTAACAAATTTTTTTAATTTACTTTTTTTTGTGATAGTATTTTTAATTTTTAAATCAAAATGCTATACGTTTTTTCATAAAATAATAAAACTCGTTTTAATTTCATACTCAACTATTATAAGCGTGAATATCCTAAAATAAAAAAATGTGATCATATGGAAATTTAAACACTTTCTGTACGTATATCATGAATCTTTTACCACTTCTACACTAACTTCATTATCATCATCCGACAATCATATAACACGATAATTGAGACAATATTTCACTCGCCTCAATGATCATCAATCTCCTGAAAACAAAAAGCTAGAAAATCCACACTGCAGCAAGCGAGCAATCGTGTTCTCCGCAATAACCTCATTAACCATAAAAAAGAGCCGCATCATTTCTCTCTCTCTCTCTCTCTCTCTCTCTCTCTCTCTCTCCCCCTCTCTCTCTCTCTCTCTCTCTCTCTCTCTCTCTCTCTCTCTCTCTCTCTCCCTCTCTCTCTCTCTCTCTCTCTCTGAGATGAGAACTCCCTTCAGTCGGTTCCATATGGTGCTACGCATCACAAAACGGAATCCGACACCTGGCTTGACCTCTGCTTAATAGACGAGCAGGATCGCCTGCTCGCGCACTGGAAGACTGACACTCCATTCATAAACGGACACGACCTTATAACGGCCACTCTCGACGTACAGATACCACAACACGTACCAAAAACTTACACATACAGAAACTATAAAGGCATCTGCGCCGAGAAGCTAAGGGACTTCCTCGGCGCGTGCGACTGGTCACTGCTCGCCACCTCATCTCTTGACGAATGCATCGCTCTACTTAACGCCAACTTGACTAACGCCATAGATCATCTCGCCCCATTACGCACAGTGACCCCTAGACCAAAGCGTCACCCGTGGTTTACCACGGCTCTTCGTGACCTCGTGAAAGAACGGGACAGACTCTACCATCGGTTACGCAGATCACGTCTTCCCAGGGATAGACTCTTTTATAGACTAGCCAGGGACGATGCTCACAGACAGGTCGAGGATGCCAAGCTGAATTACTACTATTCACGCCTGTCGTCTTTGACCGATGTCGGAGAGATCTGGAGAGAGCTAGAGAAACTTGGAATTACCACCTCCAAAGAAAAACCACCTTCTCGCTTCTCCATAGACGAACTCAACATACACTTCAGCGGTATCTCCTACGATCCGCTAGCTCCCGCTGTTGAGGATTACCTGCGTGACCTTGAGAGTCTGAACACCCCCGAACACTTCAACTTCAGGGAGATAACGGAATCGGACATTTTAGCTGCAATAATGCACTTTGACTCCCAGGCCAGAGGCTGCGACGGCATACCCCAGGTTGTTATTCACAAGGCACTGCCAGTACTCGCTCCTATACTCCGTCATATTTTCAACCTGTCCTTAAGCGAGTCATGCTTCCCCTGTGACTGGAAGAAGTCTTTGGTGCACGCACTAAACAAAGTCAGTTCACCCACAGCCTTAACAGACTACCGGCCGATCTCCCTCCTATGTTTTCTTGTCCAAGGCGCTGGAGTGGCTGGTGCACAGACAAATCTCTGAGTACCTTGAGTCTAGACTTTTTCTAGACGATCTACAAACTGGTTTCCGCACTGGCCACAGCACTCAGTCGGGCTTAATCAAGCTGACTGACGATGTCAGGCTTGGCACAGACAAGAAGAAGGTAACTCTTCTTCTTCTCTCTGACTTTAGCAAAGCGTTTGACACTGTGTGTCACGCCAAGCTACTCAGAAAGCTAACCTCTTTCGGCTTCTCTAAGCAGGTTATCCGCTGGCTCGCCTCTTACCTCTCAGGCAGAGAGCAGGCTGTCATTGGTGACGACAATAAGCACTCTACTTTTCGACTTCATAACACGGGAGTACCACAGGGATCCGTCCTGGGTCCCCTGCTATTTTCGTTGTACATAAATGACGTCAGCTTCTGCCTGGACTCTGACGTATCTCATCTCATCTATGCGGATGACCTGCAAGTATACAGCCAATGCCACCTTGAGGAGCTTGACTCTTGTTCCGTGAAGATGACAGCTAACGCCGAAAGGATCACAGGCTGGGCTGCACAAAATCATCTAAAACTAAATGTCAGTAAAACACAGGCGATCGTCCTGGGTTCCCCCTATTATATAAACGCTTTACCAACTGTAGCTAATACCTATATTAACATAGGGAGAGCCCGGGTCGAATACCAGTCATCCGTGCGTAGTCTGGGAGTGGTGCTCGATTCTAAGCTAACCTGGAAAGAGCACGTTACACAACTGTGTAAGCGTGCCAACTCACTAATGTTTAGGCTGTATTTCTTCAGGAAGAGCACCAACCTTAGACTGCGCAAGCATCTCGTGCAAGCACTCCTGTTTCCCATTATCGACTACTGCTCTCTAGTATACTGTGACCTTACACAAGAACTTGACACCAAACTACAGAGACTGGTAAATACAGGAATCCGTTACATCTATGGTATAAGAAGGGACGAGCACATCACCCCCTACAGACGTGAGTTGCAATGGCTCACCACTGCCGGACGTAGGAGGTATTTTATGGCCTGTTTTCTGAGAAAACTCTTTAACACCGCTACACCATCTTACATATTGGCCTTCTTCGACTTCCACGTCGCACTCCGTCCTGTGAGGGGTGAGGTGATCCCCCTGGACATCCCCTCCTTCGCCACGGAGACGCTGAGGAATTCATTTCATGTCAGCGCCTCATACCTCTGGAATTCGCTGCCATCTCATCTTCGTGACATTAAATCTATTACTCATTTTAAAACTAAAGCCAAGCTGTATTTCTTCACGCAGGAAAACTCCTAGCAATCATAAACTCATGCACCCTTCATCCATTCAAAACTCGCTTTCACTCATCTCTCTCACACATAATCTCATTAGGCTAAGTTATTCTATCTCTTACTTATACTATTACTGTAATATTGTACAACATAATGTACAGAAATAAAACTTATCTAATCTAATCTAATCTAATCTCTCTCCCTCTCGCTCGCATCCGGAAAAGCCGAGATGAGAATATCGAAAAATCTTGTGGGTAGGTAGGAAATAAGGCGCGAATATGGAGCGACGCGATGAAGAAGCGGGAGATAAACGAGCGCATCTTCTCGTGCGCGAGGCAGCGATTGAGGATGATTTGTCGGCTGTAGCGACAACGCGGTCGAGGTTGTACGCGGCTAAATTATACGCGAACGATATTCTCTGCTCGCGTTTGTTTGCTCTCTCACCGCCGCAAATCAGAACGTATATTGTGCTTGTGTGTATATATATAGATGAGCGCAGAATCACGAGAATGGAGCACAGTGACCTGTCGGCTGAATTGGGATCGTCACTCACGTCGCGTAATAATGGCTCAATTTTTTTGTTAATCGCTGAGCCGCTTTTGTTTCCAGGGGCCGGCTATAAATAAATTTTAATGAAGGGAGAGGAAATCGATTCTTCCGCGCGTACTGCCTTGAGGATATTATGATGGCTATATTTATTAGAAGCATTTTGTATCATCGAAGTGATGATTAAAATTTTGATGAAAATTTCCGTTTGCATGACAATAGCGAGAATATCACTCTCTTTGACGATGAAATTAGACGGCAGAAGAATAAAAACGCATGTCACCTTGTATTTTTCCTTCCTTTCGTTCTCCAGCTTGAAAACTGAATTTAACATCGCTGTTCATACACGACAAAGTCGAGGCATTCTTATTTACCTGGTATATTAATTTGAGCTTCACATTATACTCTCGCGTGTAATAAACGTTCGAGGATAAATTTTACAACGAGCGAGCTGTATCGCTTTAAATCTCCCGTCGAAAAATAATGCAGATGGCAATAAGGGAATCTGATGAACGGATGAAAGGGAAAAAGGGGTCAAGTATATGATGACGTTCTGTAGATAAAAGCGAAGAAAAGCATTAAAAAATCCTCAAAGCATCTGTACTCGGTCCCCTTGTCGCGGACCCTTTCGCTTGAAACAATAAATGCCTCCGCGATTATATTTAATTATGCGTTGAAATAATTGAAAGCCCTGATGCACTTTAGCAAGTATTGCAGCACAAATGTATAATTATCGTGAATTTCGGGAACACTTGCGCAAAAAAATGATAATATGCGAGATATGGGTAAACTTATGCATTCGTTAGTAGAGCTATACAAAAAGTGTATTGTTGTCTTTTATTTGGGACAAATTAATTTCATTTTCGTGCCATAAAGTCACTTTTATGTCAAATTATTTATTCATACTCGTATAACTTTCATTAACGTTCGAATGTCAGTATGACAGTATGGGCTTGTTAAACACTGCGTGTAGTCTGTCTGACTTTGAATGACGTGTAAACAGCTTTAACACATGTATATTTGACAATTAATTAATTATCGATGCGAATTTTTTAAGCAGTCATATAATATTATTATGATACGGATTATGATTTTTTAATCATCTACTGCAATTGATCTTTTTAATTTTATCCACTCATCTCATAATCTCAATTTTTTCATACCTTTAAGTGCAATAAATTATACAGTGCGACCTTTTTACTTTCAAAATACTCTCATTTCGATACTTCGATATTCTTTATGACAAAGGTGAGACACAAAATCACGTAATAATAATGATGCACAGCTTTTATCTCATAATAACCACGAGTGACCTCGCCAGAAGGGAATGTAAATCCAATATATAACACTCCGTTCGCCCAATCAACGAAAACAAAAGGTTTGCGTAAAACAGCAGCTCTCGATCATCCGTCACTTTACGGGAAACGTATATAACACAGCTAAGACGGTCTACGTAAATATAATTGGAATTCTATGCACCGAATGCCTGCGAGCGCGGAACAAGAAAACTCGGCGGAAATGCCGAAAGAAAACGCAAATGCAGCGAACAGTTTTTTTGTTCTTTAACGACCCACATTCTCTTGATGTATATATGTATAGTCGTCGAATCGTATTTCTCTTGCAGCGAGCGACACTCACGTTTCTTTCACTCTCTCGGGGTCCTTTTTTCCTTTCATTATAATCGTCGATTGGGATAATTGTCACCGACGACGAGAGAATTGTAGCGTATGATTGTGCGACATTGGTTTGACATAATTTGGTCAAGTGGATTAAATTGTATATAGCCGCTGAATTTTTTGATGCTAGATTATTGTCACCGCTGTGGGCGATACGCGATAATATAATATTAGAAAATGTGGTGGGGTCGAGTGATTAATCAATATATCGTTCGCGTGCAGTTAAAACATGAGCGGCCGTATCAGCAGGCCAAACAAGGCAGTTTTAGTATTGGTGCCACACTACTATATCTAGTCTAGGCACGCATATTGTTATGAGGGATATGGAAAAGTGCCTATGTGCCACCTATATGCGCTAACCAGAGACTCGGTGAGTTTAGGTGGTAACGAAAGGGCTCGCAAACGGCAAAAAGCCAGTCCAAAACTGCTTTGTTTTGGTGAGTGATATCGCTCTAGTGGCCCACACGTACGTTTTTTATAAAGTTATAGTTCAGGTTTAGGTTGAACTAGAAACAGTTTTTTTTAATTACTAGACTTTTGGCGCAGTGCGCAGCGCGCACTGTAGTAGAATATTAATTCATTAACTTATTAAATGAAATATAAATGCTTGATTGATATTTTTAATATTTGTTTTCTATTACGGAAATATATCAAACTTTACAATATATGATTGATTCATTTCGCGCTCATGTAAATTTCAAAATTGCCGCGGTTTCGTCATCAACTACCTTTTAAAATTTTAAGGTTATGTCTCAACTCAGTTCGTGTCAACGTTCACATCATGTCACTTTTTGTAACAATGATAATATTTACAATAGAATATTATAAATACACAACTAATAATTATTGATATGTATTATAGTAATATATTACATTCTTTGTATTAGGATCAATTTTAGAAATCAAAAACAAATCAAAAAATTCTAACGATACTTTTGACGCATGCGCACTACACGAGCCAATCATATTGACGCATTCTTGGCTTCACTTCATCCGGTCATGACTTTTTTATATAGGGAAAATGTTTGGTGTATAATTAAGCTTTAAATTTAGATTATAAAAAGTCAATAGATTCTCCCGGCAATATATCGAAATACATACCTTATTGTCTTATTTTCTCGACTTACACTTTTTGAGGTTTTTAAGAATTAAAATATAGATACGTAGATTGGTAAAACGAACAGCCTGCAATCAGCAATTATACAGCAAAACTGTCATTAAAACGTATAATTTAAATGTTGAATATACAAAAAAAGTTTACGAACTTTTCATTGATATATTTTTTACAAGAATATATATATATATTTTTTTGTATTTTACGCATCAATTGAGTGTAATTTATAATGAACTTGGAAATGATGAAGTATTATAATTTTGCGATTGAGATCGTATCGATTTATATATTATTCTTGTTTCACCTTAAAATTGCATGTATTACAATCAAATTATTTATCCCATAGCAATGCCTATTAAGATAAAAATTGAACCCAACTATAATGTGTTTTTAAACAAGATTCAGTACTTCAGGCCTAAAAGCATTCAAACTGGCCATGTGATATCATATGCATATATTAAAAGAGCATACGTAACTGCATACGAAAATTGTTTCTTTTTTACAATATGATTACGATGTTGACAAGAACATAAACTATGTATTTGATTTTTATTCATCGTGTACTGTAATTTCTAAAGCTGGAAATCGATTAAATTTAAATTATATTGCTACGCATTGATTAGCATTCAACTTCATAGTTGTATGGTGTATTTTATTCTAGATGCATAATTACTTGTGTCCTTTATTTTAAAAAACTAATTTCAAAAATATTAACATGAAGACATTGAAAATCTTAATGTATTATTTGAAAGCTTTAAATCATGAATAAAACTGAAACACGACAATGTACACCAACATCATCTGTATATTAATATCACGTATTCTCTGAACATTGAAAAATCTTACAATCAGTCTACATATAATTAAAATGCTCGCCGTATCTACCGCAATCATGTGGATAAAACGGTTTCGTTAATGCAGTATATAGTCGTCACTTTTGCATTTACAATAACAAATCTGGCTCCTTATATAATTCATCTCGCGCTACATAAACCTTCATCTCTCTATACAGTCACATAAAAGCTCTACAAATCGATTCTCGATCGCTATAAAATAAAAATCAACTAAAGACACGTGTCTATACACCTACAACTGGCACTTGCGCTTTCTTTCAGATGCGCTATATGATAACGAGCAGCTTTGCACGCTCTCACGATCTTTCGTGCACGCGTCCGGCGTAACGGCAAAGTGCGCGAAAGAAATTTTCATCAAAACGTACAAGAGTGCACACTCTCGACAGATGAAAGCGCGCGCGCGTGGCACACACGCGTGATGCCGTGAAATTGGAGAGAGATCGTGTTTAAACCTTGACCTTTAATGGTAACATCGTGATAGTTTTTCCAATCGGCTTATAACCGGCTCAGTAATTCTCATCTAGCAGTTACAACATGATTGGTCCAATAAACAGCATACAGACCCGATAAAAGGCCGTCTTGTCATAGGTGACAACCGGCTGATATAATTATAAGCACTGGGCTCACAGATATCAATGAGGGAAAAAGGAGCGCCACCTATCTTCGCTAGCTAGACACATGAAGAGTTCAACGGTGCTGGTGCTGGACGGCCAGTCCAAAACTGCTTTGCTTGATAATCTTATCGTACTGCATTACAGTTTTTAATAAGAACATTTGTATAGTAATATAGTCTTAAAATTTTGATTAAATTAAAAAGCCAAGAATTTCATGACTAACGAAATACGTACATCTCTTTTTCAGAGTATATAGGATTGGTCGCGAAAATCGGAAAAATTTAAACCTCATATGCATAATATGACTGCACCCTATGAGTGTATCCAATGTTACAATTATTCTCGTAAATTCAAAATAGTCGCACAGTGTTGGATTAAGGGGGGATGGGGCTTTAGAGGCTACAGACTCGGGCCCCGGTCTGCAGGAAAGCCCCCTCTAACCAAAAATTTTTTCTAAAATTTTTTCTAAAATAAAGTTTTAAAGCTTAATAACCCACGACAAGGCCGAATCTTAAGAACGTTTCTTAGAATAAATTCCCTAATATTCGCAGGATTGAATATAGATAGGGATGGGGGGAGGGGCGGAGGGACGGCAGGTCGAAAGAGAGAAGAGGGTGTTGAATGACACCGATTTCCGGGAAATACTCGGCGTCGACGCAGAAGTAACCGTTGTCTAAGACATTATACAAAGCGTCATCCAGATGCAGGACAATTACAGCTGTTGGCGTCCATCTCAGAGTATACGATCTCATAGTGCGCGTGCGTCAGACACCTAAAGTCAAAATTCGAATGGCCAATATTTATGCAGCGTCTGTTCGTTCGTCTTGTCATCAGTTTGACAGAAGCTTCCGTAGTGTAAAGATCGACTTGTCATCACAGTTTGACAGAAGCTTCCATAGTGTAAAGATCGACTACCTGTGCGTAATTCTGCTAGTTTGAAGACGCTTAGGTTAGTTTTTCAAGCTTTGAAAATTATTCACAAATCAAAGTTCTCCTCGTGCTGTACGAGTTCTCATTGAGTGTGTATACTCTTGTACTACAGATATCAATGCAGCACGACACGTGACACCAGCTATATCGGAATTAATTTCGTTTTGTGACTTACGACAACCAGTGAATGCGCTATAGTGAGTGAACGACGACCAGTGAAAAAAAGTACTGAAAGTGAAGTGTGATTTTTAGCTCTTGTTTTCATTTAGACTCAGTTTGTATGATAATCGAATTTTGTTCAATTCAAGATCGAAAATGTGCAGAGAAAAAGAGCCAGGCGGTTGAGCATAAGTAACAGGGAATTACTTATTGCAACGACGGAAAGTAACCTGGAAAAAATTAACGACCTGCTGAAATCCGGCGTGAACGTGAACTTCAAGGACCGAGACGGTAACGCAGCTCTGCACTGGGCCGTTGAATGCGGCAACACCAAAGCGGTGGAACTTCTGCTATCAAAAGGCGCTTCACCAGACGAAAAGAAAAACAACGCCGAGACTCCTTTAGACATAGGTAAACGATCGAATGACCGAGAAATTATCGATGCCTTGAAACTTTCGACTTCGCAAAGCAACGTAGTGCTCAAAAAAGAGCCAGATGATAGTCAAAGTTCGGCAGCAGAGTCGCAAATTAACAATGTGCCAACGACTGATGAATGTATGCTAAAGAGAAGAAAAAATTCGGTGCACGGCAATATTTATCAGTTAAAACTGTTGATGCTATTTTTGTATCGAGGCGTGTTCCACAAGTATTCGTTTCGTTTGGGCACCGAGATCCGAGAAGCCAAAAAATTCGACGACTTAGTATTTGAATACGACGTAAAGGGCGAGCGAGTTTACCGACTTTTGCAAGCTAAGCACAGATTAGACGAGAGCAAGACGATAAACGCTGGAAACTTGCTGTCGGTCGATAGCGACGGAGACTTCAGTTTGATAAAATACTGTTGTGGACGAGTTCGAACGTTATATTTCGAACGTCGAGAAGCACACAGAGCGACCCCTAGCAACGGATCAACGAAGCCGCGTTTGTTGTTGTTTTTGATCAGTCTGGTTATGACAGCTGCTGAGAGCAGACGTGTTATTGTGTTATCAAATAAAGTCTGAGTTTGTGTTAGTTCTTTTATAAATAAGTGTGATCATTGAATCAACCTGAACCCGAGTATAACATTTTACTTTTTTTCTTATCTACTTTTTTTCTTATCTAGCATTGAAAAATGATAAATTGTTTAACAGAGGCTTGGTGCAAGACATAACTATTTGTACGAATATTGACTTTGATATTCAAAATTTGGAACGTAATGGCATAAATGTTGAAAAAATAGAAGAACGAGATAAAATTTTTGACGTGAAAAGCGAGAGGAAAGAATCAGCGCGTTATAAGTTCAAAGAAGGTAGTTGTCGAGTTATTAAAGCCGAAACTAAATAGTTTATACAATTCGTCTAGATTTAGAAGAACTGAAAACTGTACGGACACCGACATTCATCAGATGTCTTGTTTTCGCAGTAAATCAGCCAAACGAAGATGAATTAGGCCACATTGTTAAAAACGAGATATGCAAAGAGTTCGATTTCATAACGGCTGAAAATGTATACAACAAAATTTTTATATCTATGATAAATTGGCTACAGGGCAAGGAAAAGGGCGTCTTTCTTTCTTACGAGGATGGAAAAAGAATTCTTCGTAGAATTCAACAGAACTATCCAGCTTTGGTTTGGAGTAAAAAGCCCAGTCGAATCGTTTTCGGGCAGAACAGAATTTTTAAAAGATTTACATAAACTGATGTGTTCAAATAATGCAAAAAGTGAAAAATCGCAATTCGTTTGCATAAGCGGCCTGGGTGGAGTAGGAAAAAGCGAGTTGGCTCGAAAATATGTGAGCGAATATAGTCAAGACTACGACAATAGAATAGTATAGATTAACGCTGAACGCTACGAGACTCTCGCCGATTCTTTCCGCAGGTTAGCATGCAATCAGTTAAAAATTAGTACTCTGAATGCAGACAACAAAGAGAAGAAATTGAATTCAACCGTCGAAGATGTGTACGCGTTCTTCAGCGATAAAAAGTGTCTTTTTATCTTCGATAATGCTGATAAATACAAAAGCGAGCACGAGTTCGACAATGGTATAAAAGCTTTCTTACCAACTCTGCCAGAAGCCCGAAATCGACTGCACGTTCTAATTACCTCTCGCAATCAAAAGTGGTAAAAAAATATAGCAGTATTGTCGCTGAATGTATTTTCCGAGAACGATAATTTTTTGATTTCTTATATCTATAAAACAATGTAGTCAAATGCTTCAAAATGTTATTTGGTGATTCACCATAAACAAAGATATCTGCTGTTAAAATTTCAAACGAGTTCGTTGAGCGGTTCTGAAGTAAAGAGATGAAATGTAAAAACCGATTTTTCTGCAAAGTTTTTGGCTTCCTCTTATAGGGTTGTCGTTGCACGTCGTAAAGTCCCTCCCTACGAATTTATGTCATACTGATAATATTAAAATAGCATTCATATTATACTGTATTTTAAAACAATATTTTATTTATTGTAACGATAAATTTCGTTGGAGGAAGCTACGTGCCAATGAATTGGCAGCGTTTTTACCTTTTGAGAAAGGTGTTATTTTACAGATTTCACGAATTTTTAAGGGTAATCAATAATTATAATAAAAACTATCCTTGATAGATATATTACATTAAATTATAACTCACTAACTTAAATCTCCACAGCAATACAACTAGTATCCACACATACCTCCAAAACTACGGAGTGATAAGCGACACCAAAAATCTCCGCGTAACAAGCTTCGACTAATTATGTTACAAATTCCCATAAAACTCTAGGAGACGACGTTCATACTGTCCACCCTGAGCACCAGATACCTCGGAGGCCGTTGCCGCCGCGATATTCGTGTTCAGCGACCCCCAAAACCCCCGGGTAACGAGTTTCGACTAATTATGTTACAAATTCCCATAAAACTCTAGGAGACGACGTTCGTACTGACCACCCTGAGCACCAGATACCTCGGAGGCCGTTACCGCCGCGATATTCGTGTTCAGCGACCCCCAAAACCCCCGGGTAACGAGTTTCGACTAATTATGTTACAAATTCCCATAAAACTCTAGGAGACGACGTTCGTACTGACCACCCCGGGCACCAGGTACCTCGGAGAACATTGCTGCCGCGATATTTGTGTTCAGCGACTCCCAAAACCCCTAAGTAGCGAAACTGGACTCATTTTCATCAATATTATGCACCCAATGCGTCTTTTTATTATATATTTTTTTGTATTTCTAATTCGATTTGATTTTTCGCGACACGGAAGTTTCGAGGATAAGAACGGAAGTTGGGGAAGCACAAAGAACGGAAGTTGGGGAACAACACAAATTTTGGTCAGCTATAGAATGATAACGGGTTATTCATTTTTCATGAAACTTTTTTTAAATAAAAGTTATTTTAATATCTTTGAAAGTAACAGTGATCAACCTGATAAAACAGCGTATTTCGATAAGATATAAATGTTTGAAAATGTTGTAGAGGTTAGAGAACCTACTTGCCATCGGCAATTGTAATCAATTTACTTGATTACGAAGAAGTTTACAGCATGCAGAAACGTATGTTTGGACCAAGAGACCTTGATACTCTTGAAAGTAAAAATCAAATAGCTATTTTATTGTCAGCAATGTGTCAATATGAACGTGCTTTACAATTGTACGAAGAAATTATTGCGATTAATAGCAAATCTCTAGGGAATGCTCATCCAATTACTTTAAGAACTCAACTTAATAAAGCAAATCTTTTGAGTAATCAAGGAAAGTATAAAGAAGCTCTAGTGATACTTAAAGAGATTCTCGCTATGAACGAAGTGAATTTAGGAGAAAAACATCCCGAGTGTTTGAATATAAAAAACAGCATTTTTAATGTATGTAAGCTTGTGGGTTACCAAGCTTGGCTTTGTCACTTGTTGACATGTGAGTGAGAGCCAGTATGTAATAAGACTCCGAGCCGTTAGGATCGTTATAAGTGAGGTTATTGAAACTGATGTACTTAAAGGTTTGCTATCGGCAATTGTATAGATTCAGGTTAGTCTTAAGTTCATACGTTAACTGTAATATTTTTAGCCTTTACTAATTTGTACATATTGTTAATATTTCAGTTGTTTATACTACATCATACCGGTGTTGATTTCTAACCTAAAACTCCACTCCATTGAATTTCCTTGAGCAGTGGCTTACATGTACTTTCACATCTAAGCCAATTTGACGAAGCTAGGGAAATAGAACAAAAATTAGGATGTTCTAAAAAAGAATCACACTGTGCTAAAAATGACCCAAACAAAATTTTAGTAAGTGCAGGTAGAGGAACTACACTTATACAGCAAGGAAGATACACAGAAGCTTTAAATCTGCTTCAAGAGGCCTACAAAAGTCACACGAAAATTTTTGGAGAAATCATCCCGACTCTTTGAATATTCGGCGCAATCTTGGAGAAGCGTTAAGGTATTTAGGAAAACTTTATTCAGACAAAAGAAAGTATAGGTCACGTACTTCTCGAACGACAAAATTACACTGAAGCTTTACAGTTATATCAAGAACCATTAAAAATGTGTGAAAATTTAAACGGCAAAGAACATCCCAGTATTTTCGAATCAGCAATTACATTGCATCTGTGTTTTTGCAGCAGGGCAATTATGATAAATCGCTGAAATATGGCAAAGAAATACTTAAAGGTCAACAAAAGATTTTCGGAGATGATCAGTTAGATTATTTTTTTACAAAACATATTATAGCTACAGCCCTTTATAACAAGGGAGAACTTGACGAAGCAATAAAAATTTATAAGGAAATAAGCAGTATAGAAAAGGATTCGACACATCCTGACAGTTTAGCAACGAAAGATAAAATAGTTGATATACTCTATAAACAAAAAAAATATGACGAAGCTCTGCAGCTTTGTAGGGAAATGCTCCCCATTCAAGAGAAGACATTCGGAAAAAAAAACACAAAAATACCGTAATTTTAAAGCATAAAATGTCAGACTTATTATACCAAATAGGAAGAACGTACGAATGCCTGAAAATATTACGTGAGATTTTTGACACCGCTGATGAAGAAACTTGGAAACACTTGAATGTTGACCACTTCAAACAGAACATGACACATTTGGAGGTCGAAGCTGCAGTTATATTAACTTTTGTGTTAGAAAACGATGATTATGGCTTACGGAATGCGTTGCATAGTGGTTATGATGTTAATACTGCCGACAGAGAAGATGACTCAACTTTGTTCCATTGGGCCGTCAGCTGCAATTATACGCTGATATCGGAGATATTATTAGAAAATAAAGCCGACGTTACTTTATCAACCTTTACGGAAACACGGCTCTCCACATAGCTGCAACGATTGGTATACCGGGCGCGATCAAACTTTTAGAATTGTTTGATGACGCAAGGAAAGGAAATCCGCGAATCCTTAAAAAACTTGAAAGTATGGAACCTGACGAATTAGAGGCTGCTCAGGGAGCTCGAAACAATGATAAGAAAACGTTGCTGCAAGTTATTATTATGAACAGACACGTAGACCTTTCGCACAAGGTACTAACATTAATTCGGGGAAAAAAATTAATGTAAGAAGCGATCATATTTTGTAAGCAATTCAGATTTCTGTTATTGCATTCTTATATTGTAATAAGTTGCGAATTATATGTGCACAGATATTTTTACTTTGTATTGTATCAATAAGCTTTTGTATTAAAACTTTTTTATAAAATATACCATTGCGGCTATAAGAAAAATATACCTACCTCTTTTTCTTTCATTTAACTCAAATAATATTCTTACTAAAATAGTGAAAGTATATACTAACAACGTGCCGCCACTTTTTTTGTTAACTAAGAAGTACACGCGTGAAACCCTGGTATAGACTCCATAGCGTATAGATTCAGTCCCGATCAATAAAAACTGAATAAAAACTATATTTTTTAGTCATATAAATACAAAAACTTGTAACTCCTACAATATTCAGTTCTTCACTTGTATATTATTTATATTTAAGATGTGTAGATGCCCAGATGCAGTAAGGTCTAAATCCACGTATTAGGTAGCCACAGTACCAGTTTCAGCAAATTATTGAATAAGTCATATCATACGTCGACGATCGTCGAAAAATCAATCACTCATAAGACGTATCATTCCCTTTTTGTTTCCTTATTAAATTATACACGTTATTACGTATATCCTACATGCACACATATCATACATCAACGCATTATACACACTGATATATGTAACCTCGCTGAACTTCTCTAACGCATCTTCTCCCTCGACGAAATCATTTCCCTATTTCGCAATTTCGCTCCGCTCCATAAGACTCTCGCACGCGTATAAGGCTCATACCAAACGCACTTGCTCATAACACCGCGCGCGAGTGATCGTAAATCTACCGACACATATATGCATCAGTCGACGAAGCAAACGCGCATAGTGCATCCATCCGCGCGAGAACGAAAAAAAAAAGGAAGGCACCTTCACCAAGCGAAAGCATCGTCATCATCGGGAGCCTAGACGAAGAAGATTGAGCAAGAGAGCTGCGGTGCGTCTTCGATATTGAAAAAATCTGCGCACGACTGCGGAGATAGTAGGTATAATACATAATTCGCTCTCGTGATGGTGATGCAGCGTACGGGATGGACTGCAGTTAGCCTACTTGTTTAGAGACTCTCTCGTGAAAGTTAAAGTTAACTCTTGTATAGCCGCGCACGCACGTGTGTATCTATATGCATCCGTACACTCGCGCTCAGTCAGCTGAAGGTAGAGGAATCGGAAAGCTCGGTAGTAGACACGAGAGCGAGATTATAAATTCTTAATGCAGCGCACGAGAGAGACTTGGCCGAACGAAACACAATGAGAGGTTTTCCTTATAAAGTAGGTATACAGCTCGCTGCATTGGCTTCGCGATGATGCTGTGCGGAGAGGCTATACTGCGGGTAATAAAAGCCTTTAAGAAGATTGGATCTTCGCTCTGCGAGCTTAACTACACTTGATACCGAAACTTATTGTTTTAGAGTGAAACGCAGTGCGCGAGAGAGCAGCGCATTGCGCGAGAACGAAAAGTTTACACGCAGCCTCGGGAGCAAGTTTCGCACGGAGTTTGCGGAAAACAATGCGACTGCGTCGCCGGAAAATTGGCTGCTTGGAAGAAATAACGTCGTTGGGGTATTAGCGAACGATACGTGCGTGAATGCACTTTGTTTCGAGAGATTTATTATTGCGGTGCCGGGGGTTCATTTGAAGCTTCTTCGAGTGCATGCCCAAGTTTCGCGAATAAATTATTTATATATATGCGGCTTATTTTATAGGTTTTCTTCTTTGTATTAGCTATTAATAAACAACAACAACAATTAGCTATTAATAATGTGAATATATTAATTGATAATTAACTGACAATGGGTATCAGATATTGGTTAATTTAGATAAATGAATACAAACTAAAAAAAAATTGAAAGAAAAGTACGCTTGAAAAAAGTAAAATACATGCAGAAGTCTAGGAATTATACTTTAAACTTCGCGGCTGTGCTGCGAACACTAGTTTTAACAAAGTAGTTGCAGAAATAAGAGAAATGTCGTATTTTGAAGCAATGAAGTTTTAACTTTAGGATTCACGTGCATATAACATGAGCTAGAATGCCGTAAAGCTTCGCTTCGATGTCGACTTTACGTACATACAATATTTATAATGTTGAAATTTTCGGCCTCAAAACGTGATTATATTCGCATACCTTTTATTCATAAAAATCAAATAAAAATAGAGTTATTTTTATCACATGAACACGTTCTTACTTACACGGCCTCGATTGAGATACGGGATCATGCAGATTGTATTTTGTTTCTACATATAGCCTTAAAAAATAGCGATACCTACAAAAGCAAGCGCGCATTGATTTTTGTGTACAAAATGCTAAGAAAAAATAGCTTAGGATTAAAACTGTTATATGAAATAACTGTTTTATTTAATTTACAGACAAGAAAGACAGAATTATTCGAATCAAAATTATGGCGTTTAAGTGAGTCACCAACATCCCGTATGGTAAGATTTTAACCAATAATTTATTAAATTTGCAAAATTCTTTCAAAGTTTTAATATAATATCAATAATGCTTTTTCGCAGACCATAAAGCTAATGAATGGAGATACTTATGTCGGCCACCTAGTTAATTGGACTACTCCAGAATTCGATTATGTACTTGAAAATGTCACATGTACTTCAAAGGTATAAGCTTCGTTAATGCCTACATCTTTTCAATTGTATTTTATAAGAAAATTGTAAAATTGATTTTCTAGATGATTCAATGAAACATTTTGAAAGATTTTCGTACTTTTTTTTTTTTTTTTATTTAAGACACCAGAATTGTCATGAAAATTTTTCAAATTACGTATTAATAAAATATGCAACTAGATCTTTCATAATATTTTTTAATGACTGTACATATTTTTCTAAAATCTTTGTTAACAACTTTAAAATTGAAGCGTGCACAGCACGTTTTTAATCACATATTTTATATTATATTTATGTATCAATAATATTTTATAAAATGGTAATAAAACTTGGAAGAAGCTTTATTGCTTTTTCAGTTCAAGCACAGTAAAATATGTGCAAATACCAGCTCAGTACTAAATACCAAGTTTAAGAAGTATCACAGTGAAATGTATTATTCTGTTCCATTAAATTATATATATGGATTATATCTGTGGGTGCATACACTACCAGCAAATCATTTGATGTGTTATCTTTAAACAACTATTATACACACAGTTTTTCCCTTAATGTAATTATTTTGCATACCGTTTAATCTTAAGAATTATATATAATTAAAAAATACTAAGCAAAAATAAACTTGTAATAAACTTCCAGTTGCTAAGAATACGCAACCATTCTTACCATGTTATACTATCAACCATAAAGTAAGCCATTATTTGGAAGTATAATTTTTATTTAAAAAAAAATGATTCGTGAAATCATAACAATATCACTTTTGTAACCCTGGTAGAAATGTTAACCAACGGTTTAGCATCCGTTCGGCAAATCGCAACGAGTTTGCCAACGGTTCAACCAACCGTTGGTTTAAAATACTGTTAATTTCGTCACGAAATAAGAAATCCCTTAGCCAACTGTTCGTCCAACCGTTGGTTTAACATACTGCAAATTCCCGTACTACACTAGCGATCCGTTGGCCAACGGATCCTTAACCTTGAAATCACAAAAGTAAATTAAGTTACACATTAAAGTCATATATTCAAATTTGTAAAATAACTAAATTGTTATTAAATTAGTGTTAGAAAATTATTTTTTGGAAAATTAATTTTGAGGTTAATTAAAGATGATGATTATAAAATCAATTCAAAAGAGGATAAAGTGATTCAAAAGAATCGTTCCTTTGTAATTGATTTTAACAATTTTCTTCTTTCTTTCAATCAAAATTTCTATTTCTTCCGGAATCTTGATATCTTTTACTGAATACTGCTCTTGTTCAATCTCTTCGCGTATTGAGAAATTAAGTGCTTTGGAGATCTCAAAAGACTAGTCATGTTTCCAAGCTACGATTCAAAGGCAAAAGCACTGATTTCATCCGCATGCTCCAGAGGCTGACCACGCACATGTATAGCACTGCACTGTCCGCTCCAGACACCACGCATCAGACGTGTGTATACACACACACACACACACACACACACACACACACACACACACACACACACGCACACATACTCACACACACACACACACACATGCGTGTATAATACTCAGACCACGCGTACATGTTGACATAACCTCTCATTTCAAATAAGATATTTCTGAAACCTTGCGAATCAGATATTTTTGGAAGTCGAATATATAATATACTTTTTTATTATCCATGATTACGTNTTTTTTTATTATCCATGATTACGTATATACGTAAATTAAAAATCTAAAAGCAATTAACATTTTTCATATTTAAAATATATTGCAGTGTATTTTTTCCAACCATTGGTAAACCGTTGGCTAACTTTTTATTTAGAATGTTTTCCCAACCGTTGGGTAACCGTTGGTTAATACTTTTCGTAACCGTTAGCAAAAAAAATTGCCGAACAATTAGTTGACAAGCCATTTTGGTTGGGTTATTTTCTACCAGGGAATATTTCGTGGAATAAAAATGAATTCGTTCTTTTCTTTAGTCAGTTTTATCATTTTGTGTAGCAAATCTTAAAGGTAGAATTAATTCCAAGTTTGAATGTGTAAAATATGTACGTTTTACTATACTTTTATGCTATATCCATAATCTCAATGACATTTCTGCTATATGCGTGCAATACACAGAAATTGGAAATTGTCAAAATTAAATAATGTTCCCATATATCATTGAAAAAAAGTTTTCAACAGTATAAAATTAATCAAGCCAACTTTTAAATACTCAAAATACGACATAAATCGCACAAATTAGTTTAGTATTTACTGTTTGGCAGTCGATTTCAAACGTTCTCTTTGAGTTTTTATTTAAACTACGGGTAAAAATGTACTTCTATCTACAGTGTCTGAGGGCAATATTTTGGATAACCTAAGCAAGCGCATCTATCCCAATAATTGTGTGATTCGCACGAAAAAACTGAACGGACTAGGACTTAGACAGTTTTTCCAAGAAACCAATATTAGATTCTATGTATTGAAATTGAAATATATACATCGATTTCAGTTACAAGATGATCATTTGAAGCAGATTAATCAATCAATTTTTGCTGTAATCCGCATGAATATAATTTTATAACAGAAAACAATTTATCAAATTTTGTTTCTATTTGCGTAAAAAAAAAATTATTAAATTCAAACAAATTTGTAAGAAAAGAGTAAACGTTTAAAAAAGACAAAGTTATCAATGTATAAGTATAAATAGGGCTATAAAGTATTATTAGGATAGATGTGGCAGGTGGACCCTGGGTGGACTTGTTGAGGAAGGTGTGGGCCAGGTCGGACCCCGGGTGGACTTATCCAGGAAGGTCATTCAGTCTCAAAAGTGCATCACCACTCAACGTCACAAGATTTTCAGAGGCAGCTTACACTCTTCAGCTTTTTTTCAAAGGTTTTATTCATAGAGTTACAAGATTGTGTGTTTTAGTGATTGAAGATAATATAGTCAGTTTTCACCAGTAAAGCAAAAACCATGGCCCCGATGAAGAAAAGTCACAAGCCTCAACCAATCAGTCAAGTTGGCAGAAGTCTTGCCACTAAGCTCATGTTCCAAGCGCTCGTGGTCCATACCTACAATCAACTCTCTACTCAAGGATGGTAATTATATAAGAATAAACGCCCGCTCACCTACATCGGGAGATACTCTTCTCAGTGTCGCTGTTTTTTCGGACGTGGCATCACAATTATCCGACGTCTCGTTCGATCCAGCTGTCGCATCAACGCGCGGTGCACATAGCCGTCCGGTTCCACAGGATCCGTATCGCCGCTGAGCTGATAAGTCTCGGCGCCAACGTTCGTGCCAGGAACGAAGACGGCGAAACTCCACTGCAACTCGCAGTGTCCAACAAGCATCACGTCAATGTTGTCGATGGCATATTAAATAGAGACAATCTCCCCCCGGGGTTCTTCGGGTTGGCATCCCTTCGTCTGGCTACTGCAGCGGATTCGAGGCCGCGCGACTGGATTCCGACGCTCCTCGAGACGCTTCCTATCTTCATTCAACTGTTTTGTCCTCCCGCGCATCACTCGAGCTCTCAACTCCTAAAACCAAATCGGAGCAACAACAACGAGCTCCTGCAAATCAAAACAAAGGCTTTTCCGATGCGCACAAGTCATTCAAAGCTAGCGCGCAATATATGCAACGCCTGTCGGCGAGAAACATCAGACATCAGCAACAGCTCGCGCCCTCTGACAACGCCAATCGTCACCACCGCACCGTAGCACCCACGCATACACGTATAGTCCAGTAAAATTAGGCCTGAAATCGACCTACGATAAAAATGGCTGCATTTTGGTTAATAGGTAAATCGAGGTCAAAAAAGACGACTCTGAAATTTTTAGCTTCTTAGGTCAAAGGGTTCTATGCGAAAACAGTGTGCAAAAATTAATTTTGCTTTTATCTCGAAAACGGCCTTTGTACAGTAAAATGACCTGCACCAGTCAAAAGAGCATTCAATTTTGCATTGGAATGGATTTTATTGCAACTATATTGTAATTGCAATCATTCTTTTATAGGAAGAACAGGAGGATTTTACTAAGTAAGAATAATAAACGTTTGTTAATTTGTATTTTATAATTTATTTTATTTTCAAAATATCAAGGGACACGGTAGCGCCCCGATGGCAAGTATAAGTTTTATACACTGTGCCGTCGGGAGCACCGCGACCCTATTATACTTTGAATTTGCTAGATAACCTATACATGTTTTACGAATCTTTCTATTATATTGTTTGATCCGATATTAATGCTCATTTATGAGTATTCTATCTTAAAGATTTTAATTAGATCTTTTGAATTACCGTAGCATTTTGCTGAAAAAATTGCTCCTTCAGCAAATTAATTAAGATTGAAAATTAATTTGTGATTTTTCTTTAATTTTTCGCCTCCCCGATTCTCTTTTTTTCAGGCTCGGTCAGTTTCCACAATACTGAGATTGTTGGTTATGGGAGGTTAGAAGCGCATATAAATTCACATACTAAAACTAACTATTCTTTGTATTTATACGAAACGCAAAAGTAAATAAAGGGCCTCAAGCAAGTTATCCACTGGACCACCGCTGCATCGACACTGCAGAGAGCCGATATTATATACCTACCTATAAAAGATCGACAGAGAGAAGAGGTGCCCGCCAAGCGCACAGAGCAGACGGAGCGGAGCATACTTTACTTATACCTATAAGTACAGTCTGACGAATCGGATCGCTGTATTGCAGTAGAGAGCCGAGCATACGGAGCAGACGAAGTGCATCCGTGAGTTAGCTAGATCCATATAACTATCAAAGGCTCTACGTGCCTACGCAGAGTGTGTAGGCCGTAGGTGCGTAGAGCCTACTGTGATCCTTTAGTCATCAGTCATGCTCTCTTGGCTGTTAAACTTATGGCGCAGCCGCATTATAGTTTGCTGAAATTCCCCAGGTGCACCTAACCTTTCCCCGGAGATGTGCATTTAGGACCACGAGGTTATTATATGCGTGCATGTGCGCCAGTGCGTGGACTGTGGTGTGAGCTCAGGGCTGGTAGACGCGAACAACTTTGCATTCTGTTGTCTGTCGGCTACTGCTCTGAAATAGATTTGTGTTTCTTTAGGATGATTCAAGCACCAGCAATCAGCATGGATCACCAGTGTTGGATACAGAGAGTATGGACACAGCAGCGTGCTGAATCATGGATTATCCATCATCCTGGGATTCTCGGCTCATGCACGTCGATGGACTGCAGAGGGCACGGACCAATTACTCTATAGAACATGCTGGCATGCGACACCAACAGCGAGGTCGCGGACATCCCAAGCTCGGCTTCAACTTCATCAAGCTTTCACCGCTTGTATACCCCGATCCTATTCTCCCATAACCTCATTTGCTTATTCCTCCGAAACGTGTCGAAGGCAGCAAGGTCTGATTTATTAATCTTCCGTTACAGCAACTTTAATCTTAACCTGAGCGCGATGCCGCCTCGATCATAGACAACCTAAACTCGGTCATATCCCTCATATGTCATCGGTGTAGCCGAGTTCGCCGCAGCCGCTTTGACGGACAGCAAGCGATGCTTCGACTTCGCGCTCAAGACCGAACAACAGCTATATAGCGGCTCCTGGGCAGTGTGGCGGGACGTGACTTCGACAACGATTCCATCCAGTATAAGCACGAGGAGGAGCCGACACTTCTCCAGGAGATCGGCAGTGCCGAAAACGTTCAGCATCAAGCTCAGCGTACCCACGACATCTCGCAACAAGTCCAAGCTTATCACTGGTACTGACGCCCGCCAGCATCACGTGAAGGTCACCGATAGCGTACCTCCCGACATAAATTTGTATCTGTATAAGTAAGCGATAAGCGCTCGCTAGCAACTTATGAAGGAGATTGTTACAAACACGACGTGAACGTGAATGATGGGTACGCAGAGAGTACACACAGCAGCGTGCTCGGCACCCCCGGCTCACATCGATGGACTACAAACTATGACTTGCTGGACTGCGACATACAGAGAGCGAGTCGACAGCGTGCATAATGCGCGGATAATCTAAGCTCGACTTTAACTTTGCCAAGCTTCCGCTAGTAGAGTTCGACGAATATCCTGTCGACGCAATTCTAACCTCAACCCGAGTAAAAAAAAAAGTCTGGGACCGATTTCGCAAAAGTCTGGTTAAATAATCTTTATAAAGTCTGGATGATTGGACGATCCCAGACTTTTGCCAAACTTGAGATTTCCAAATGTATAAAGTCTAGCAAATTTCCCAGACTTTAGCGGTGCTTTTAATTTTTATTAATAAAAAGTCTGGCGAATTTCCCACACTTTAGCGGAACTTTTGGTTTTAATTAGTAATAAGTCTGGCAAAATACCAAGGTAAGAAAATTTATCATGTATTGTATTTTATTAAACGTATTATTATCATACACTAAAAAATAACATTTAATTATACTTTGGTTTTTTATATACTTCTTGGGGTTCCTCAAAGTATTGCATAAATTTGTTAAAACTCTTCTATATTCCAGTTCTGTCATTTTTTGTATATCTTTTGGAGTTTTTTTAGAGACAAACACTAAAATTAAATCGACTATTAGAAAATTGAATCCAAAAATGTATATATTGTTATACTCGGGTTCAGGTAAACTCAATGATCACACTTATTTATAAAAACCAATACAAACTCAGACTTTATTTGATAACACAATTATAACACGTCTGCTCTCAGAAGCTGTCATAACCAGACTGATCAAAACAATAACATTTCGAACATCGTTGATCTCGTTGTCCAGGGCGTTGCTATGTGCAATTCCCATGTTCGAATCCCACATACATAACATTATTCCCTCCTTCATCAGATTGTTGTCCCGACAATCTAAAACATCCATCCACCAAAGGTCATCCTTCAAACTTTAAATCCTCTTGAGTCCAATGATGACTTACAGGAACTAACGCCAACATCCTCTCCTTGACCCACACCGATCAAGTACACCGAGTAATGCTTACAGGTGTAGCACCAATCATCACTTACAGGAACAAACCATTCCAATGATGACTTCCAGGATCCCACCAACGTCCTCTACCTTGACCCATCCTTGGCATCAAGTTACCGAGCGGCGCTTCCAGGTGTAGACTCCAATCATCACTTCCAGGAATAAACATCCAGCCATCCAAACTGGATAAACACACAACTAGCCATCTAAGCTAGTTAATCTTAAACTGTCCAAGACAGTTTTTCTTCTTATATGAATTCAATCAGTCTTTGGACATGAGTGGGGAAGTTGACATGCCATGGAACCTCTTCTCAAGTCCCTGCTCCGGTATTCACCTTCACGCTCACGGGAAAAACCATGGCTCAAAAGAACCGTGAGCAGAGCAGTCTTTATAAGCCGGTTTAATTGGTCACATTTGGGTTGGTACATCTCAATCAGGTGAAGTCTTAATCAGGATTTTTCGTCTTTGTCGGTGCATGTCATCAGCGGGTCATTCTTATATCCAGCCTCCTCCATCGAACGGCATGGATGTGCAAGATGTCATCATTCGAATCCGACCTCCTCCATCAAACGGCAAAGATGACAGCAACGACATCAGAAAGTCAGTCATCCCACTCAATAAGCCTTTCGAACCAGATCTTGCGAGTCTGAAACGGAACGAACCCAACAACTGCAGTATCACATTTTTAATTGACATTTCCGAAATGTTCGAAAATAACCTAGATCTGATTCTGTAATTTTTCTAAGAGTACCTATACTTTTACCCCATGTCGGAATAGTGTTATCAACGGCGGCATTCGTTGGTAACACACTCCGATTCCTAATTATGTCAAAATTCTGTTTGTGTAGTTTTAATGTAGTTATTACTGAATTTATTCTGACATTCTCTAATCTTGTTGTTTTCTTAACTACGCTACCAGAAATATCAGTAATTACGGCATTCGTTACTGATAATTCTAATCCTGATTCTAACCTATCATTATGTGTGTTCACATTCAAGTTTTGATTCAGAATGGCGACATCAACAACGGCATTCGTCAATGACATATTCTGATGCCTAATCGTGTGGCTAGATCGTAATTCTAATTTATTGTTGATGTGTGGCAAATGTGTATCAACTAAATTCGAATCGACAGAAATTGACCCTTCAATGATTATGTCTGTGTCTATGTCTGTGTTTGTGACGTTTATGTTCAATTGACTTAGCTGTTTAAATTATAGTTGAAGATCCTTTTGCTTCTTAAGCAAATCGACGCAGCCGTTTATGAGCAGCAAGCCTGAATGATGTTGCCTTGCCAAGTTCTCATTCCGTAGCTGTTCAGCTTGCGGATCAATTTTCTGTCCATGATCCTCCATCAGTTGTTGATTTATCCATTCAATGTCCAATCGTTTTAGTCTTGCTATTGCATCCTCTTCAAGTTGTCTTTGAATTGCAATATTAAGATCCAGTTGACAGAGATTCTTGTAATAGATCTCTTTTCTTGATAAACGAGTTTAAAAAGCCCCTTCTTGAGTTAATTTGGAAATCGCTTCTTCTCGTTCAATACGTAGCAGAGTATCTCTTTCATGCTCAATGATCCGTGTTAAATCGAAAGCGTTTTGTATGGTGTTCACTTCTTCCATGGTTTAAATAAATTATCCCGGACGAGCCCCCAAAATGTTATACTCGGGTTCAGGTAAACTCAATGATCACACTTATTTATAAAAACCAATACAAACTCAGACGCGATTTGATAACACAATTACAACACGTCTGCTCTCAGCAGCTGTCATAACCAGACTGATCAAAACAATATCATTTCGAACATCGTTGATCTCGTTGTCCAGGGCGTTGCTATGTGCAATTCCCATGTTCGAATCCCACATACATAACAATATACATATATTATAAGATATTTACAATAAACTGCCTTGTAAACTGGAGGAGGAATGTTACGAGTGTTGGCTTTTCCTGTAGGAGTCATAGGACGGAGCTTTTCAGGACCAACTATATCAGCTTCATAAATCTCCGCGTTAACTCCTTAGGCTTATTGTTCCATGATATTTTTAGGAGTTGAAGCTCCGTAGCATCAATATAAATAGGGATCCCTTTCCAGAGTTGTACCTAAAATAGATTTTTTATTTGTAATTTACACGTAAATTAGCTTACATTATATTTTTTTTTTTTTTTTTATAATCTACCTACCTTTCCGCCTACAGGACGATCGGAAACTAGAGATTCGCGAAACGATGAGCTCCCTTGGACGTTGGACGTAGACGGTACTGCGGTATCTGCAGTTTTCGATGCCCTTTTCTCACCTTCTTTTTCCTTATCCAGGTTATCATTCTCGCTCTCGTCAAATTGATCAGTATCTTGATCATTGATCCATTTGGTTCAATGCTGTCGGCGACTTTGTCGATACCATCCTCTTCATCTTCTACCAATGACGCTGCTTTTACGCGGTTTCCCTTGCTCTTCTTTCTCTCAATGCGCTTAGTAACTTCAAATTCAGAAGCATCACTTTCTCCGTCCCTTTCATTGGAAGCGTCACTTTCTTCGTCCCTTTTATTGGAAGCGTCGCTTTTTTCGCCCCTTGCATTTGAAGCGACCCTTTCTTTATTTCTTGTTCCAAGAGCATCGCTTTCTTGTTCTTGGGCTCCCATTTTTGTCGCTCCATCGTCTTGGTTCGCAGGCCTTTTGATTCAAATAAATAAATAAATCAATTGATATCTACATACATATAATACAAGTACGCGCATGTATGCATGAGTATGTGTGCGTGTGTGTATGTATTACCGTGTTTGTGCGCGCGCGTACGTGTATGCTACGTGAGTGCATGCATGTGTGCGTGCGTGTCTGCGACGTACGCGTGTGTGTCCGCGCATGTGTATACAACATTATGTCTATGTATGTGTGTGCGTACGTTTACGTATATTCGTGAATGCGTGTGTTATAGCTGCTTAAATGCAATTGTACTTACAAAATATCGTTTTCGTCTGAATCGTCACTAAAAATTGAGCGTGTGTGTAAGAGAGCTTCTTCAGAACTTTTTATCACAGCTGCTCTCGATGACATCAATTTCCTTTTTTCAGAAGCTGCCTTGCGTTTTTCCGTAATAACAGATTCGGGAAATGATTTTCGTCTTTCAGGCGTCATAATGTTGCCATCAACATCGACTCGGAGAGAATTCAAATACCCTTTGTCACCTAATAAATTTAAATTGAGCAAGAATAAATTAAATAATAACGAAATACGAAATGCAAAGTTTGTATACAAAGGAATTTTTTGTACTTACTACTGCTGACAATAACCTTGGCTTCATACCATTTTCTTCCCCATTGAGCCAAGGTACCAGATTTTTTCTTTTTTACTTTATCGCTACGCACGACACTGCTAGTAACTGGATTTGCGGAAGTCCATAGCACCAAAGAAAACATTTTCGATGAGCGGAGAACTTCTTCGATGAACTGATAGAAAATTAACGGTTAGGTAACGTGCGCGTTTGCTTGTTGATTGCTCGAAACCTCGATTTATTTATAAACCTTAGAAACCAACTTCATGAACCGATCGTCTCGTTGCAAAAAGGAAAAAAAATTGTATATTCAATACAACAAACTTCGTTCGATTTTCGGAATATTTATCGAAAACATTATCGCTTCTAAGTTTGTAAATAAGTCATTAAAAATATCAATCAAAGTAATAAATTTTGAGGTGCGGTAACTGGTGAAAAGCGTGTAGACTGTAACGGACGAAGAGAAGAACTTTAAAAGGAGAAAGGAGAGGAGACATTAAAAGAGACATACTGCAGTAAAGAGTGGAATGGATCTTTCTAAATGCAGTCGTTCGCAGCGTTATGCGATTCAAAAGAAAAATGCACGATCGCGAAACCAGCAGGATAGCAGCTCGGACAACGAAGATTTTGAACTTGAGTCAGACAATGAAATGCAGGTTATGGATGATATCGGTTAGTAAGTTCTCCCATCTATATATTCCTTATTTTTTCGCTCTTTTTNGTCTATATATTCCTCATTTTTTCGCTCTTTTTTTATTGCGTGTACCTAATAATTGTGCGTGGTGCGCGACGTACATACGTGTATACGACGTGTGTGGATATATGCGTGTGTGCGTGCGTGCGTACGTATATGCGTGTGCGTATGCGACGTGTGTGCATGTGTGCGTGTGCATGTGTGCATGTATGCGTGTGTGCGTGTGTGCGTGCGTGAGATAAGCGAACTGCAGCGTCTCGCTCAATACTGTAAAAGTTCGATCGAACCTTTTTCGCCTGGCGATAGCCGCGTCGAATTTCTTCTTCAGCTGCGACGCGTAAATCGGATAGGCGTTGTATTTAAGGGACAACCGTAAGTTATTAACGATGTCGTCGTTTCTAGTGTAACGAGCCACCATGTCCAGCTTCTGCGTCAGCATGGACAAGTACGAGACGAAGCTGCCCCCGATCTTGGTAGTTCTCATAGCCGTCAGTTCGACTCGGCACTGCCGGTAGTAGCTCTCGACCGCCGCATTTTCCTCGATCGCCCGCAGATTGTGCCTGTCGAAAAATGGTTGGTTTGTTCTTGCCTCGACCTTGACCGCGTACTCGATTATCACCTTCCATGCTTCGATGTCTTTCGTAAAGATCGCAAGTTCGAGAACCGTCGCTAGCGGCTTGTTCTCTTCCCAAGTCCTGGCAAGGATGTTCACATCGGCTCCGTGCTCCAGCAGTAATGTCATAACCGGTATTCTTTTCTCTGCGTGATTGTCAACGCAGTAAAACAATGGCGTTTGATTCATGGAATCCTTGGCGTTGACATCGACACCCCTGGAGAGCAGGTGGCAAACGTTTCCCAGCAATGAGAACGCGCTCGCGTAGTGCAGCGGTGTTATATCCAGGTCTCCGCACCTGTGATCGATCTCGAGTTCGGCGCTCCTCTGCAGCACCAAGTCTATCACTCGTTCTTCCTGGTTTCGGGCCGCAAGCACCAGAGCGTTGCTTCCGTCCGAGTGGAAATGCAACTTGTTGAGATCAGCGTTGGGCTCGTCGACGATGAAAGTCACCAGGTCGACGTCGCCAAGCCGGATGATTAGCTGCAAGGGAGTCTCATTTTCTACGTTCTTGAGGTCGATGTCGCTTCCGAATTCCATTAGCCTCCTTATGATGCCTTTGTGGCTGTTAATTGTCTTTGTCGAATTGCACGGCCCAGTGCACCGTATTGTTTCTACCCTACTGAAAATTATCGCGTGAGTAATCGCGCGAGTCCTCGCTTGAATAATCGCGCGAGAACTCGCGCGATTACTCGCGAAAGTTTATCGATTTTTAAACGACGTGAATACTCGCGCGATTACTCGCGCGATATACAAATTTTTAATTGTGTTTATATTTATATTTTTATATTTGTGTTCTGGATAGGAAACCATATTACAATTTAAATGATTTATTGCTATGCATATATATATATATATATATTTTTTTAAATTTATTTTTATGTAATGCTGAGTATAAAATTATATTTACAATATTATAATGTACATATATATAGATATACAGATATATTCATAAAGTAACACATAATGATCGTTATTAATAAAATAGTTGATTCGGCACTGCAATTATGTACATTTTAGTTTTTATTTCAATAAATACACAGGTTGCTGATATTTTGGTTGTATCAATACATAATTCGTTTGAAAATTCTAACACTTCTCGTACAAATGATGAATACTTATTAGGCTTTGTCTTAATTAGCTGACAAATAGTCAATTCTTGATTACTTTTATCGTTGACTAAGAAATATTTTATTTCTACGTATTCCCCAGTATCAAGTTGTGCAAAGTAATTGCATGATCGAGCATTTTTTTTTTTTGAAGTCATAAACAAACATCCTTTATAAATAATTTTGTGAAAAACTCGTGCGTCTTTTGATATACCAAATTTCTCAAGTGTATCGTTATTGGCACTTTTTCCTTTACCTAAATAATTAATGCTAGTTATTTTATATATATTCTTTGCCAATGGAGTTTTGACGTTTTCACAATATTGTACAACACTTTCATGGCAAGTAGGATAAATACTGTTAGACAACATTTGTATGGCTCTCTGAATTTTGTCATATCTTGCTATTTGTAATATAACGCCCTTAGCACAATGAATGGCCTGCAGCAATTTACAGTTTGCCGATTCAAAAGGATACGTCGAATGTGAATACACTGGCCCCCAATTGTACACACTCGTAGGCAAATGAAGTAACTGGTGTACATTATATGTTAATGAAGTTAAAGAGTACAGATCTTCGGCTTTCGATACAAATTCATGTAGCATTTCATTCGCTCGATTTAATTCAGTATACGTAATATTTGTTCCTAAACATATGTGTAAAGCATCTACTAAAAGAGCCCAGTGTTTTAAAATCCTTGTGTTATCAAAAACTGCACTTAAAACAGGAATACTATAGTACAAAAGCCAGTTTTCGTATTCTCGAGCTTTCCAGTATTTTCTATTTTTTAGAGATCTTGTTAATCGACCTATTTGGTGAGGAGCACGAATTGCTTCAAGTAACTGATTCATATACTGGATATCGGCTTTTCTTAAATGTCTCAATATATATGTAGTAATTTGTTTTGCAACACCTGCTACATAGCAGTGCATGTAGTCAGGCGTAAAACCTTCTATAATATCAAACTTCTTTAAATTTAAAAGAGGAGAAGCAGTTACGATTCCAAAAACACGTTTACCTGTTTTAACTGCCTCCGCTGCATGTTTGATTGTAGTATCATGATCTCTATTTTTTGGTAATGGAATCCGAAAAGGATATCGCATGCTTCCTTGAAAATATTGCCCTTCATGTGTACACCAATCACAACCATATCTTGCATTAAATTGACTTGATCCTTTCATTGGTGCTCTAGCTACAGTATCCACAGTAGCAACCAATGCAAAAACTTTCAGGTTACGTTGTTCATTTTTTATCATACAGGGTATACCCACTGTTGATAAATCATTTATCATATTTACGAATGCATCCAAGAAAACACTCATTATTGGTTTATCTTTGCCAAACCATAGTCCAGCAGTGATCGCACTTTTCATTCTGCTCTGTATAGGAATCTCATTAAGAATCAAATATATAGGCCATATAGAGTAAGTAGACGATTCGAAAACTGGTGCTCCGTCTGTGTTAAATATTACTGTAGCATATGAGTGGCGATCAGAATCTTTCAAACTTTGAACAAATTTTCTATAGAGCACACCATCGTATATATCTTTTATATGATTTTTTTTATGCTCTCTTTCTTTTACTACATAATCATAATAATTTTCATTAGTTTCTATATAATCCTGTATTGCATTTGACGGATCAAACATTGCAAAATAACACTGACTTGATGGATTTGACATATTTACAGGTTTGTCACAGTTTGCACAATTAACTACGTAATTAAAATCTTGAAATGTTCCAATATAATTTGTACATGCAGGACATACCCCATGTAGTGTAATAATGTCATCATCAAACAATTTATCAATTTTATATCGCGTTTCAGGTACTACAGCTCTGCCACATACTACGTCAATTAGTTTAAACAAATTGGAAATACCTGTCATTGATAAGGTGTTTGCTACTGAAAATTTCAATAACATCAGTAATATATCAGCTTGGCTTTTTTGCACGTTTAACGACAACACATTGAAGAATTCCTCATTATTTATAAGTTCTCGTATACTATTTGATGTTGACTTTTTACATGAAGGTAGTTGTAGTTCTTCATCATCGCTTAATAAGTCACTCCAGTCAAAAACAGTATCATTCTGTAAATAAAAATTAATTAAATGAGACTATTAACATGTTTACTTAAAAATAAAAACAAATTCAAAAATAGAAATCACAATTATTCAGAACTTACATTGATCAGTAATTGTTGCTCCGATGCGATAGGATTTTGATTAGCCGATACAGACTCATCTAATGCTAATGATAATAAATCATTGTCAGTTTCATCCAATAAAACATGAGGATTACTTTGGTCACTTATATTCCTACTGCTGCAAGACAGTGATTCATTGTTTAGTAACTAGAAAATCAATTAGAAAATTATTAATGATATTAAAAAATTAATTGATACGTGTAGATGAATAATTATAAAACTATCTGACATACCTTCTCTCTTTTCAAAATTTTGTTAATTTCACTTAAAGCATATTTAGTAAGTGGTACGTCTTTATCAAACAAATACTGTTTTCTTTTAGTTGCGGACATTCTTAATAAATTTTTTATCAGTATACTTTATTATTATTGAACAACATTTACAATAACTTTTATACGACTTATTATACAATATTATTCTAATAAGTTTTTATTTGTACACTTTCATAGGTTATCCATGGAAATATGTATACAACTATTATACGTGTGTATGTATATATTCATTCTTATATATATATATATATAAGTATATAAGTATATATATATATAGCATAGATGTATACATTTTATTGCAGATATGTTCAGACGTATTCAAGTGCCTGTTTCTTATACGCATAAGACGTGGAAAATTCCGAGTTTTTAAATTTGTAAACGTGGCATTGGACTGAGAGGTGAACAATTTTATTAATGATGGAGCATTTACAACTTTAATCACATGCTTTGCAGACTGTTGGACTTCTGTTTGAGTAAATGATGCTTTAGAAACGAAAACGGAATGTAAACCGTTTAACATAAACTCCAAACCAAGCGACTGCAGCGCTCACGGAATATTGAACACACCTTATAACAAACGAGCCTAAGTTTTTTTAAAGGTGGCAAACAATGTGACAATGTGATTATTATATGATATATATAATGTATAATATCATAAACATCTTAAACGTTAAAAACGTTAATCTAAAAAGTTAAATTTATAATAAACTTTAATTAAATTTACCATCATTAATTTATAATTTCATAAAGCAAAGTAAAAGATTATAATTATATCTTATATTAAAAATGTTAAAAACATTAAGTGCGTACTGTACACATGTATAACTGCATAGTTTCTAAGAAAAAATTTATTTTTGCATGGTGTACGTTCTATTTAAAAAAAATATAATCCTCTGCAGTAAATATTTATGCTAATCTGTAGCTATGGAATTCGCTTGGGTAAGATTCCATAAAAGTAAATTAGAAACTTGTTTGAAAGTTTCTGATATTTCATCAAAAGTAATGCTGCCTAATGGGGTACCCCAAATTGTTCCCTTCCGTCCAAAAGATGAAAAGGATTTTGTTAGTACAAAGTGGTATTTCGCTCAAGCAAATCCAGAAAGTCACAAAAATGGAAATCCGATATTATCAAGATTAGTTATTTTGTATTTGGGAGGTAAGCTATGACTTTTATGTATATAAAATATAATAAGTTGTGTATTCTGTCTATGTTTACTTTTACGTTTATTAAAATTTATTTATTTTTTTGCAGGTACACAGGATGAAATTGATTTGAAAAGAAAAGCTGACGGTGACGGAAGGAAAAGATTTGTTACTCCAAAATGTATGAACTCACAATCCAGTTTTGAAGATCCTTCTCAGTGCTCGGTAAATTTTTAATTTTGATATAGAATTTGTATTACACGTGTATTTTTTTTATTCCTTGGTAATAATATTTTAGTTCAAAATACTCAATTGGAATGATCATAAAATTACAAGCATTAAACTAAAACAAATTGAATATTTTATGACACCACAAAGACATGAAATTTCTAGTAATTAAAAAAGTAGATTTGAATAAAGTTTGAATTTGTTTTAATTAAACGGTGGTCGGAGCCACGCTAATTGATTCACATTTTTTACCTTACCGAACCTCAAAAATTTGTGCATTCTTGCTTCTAAATAATAAATACATACATGCTTATCGCCTCGAAATTCTGTGTTTGAAGGTTGCCATTATTAGAAAGAATTGATTAAAAACAAAAAAGTTACATTTAACCTCAAAATTTCTGTATTCATTTCTGTATTAGTAAATATTATTATTACATAACAGCATGTTTAGATGAATTTTATATTTTTCAATTATTGTTTGTTTATAGCAAAACACATCACAAAGCAAAAAAGTTAATATTGAAAGAGCCAAAAACGTTTTGAAGAGAGTAGATAACTATTTCGAAGTACCACCATTTCGTGATCTTGAAGAAAATGATGTGACAGCAAATTCTGGTACTTCCTCAGTAATGAAAAATGCAGTAGTAGTCTTAGAAAAATTGGCATCCGAAAATAATAATATGACAACCGAGCAGCCATCCTACCCAGAATCACCATCGCTACTTGCATTTGGAAAGAGAAAAATGTCAAAAGCAGACGATGTGAATTCAAAGTCACCACAGGCATCTGGTTCTCATGTCACAGTACCACGATCAAAAAAACCGACAATATCACCATCATCATCTGAATCAGAAACAGAATCGCATGATTCACGTCGTCTCAACTTTTTTTCTAAACACAAGCAACCTGCTCAAGAATCTTCAAATAAGCCAGATGATCAGTTATCACCGATTCAAAGCTTTTCACCTGAATCTCAAAAAAGTACACCACGAAGGAATACACCATCTCCAGACTTATTTGAAAATATGTCACCTGCATCTACGCCATCTCCTTCACGAAGTCAGGTGATACAACCTCAAGATGCACCAGGTGAACGGCAGATACCAATGCAAAATAAGGTTAGAGATTTCCGAGAAGCACCAGGTGATGAACCACCACAGCCACTACAGTCAAGAATGCGAAATGAGGTTAGAGATTCCCGAGATGCACCAGGTGATGTACCACAGCCACCGCAGCCACCAATACGAAATGAGATTAATGTAGAACCCCCAGGCGCAGTAGATGAAGAGCAGGTACGGATTCAAAATGAAAATGTAGAAGCTGTTGAAGATCCAGTAAATAGAGAGCAGCCTCAAAATGGACACCACCCGCCACCTCAGAATGAAGCAAGTATGTAAATGTAATTTTATATATTTGAAATTTATTATAATTAATATATATAATTCATTACTCATGTAATTTGTATGTTTTCGTAGGGCCAAGACGTATCAAGTATTACAAAATGACAGAATATGTCAAAAATTGCATTGAATACTACACTAAGAGAGGAGAACCTGGTAATCGAGAAATGCGGAGGCGATATAATATAGCATTTGGAAATGAGGTAAATTTTAATATTATATAATAACAATTATTTATTCAAGTTATCAATGAAATTTATATATTTTATAGCTGTACCTTGGAGAGGGTATATCTGTAAATTTACTGCAGTGGGAACTTTTGCAAAGGCATAAGCCACAAGTATTCCTGATAGAATTGGCTGTGCTTATTTGGGGAGAAAGGAATTTATGTAACAGAGCGTTAGACTTGACCCGAGGGGTGGAGAATATTCCTAACAGGTCACCAGTTAAGCTGATTGAAAAAGATATATTACGATTGCTAATAAGTATGCAGTAATTCATATTCTTTGCAGGTTAAATTATTGATCAATTAATTTATCTTAAAAAATAAGCGTTGACATTATAATTAAATTAAGTTAAATAATTATAATCAAATTAAGTTAAATAATTATAATTAAATTAAGTTAATTAATTTCATCGCCTATTTTTTAAGAGAAAATAATCGATCAATTATTTAATCTCCTCTATTCATAATTTTAAATATCATTAACCATTAAAAATAATGTTTTTTCCAGGCCTCTACAATGACTTTCTCAATAACCACAAGTATCCAAGTGACGAGAAAGCATCTTATTTGCTACGGGCAACTTATGTTTTGAGACATAAAATAAGAGATCTGCGTGCTGCAGAGAAAAAGAAATTTCAGCTACGAAATGTCAACGCTCAAAGGCGTTTAAGATATAACGTCAGAGATTAATCTTATTTAACAGATTTTCTTTTTTAAAATTTCATCTGTGTTCAGTTAACTTTCTTATTTTATAATAGCAGCTATTTAAATCAAAATATATATTTTATTTTGTTTCAAGATCAACTAGTCGAAGAAACGCTAGTCCTAGTAGAAATCACTACTAAAAATCACAAATATAACATATATTCAGTCACATTTCTTACTTTCTAATATTGATTTCAACTAAAATATAAAGTTTTTGTTTCGAGGTTCACACTAGTCGAAGAACCCTAGTCAAAAATTGAGGTTTTGTAACTTTATGATTCCAAAAATGAAAAAATCACAATGCTTTGATAGGCAGTTGGAGAACTGATTAAAATGATTAAAAATTATTTGAACAGAGGCATTATTGTTAACTAAAATAGATTTTAGCATTTTAATCATTTTAATCGTTTCTTGTTCTTATCTGTTATCAGGGATATAATCATTAAAATAATTTGTGATAAAATATTATCTTTAAGTTTCCTTTATTTTCTTTATTTATGAATCATAAATTAAAAAAAAATCAGTTCCTTATTAATTTAATCATAATTTCAATCAAAAGGTTTTGTTCTACCTAAAATTCGAATGTAACAATAAAATGTTAATTAGTATTACATGTAAAATTAATAAAGTTACATTTTATATTATAACCACAACATAATTTATTCTTAATGTCCCTCTGTTTCAATATAATTTAATTAAATACATTTTTCAATGTAAATAAAAAAAAATGGAATATTTGCGTATATCGCGCGAGTAATCGCGCGAGTATTCGCGTCGTTTAAAAATCGATAAACTTTCGCGAGTAATCGCGCGAGTTCTCGCGCGATTATTCAAGCGAGAACTCGCGCGATTACTCACGCGATAATTTTCAGTAGGGTATCAGTCTTGACGTTGACTTCGGCTCACGACTTAGCAGTAAATGGACCATCGCCTCGTTGCCGCACAAGACCGCGTCGTGCAAAACCGATATACCTTCGTCATTCCGATTGTTCAGGTTGGCACCGGCGTCGACGAGAGCTTGTACGAGGTCGCCGGCGTAGACGGCGCACTGGATCAGCGAGCAGCCGTTGGCGTCCCTGGCGTTGACGTCCGCGCCAGCATCCAGCAGCATCTTCACGAGTCCGCGCAGCTCGTCACTGTAGATCATCTCACCCATGTAGTTAGCGACGAGGATCGGAATCCAGTCGCGCGGTCTCCTATCATCGAATCTGTCCCCGTTCGGTATTATCTTTAGCACGTCGACGTGACTCTTGTTGGCCACCGCTAGTTGCAGCGGAGTTTCGCCGTGCTCGTTCCTGGCACAAACGTTGGCGCCGAGCCTTATCAGCTCAACGGCGAGGTGGATGCTGTGGAACCGAACGGCTAAGTGCAGAGCCGTGTCGCCTGTAGGCTCGGCAGAGTCGATGTGACAGCCGGCTCGAACGAGTCGCCTGATGATCGTGTTGCAGCGTCCATTGACAACGGCGGCATGGAGAAGAGTGTCCCCCGTTGCCCATGAGCGGGCGTTAATCCGCAACTTACCCATCTTGAGGAGCTCTTTGAGCAGAAATTTCATCGTAGGTGTGTCGCCCTCTTCGAGCGCTCGGTACATCAGCTTCGTAGCGCGATCTCTGCCAATTTCACTGAGTACGACGCTTGTGATCTTCCCTAATCGTGGCCATGGTATTCGCTCTGCTAGTATACGCTGATTATATCTTCAATCACTAAAACGCGCGAGAGAGAGAGAGAGAGCGGCTTGCTCAGTACCGCTTCGACTACGATCCAGACCAGTCAGGCTGGAGAGACAGAGACCAGAGAATAAAGAAGTTAGTCCAGGATAGGCAAGAGTACTTTCTCCTCCCGACCGCCTCATCCCGACATTGGTGACCCGACGTGGACTCCTCGACAACGGCCAACAGCACATCGAGGAGCAGCACACATCTCAAGTCTCTCCGGCAGCGGCGTCGTTGTTCAGCATACTCGCTGACAAAGACAGGCGGCGATTGCGTCAGACAACGCGCATCGCTTCACCACATCCCGTGTGCACGCTGGCACGCCGGTGCACACGCGAAATTTCAGTCGGACAACCCGACTACCTCGACACACGTCTTTCACGTGTCGAGAGCGGCAGGAGCAACAAGTTCCACGAACTCGCCGCCATTTTCGAACTTCACGCGCGCAGGCACGCCGGCGCGTGGTGTCTTGTCAACTCAACGGACAACGGATTGTGTGCGTGCTGGCACGCCGGCGCACATTTTTTCTTGCGACTTCCCAAGTCGTGCAACGAGGAAGCCTTCGCCGAGGGATTTCTTTTGCGCGAAGCCACCGACACCGGCGCCTTTCATCATCATCACTTTGGTCAACGGCGCTTCCTCGTCAATGCAGCACTTCTCCTCGGCAGCGTCAACGAATTCTTTACGTCGTTTTGCGCGGCGATTCATGCGGGAATCGCCATTTTCGCTCTAAGGTAACAAAGAAGTGCGCGCGCGAATCTCGACCGTTAGGCCGCCATCTTGCTTCGGCGAGTCTTCGAATTCTTAGAACAGCTCACGCGAGCAACGACGATTCTACGAATCATCACGCACACCTTGCGTTATCGAGATCATGACTCAGTCTAAAAAAAATTTTTTTTTCTTTTCCTTTTATCTTCATTTCTTTTTAATCGATTTTTTTTCGTTCATTAATTTGCGAAATACGAGGTGAAACGCGTTAGCAATCTCAATAATTCTTTCGAATTTCTCTTTCATGCGTTTCATTCTCTTTTCTCGCTCGACGATCAGCGTTTGCACCCGGGTCAACGGCTACCACTCCCGGACGGCGCTCCTCGCAAGTGGTACCTCACAGACCTCCAGGGCAACGCATCGAGCTTCAGTCACAGCAGCCTCGACAACTAGCGGGCGTGCTGGGAATCGCGACAACTATCTCTCGTTGTTGTCGTCTCCCGGACTGAGCTCCTCGCGAGCGACACAACAGGGAAGTCTAGTGAAACTCACACGGCCCTGCTTGTCTCTATAATCGAAGGTCGACGAACGATTAAGGTAGAAAATCTTTTTCTTTTCTCTCACTACCTACAATCAACCTCCAGTTAGCTCAGTGCGCGAGTCGGACAGACATTTCTTTGCAGCCGTTTGTACCTGCGAGTACACTGCAACCATTGTAATAATTTTGTACGTCCGCTCCGAACTCAAGGTCAGGTTAGGCACTGCATCCTACGCACATGAGCAATCGCGAATTAGGCTTCACTCTCAGATCGGGCAAGCAAATCTTTCAACCTCCCCTTCCTAACCGCAACGCAAAAGACGCTAGGAAGCCGAAAATGACACTCACGCACTCCCCGATTAAATTAAAAAACACAAGCGAAGTCGTTGTAACGACTCCAGTAACCTCAACGAGCCAAGGTCAATCAAGTCCAACCTTCTCGCTCACGCCAGCAAATTCAGAGACATCGCAGAGCATTCCAGCTTTTACGACTGTCTCTTCGTCGAACTCTCCTTTCACGATGTCCGTCAACCACTCGGGGCCACCGATCGTTGCTAACACAACGAAAGACTCACAGCTCTCACACCCGACCAACATGGCACCAGGTTTTAATCAGCCGTTCAACGGCACCGAGAGCGTCTTCCATTTCGGCGCAGGCCAGCTGCCTAGCACTGCAAACAGCGGTTTCAACTTTGAAACAGACAACAGGCAATCTTATGTCCCAACAATGGCGTCGACAAGCAACAGTTATTTCCTGGGTAACGCCTCAAGAACAAACCCGCCCATTCCTGAATTCAGGAACACGGCGGAAATACAACAGCCTGCTGAACAACCAGCAGTCACCAGCAGTCAACTACGCCACTGCGGACGACCTGACACAGCTAACAGTACAGCTCAATCAGCAACTGGACCTCAAACTAAACGCGTTTTTGGAACGCCTGGCTCCGGCCCAACAGCATCGAGATCACGACTGCAAGAGGCCAACCGAACCCACAGACACACATCTGTCACTAGCTACCAACTCGGACAACTTAGGAACCCGATTACCCCTGCCGAATCTCTCGCAGGGAAACACTCATCTCGACCAACAAAACAACGCATCTGCTTTCGCAAGCACCAGGCATTTGCTTTTCTGGAATTTTTACAAACACAACTCGCAGGGCTGGTTCAGCCAATTAGAAGATCTATTCTTGGCACACAACGTCAACGAAGACGAAGCCAGATTTAACTTCGTCATGAGATATCTTACACAAGATATTCATGTTGACATCCAATACAAGCTCAACACCCTCACAAGAGGACAAAAATACCAACAAATCAAGAAAATCTTGACAGAACGCTATGCTGAAACTCCTCAGCAACAACTCGATCGACTATTCAAAGGCGTCGAAATCGGTTCTAGAAAACCTTCTGACCTTCTTGCCGAAATGCAAAGCTTGGCTCAGAACTCAATCCCATCATCTCGGTTTGGAAATCACGACTGCTTTCACAGATCCAGATCATGATCTGGAACTACAAATCTGAGGACGAACTAGTCAGGAGCGCAGACATGGCCCACGAACTCGCTCAGCAGTCCAGTCACCTGAACGCCCTGCAATCGAGCAATCAGCCTGCTACAGTTCCCAACGACAGGTACGAGGAACTCCTAGCAGCTATCAAGTCTCAAAACAATAGCAATCAGAACGGTCGCTCTAGAGCCAATCGATCGAACAACAAGTCTCGAGCCAACTCAAAAAACGACCGAGATTCGACCCCAGCCAGATCAAAATCTAGGTCGCGTTTATCAAACAACAAAAGCCTTTGCTACTACCACCGTAAATACGGTACAGAGGCAAATAACTACCAACTGCCCTGCACCTGGAAGCGTGCTCCTAGTCAGGACTACAAGGTGAAGAACCCCAAGAATTCAAAGGACCAGGAAAACTAAATAATCCTGCTGTTGCGGAGACTGACAGCCGGTTACATTTAGCCGCACGTCTCCATGCAAGAGATTCACTCTCGAATCAAGTCTTCCTGATAGACACTGGGGCGGACATCTCAGTAATTCCAAAACCCAGCAACTGGCAAGGCAAGGCTACTGACTTCCAACTCTATGCTGTCAACGACTCGACCATAGATGTCTTCGGCGTCAAACTTCTCGAATTAGACGTAGGCCTGCGTTACAAGCTTGCTTGGAATTTCACGATCGCAGATGTCCCGCACTCCATCATAGGAGCCGATCTCCTAAAACATTACCATTTACTACCAGATCTCAAGCTTAAGAAACTGGTAGACGGCAATCAATTCGCGCGCGCACCTGCCTTCGTCAAGACAGTGCAGCCCGTGCAAATTTCTTTCGTGGCACCGAGCCACAAATACTCCCACATTGTCAACAAATACCCTCAAGTTTTTGGTCCTGATCAGTTCAGATCGACAAAAAAACGAGGAGTATTTCACCATATTCTCACCAAGGGTCCACCAGTCTCGCAGAGAGCTCGCCCTCTTTCACCTGCCAAGCTCAAGGCAGCCAAGAAGGAGTTCCGGAAATGGTGCGAACTGGGCATCTGTCGCCCTTCAGACAGCTCATGGTCAAGCCCTCTGCACATGGTGATGAAGAAAAACGGGGAATGGCGTCCTTGCGGTGATTATCGCAAACTTAATCTGGAGACGATCCCAGACCGTTACCCAATCCCACACAAGCACGATTGCATAGCCTTTTGCCACGGCAAAAAAATCTTCTCGGCGCTATACTTACGCCAGGCCTACCACCAAATACCGGTAGCCCCCGAAGACGTCCCCAAAACGGCAATCATCACTCCCTTCGGACTCTACGAGTTCCCAGTGATGACGTTCGGATTTCGCAATACTTCACAGACCTTCCAGCGCTACATCAACTCAGCGCTTGGAGATCTCGACTTCGTCTTCGTCTACTTAGACGATATCCTCATCGCCTCCACGTCGGAGGACGAACACCAGAAACACCTTGACATAGTTCTAAGTCGCCTGAACGAATACGAGCTGCAAGTCAATCTCGAGAAATGCAGTTTCGGCGTACCGAACTAATTTTTCTGGACCATCTTATCACTCCAGATGGTTTCAAACCCAGCCCAGAAAAAGTCAAGGTGATATAGGAATTCCCAAAGCCACAGACCATCGAGGAACTTCGAAGATTCCTAGGTCTCGTCAACAGTTACAGACGTTTGCTGGCACACGCTGCAGACACGCAACGTCCTCTCAGCGAATTCTTAAAAGGAGCTAAAAAAGGACAAACGTCCAGTTTCGTGGACTTCGACCTCGTGAACCTTTCCTTTACCGCTTTTCCAAGCGAAAACGCAGAGCTACGTCTGATCACAGACGCATCAGACACAGCTATGGGAGCAGCCCTCGAGCAACGCTCAGGCAACTCTTGGCTTCCCCTTGCCTTCTTCTCCCAGAAGTTCTCCCCTGCGCAGACCAAATACGCTACCTAGGACCGGGAACTAACAGCCATCTATGAAGCCATTCGACACTTCTACGACTATCTCGAAGGTGTGGAGTTCAAGATTTACACAGATCATAAACCTTTGATCTACGCTTTACAGCAAAACAACGACAAAATGCCAGCTATTCGCTCGCGCAGATTGTCTTACATCGCCCAGTTCAACACAGAGATTCACTATCTCCCAGGTGAAGAGAATGACGTTGCAGACGCCCTGTCTCGAATCAACGCTTTCACTTCCCCTGCACTTTTCGACNTCCTGCACTTTTCGACTGGAGCGATTCAGAACTCCTTGCTGACCCACAGGTCAGAAAAGTTCTAGCGAATATCAACGCATTCAAGCTTCCGACGCTGTTCGACGCGAAACAGTTGAGCGAAGAACAAGAGAAGGACGATCAACTCAAGGAGATTCTCAACAATGCGAACCATCCACTCAAGCTTTGCAAGCTTACTTGGGGCTCCGCACACGCAGCGTTCTACTGCGACATCCACGAAGATGTCATCCGTCCTTATCTCCCAAAGAAACTGAGGAAGACAGTTTTCGACAACTTCCACTCACAATCGCATCCTGGAGTTAAAGTCACAGCTCGACTCATACACCAACAGTACGTGTGGCCTAACATGAGTCGCGACATCGCCACTTGGTGCAAAACATGCGTAGCTTGTCAACAATCCAAAGTGACAAAGCACAACAAGTTTTTGCCCAAGCATTTTATTACTCCAGATGCAAGATTCGATCACGTCCACTTGGACCTCGTAGGACCTTTCGCCTACAGCCACGGCTACACACATCTCCTCACCATCATCGATCGCTATACGAGATGGCCTGAGGCAATTCCAATTGCTGACACCACTGCAGCAACTGTAGCTCGTGCATTTTACGACAACTGGATTTGCCGCTATGGCGCACCAACAACGATCACCATAGATCAGGGTGCTCAATTCGAGTCCAGATTGTTTTCCGAACTCCTGTCAATCCTCGGAATTAACAAGATTCGCACAACGTCATACCATCCTGCCTCCAACGGCATGGTGGAGCGCCTCCACCGAGACATCAAGACAGCTCTCATGTGCCACGGAAACAGTCGGGAATGGTTCCGACTACTTCCAACAGTCATGCTGGGACTGCGCACACGCATCCGTCTAGACACAGACGCCAGTCCAGCCGACTTAGTTTTTGGAAAATCAAATTGAGAAATTCCCAGTGATTTCTCACCTCACACAAATGAAGAACCAAACGTTCGCAAATTCTACAACAAATTTTCGCGACTTCATGCCAGCAACTGAGACCAGCTTCCAGTTAATCACAAGACGCAACCAAGCCATTCCTACATCAGGCCATGAAAACCTGCTTCTCGTTGGTTACCAAAGAAAAACCAATCAACGCCTGCATGCACTCGGCTTACACTGGCCCTCACAAGGTCTCTCTCGCCACATGCGAGACCAGAACCTTGTATCGAAGTCAACGGCACACAGAAACAGTATCTGCAACGGCGTGAAGCCTGCGTTCATTCTACAAGAGGATCCTGACGGCACTAAGGAAAACACAACACCTGAACCGATCAAGATTCCTCAGCCAACGGAAGTCAATCGCGCTCAACCAGCGCGACTTCAAAAACAAGACAGCAGGTACTTCAAAAACCACGCAGCTTCCAACAGATGACATTCAACCTGCACCTCTTATCCCACCTACCGAAGATCCACCGGACCAACCGGTTCCTCAACCTCCGGTGCCCAAACGCGTTAGATTCGTTCCGAACATTCTTAAACGAAAAAAGAATGTTGACTCAGCNGCCTAGCCAAGCTAGCAAAATTTGTTGTTCTTTGGGTTTAATCTAGTTCTTAACTTTAATATTGTATTACGTACTAGCAAATTATGGAGTCAGATGGAGCAAAAAACCATATTCTAACATTGTATTACATTACGTTACACTACAAGAAAATACTTGTACAATCATCAGACAGCGATCCCAGTCCTAGTATATTGTAATACTTAAAATTTTTTTTTCTCACATGTCGAACAACTAGTTCTTAAGAAAATGTAAATTATTTTTGTAAATACTCTCCAGTTCCTGACAACCAGTTTTTTTTTTTTTTTTTGTAAAATTACGCAAATTTTGTAACACTTCTCTCTCGCAACTTTACTTAAGTTTTTCAATTAACAAAAATGCTTCTCAGTTTTTTTTCCTTCGGGGGGAGTACTGTAGGTACCCCACCGACAGGTGGCGGCACGCCCGACCACAGAGAGAGAGAGAGAGAGAGAGAGAGAGAGAGAGCGGCTCACGCTCGCTCAGTACCGCTTCGACTACGATCCAGACCAGTCAGGCTGGAGAGACAGAGAACAGAGAATAAAGAAGTTAGTCCAGGATAGGCAAGAGTACTTTCTCCTCCCTACCGCCTCATCCCGACAAATTTGCGGAACGTTTCAAACTGAATGGCAACGTCGCGCGATTTTTTACGGGTTTTGGCGGGTTTTCACGGTTTTGATGATTTTAGATTTGCAGAGGTTATAGTTATGGGCCGGTACCGTCAAAAACTACGCAACGTTGCCATTCAGTTTAAAACGTTCCGCAAGAATACCTTACCGTATAAAATGTTGACGGAGCTCCGATTGGCATGATGGTAACACATACGCATCAAAGTTTTTAGCGTTGACATAAAATCCCACATAGCACGAAACGTTGTGGAAACGTTGCTGCAACGTTGCACTTGGAGCGAAAGAACGTTTCCCTAAAGCGAAAAAAACGTTGCCAGAACGTTGCCGGAACGTCGAAAAGTCACACTTGACAAGTGAACGTTGCCAAAACGTTTTGAGATAATAGAGTTAGAGACGTTGCCGGAACGTTTCTAAAAATCTGAATGTATGTACGGATGATTTTAGTACGACAATTAAAATGTAGATGGCGTATCCAAATCCACAAGTGAAGTAATTCTCTGAAGTCTATAAAGGAAAGTATTGAAGATAGGGTGGTAGGGTGGGAGATCTAGTGGTTTATTTATATTATAGTTCAGATAAAGTTTCAATAATATTAAAATTTTTTTTTAATTTAGGTTTCAGAAACGTTCTGGCAACGATCCATCAATGTTCCAATTATTGCTAACAAAATTTTAATTCAAACTTTCGTTGCACAAATGTTTCCAACTCGCTTTCAGCTCGTTTAGAAAACTTTGCTAAGACGTTGAGTAAGGACAACGTTCTAGCAACGTCTCTAACCCTATGTCACAAAACGTTTTGGCAACGTTCACTTGTCAACAAAGTGTGACTTTTCGACGTTCCGGCAACGTTTTTTTCGCTTTAGAGAAACGTACTTTCGTTCCCAGTGCAACGTTGCAGCAACGTTCTCACAACGTTTTATGCTATGTGGGATAATTCGTCGTCATTTATGAACTTGTATGTTTTTGAAAATAAAGCTAATCGCATTTTGTCAATTAACTTTATCTGTTTTGATCCATACATTCGGCATACAAATATATTCCTCTAAAATTAGCATCGTTGATTCTTCACAGTTTGGATAGTTGCTTATATCGGTGCAAGCTTTAATATATACTTTTCAGAACGCCCAGCGATGTTTGAAGCACGTCTTGTCTGTTGTAAAAGTAATAAATGCGTCTTCAAGAAGCTTAAAATTATACAACCCCAAATTATAAACGGTCTCGAATATGCGTAATGCGCACTTGTCTCGACGCTCTCGATCGGCCGACCCCCTCCTGAGGTTTCAAGAAGGACACATAATATTGAAAATGAACCGTTAGACTTTCGATAGAAGGAAATAAAAGTAATGGGGAAAAGCCATGTGCACTCAGGAAGAAAAGAAAAAGAAGCTAAAATTTGTACGGTGGTATACGAACTTTCCAGAGCGCGTCATTTTTATAAAACTTTTAGGTAATATTATTCATTATTTATAAAAATATATATCATAAATTATGCATTAAACATTGTTAATTTTTACTTATTGCAATTATAATTAGTATTTAACTTCAATTAAAGTTAAGAAATTGCATGGCGTCTTCATACACGTTTCACGTAGCGCGCATACATCTTAGATTTTTCAAACGGCTGCCAGACCAATTAATCACTATTCAACGTTTGCCAGACTAATTTTTTTTAACATTTTATATCACATATTATTTATTAAAAAAGTTTCAGACAGAATGATTTCAGACAAACGACTTTGTTTTTCCGACTACGTTTTCCGACTGCCAGGCCTATATAGAACCGCTTGCAATCTGCCAGACCGACTTTTTTATGAAATTTAGCATATAAACAATACATACAAAAATTTTCAGTAGTAATAATTTTTGCCAAAAAGAAAATTATTATAACTCGTTCCCGCGACTTGTTGTGCCACTGGATTTTCGCCAGACCAAAAATTTATAAGTCAGAGAGATATTTCATCTTCGGAAAAAAGGTTCACTTTTGTAATAAAATTGAGACAAACATTTCCGTTAGGGCTCTCGGACTATAAGCGTACCTACTTCCTTACCGACCATCGATTATGACATACGCGCGTCAAATCACGTTGTTACCTGTCGCGGTAACTCGCAAAGTGTATTTTATATGCACTCGAGCGTGTCCTCTTGGCAGTTTCGAATGGCAAAAACCAGTTTGTCGACCGTCGACCCGGTCGGCTGATATATATGCTCCACGAAAGTTGACTCGACGCTGTAGAATTTTCTCTTGAGTATAGGTACTGTTTATCCCCCGACTGTCGCAGCCCACCAGGAAATCCCAACATCACTATCTCGGTAGTGTGTGGTGGGGCGCCAAAGCGCCATGCTTTTGCTAGAATTTCTGCACTTTTCTGTTTAGTCTGTGTAGAGTAGTGGAAAAATTTAAGGTAAGTTGTTTCAGTCTTATCTCATCGTACTTAGCTCTTTCGCGCAAACTTTACGCTTTTTTCATCGGGGGAAAAGGTCAAGCTCTATTTTTAATCGCTAATTTTTGGCTTTGAAGGACATATGCTAGGTTATGAAATATATTGCAAACGCTTACGTTTGCCCATTACCAAGACACACGCCTTATTGTCATTCGTCTCCTTTGACTCGATTTCTCCTGCTATGCAATATTTGATTCGGTGTGACAATTAAAATTTCTACATTGTTTCAGGTAGTTGTTTAGTTGAATTGTCACATACTTTTGAAATGGCCACTTGGGATGGTTCTTATGTAGAGCCAGATGGATCCAATTATTATGTTAACTCCAATAGTAACCAAGCACCAGGCAATCTTTCAACATGGGACTATTATCTTCCTAATACAAGCAACACTTACGTACAAAACACACCAGCCCCATACACATTGAACTCTATGGTCTTCGAACAGAGCACACCCAATTTGTACAATCATCTGGATAGAAATGCCATTCCACCTTTTGTGCCCGCAAATAATGCATATCCGGCTAATGGAATTCAACAAACTCCTACTAATAAGGTGAGTTGAGCAAAAAATCATTATTGTTTTAGGAGTATGTCATCAAGTTTGGTATGATAAAATTTTGCAAGGTATTGCATTATTTTGCACGCATGAAAGAATTGTACATGATGAATCAGTATGTATGTACATGAATATTGAAACAACCAAAACAGAAAAAGCTTAATGATAATTTTTTAATGATTAAAATTCTAAAATAACAATATCAATGTGACACAATTGAATGAGTCAGCTTTTTATTATTTAGCTGTTATTACACTAAAAGTTACTTACCAGCTTCAAAGTATTTAATTGCAAACATAATTTAAAGATAAATAAAGTTGCATGTATTACATTGTGGAATTTTCAGGTCCATATGGCTCCTCAGGAAGGACATCTTAACACCACCAATAATCAGTTGCCATGTTTCTTTGAAGATAACAAGGTGCTAACCCAGCAAGCACCTCAAAATCATTATTACAATAATAAAAGCAACAACTACCAAAATAATGGCAAGCGCAAAGACAAAAGTAAAACCTATCCAGTGTCAGATATAGCTGAGCATTCAAATTTACATGCCACAGCTAATGAATTTGTGCCGAATCAAAATAAATGGGACCGTGGCACCTCTGCAAATCCAAACAAACATAGTAGAGGTCGAATGAATAATGATTATCAAAATCAAAGTGGAGATCAAGCATCAAATAATGTCTACTTTGAAGATAATAAAGTTAGGTACAATGATAGAAAATATGAAACTAAGAGGGATGTTGGCAGAAGGTGGAGGGATGATAACAGAGATATGCAAAGTAGCCAGCATAATCCTAATCAGTATAATAAACAAGATAAAAAAGATTACGGAAGAAATCAAAATTCTAGAAGATATCAGAATGATAGGTTTAGTCATAATAGAAACTTTTCTGAAAAATCGCATAATAATAAACAAGAAAAAGATCATTCAGAAAATACTGCATCCGAATCTAATGCAAATAGTAAATTAGAAAATATAGCTGATCATCAAGATAATTCTGATAACACCAATGTGTTTCATTCATCTGTAGAAAAAGAAAATATACAATCTACAGGTCCTCAAATTACTAAAAATTCAAAACCATTCTCAAATAATAGTCGCGGTGATAGGTATTATGATAGAAAAGAGAGATACAATCCTAGAGATCCTAGAGATAGAAAAAGTAATTATCCCGAGAATAACGGATATAACAGGAGTAATTGCAACAGCAGGGATAATAAATATGATAGCAGAGATAATAAATATGATAGCAGAGATAATAAATATGATAGCAGAGATAATAAATATGATAGAAGAGAAAACAGGAATACTCTTGGAGAAGGTCGAGACACAACAAGCGATTGGAGACAGAGGACAAATGAAGTTGTGAATAAAAGTACTATGGTCAAACGTTCTTATAATAAAAAATACGAGCCAGGTAAATCTTCATACTTATCATTCATCATGAATTAAAATTTACAAAAGTAGACATTTATTGACAGCTGTATTTTTGTATGTAGACGACGATGCAGATCAAAGAGAAAGATTAACGGAGCAACTAAATCGGGGCCAATTGGAATGTTTAGTTTGCTGCGAATCTATTCGCCAGGCCGATTACGTGTGGTCATGCAAGAATTGTTACCACGTGTTGCACTTAAAATGTGTACAAAAATGGGCCATGTCGTCTCAAGACGGTACGTAATATTTGTTTTGTATTAAAAAAAAAAAACATCCACTAAAAAATCTTTATTTAATTATTGTTCTATTTATTTAAAATTAGAAAGTGGCTGGCGGTGTCCTGCCTGCCAAAACGTTACGTTGGAAGTGCCGTCGGATTACTTTTGCTTCTGCGGCAAGACGAAAGTTCCAGAATGGAATCGCCGTGATATCGCTCACTCCTGTGGAGAGATCTGTGGCAGGATACGTTCTGATGTCAACTGTGTGCACAAATGTACGCTGCTCTGCCATCCTGGATGTTGTCCGCCCTGCTTAGCCATGGTCACAAAGACCTGTGGCTGTGGCCGAATGTCCCAGACGCAGAAGTGTAGCACAGGCCCATTGCTCCAATGTGAAGAGATCTGCGACCGTCCCCTTAATTGCTCTGTGCACAAATGCGAGTCGAAGTGCCATCATGGCAGCTGCGAACCTTGCGATAAAATCATTAAACAAGGTAAGGACGCTCAAACTCGAATGCTTTTTTCGTCTATATCTTATCCTTATCCATGAACAATAATCTAAGAGACATTCAATATTTTTTACAGAATGTTTCTGCGGGAAAAACACTCGCGAAGAAACTTGTGTTTTGAACCTGCCGCCAATGTATTCATGTGAGAATGTTTGTGACAAAGTGCTAGATTGTGGTAATCATAAGTGTAAAGAAATTTGCCATCCAGGTGAATGTGGACCTTGTGTCTTAAAACCTGAAACTGTCAAACATTGTTGCTGTGGACAGACTCTTTTAACTGCTAAGAGAGAAAGCTGCTTAGATCCAATTGCAACTTGTGATAAAGTGTGTTCCAAACGATTGCGCTGCGGTCAGCCGAGTATGTTTTTCGTTTTCCTTTCATAGTCTATAGTTTCTCTTGCTATTTAAGCTTACTTTAAAACGGTTCTATCATTTCTTTTTGCTCACAGGCAATCCTCATACCTGCCAAGCAAACTGCCACGAAGATGATTGCCCTGAATGCGAGCTGATCACAAAAGTCAAGTGCCGCTGCGGTTACATGGACAAAGAAATTCCTTGCAGAGAACTGACGACTAAAGCTGATGATGCTCGTTGCGAAAAAAAATGTACAAAGAAGCGTTCCTGTGGCAAGCACAAATGCAACCAGAAGTGTTGCATCGATATCGAACACATTTGTCCACTTCCGTGCTCAAAAACTTTGAGTTGTGGTAGACACAAATGTGAGCAAACATGTCATAGAGGTAAATGAAGAACATATATTTTTACAGTTCATCAACCAAATCTTTAATTTAAAAATACTAGTTTCATCTATTTTATGCAATCCACAGGTAGATGCCAGAACTGCTGGCGCAGCAGCTTCGACGAACTGTATTGCGAATGCGGTGCCGCTGTGATCTATCCTCCAGTGGCCTGTGGCACGCGTCGACCTGCCTGTGACAAGCCTTGCTCGCGCGAGCATCCATGTGGTCATGAAGTCCTGCACAACTGTCACAGCGATGCGACGTGTCCACCCTGCACTGTTCTCACACAAAAGTGGTGCTACGGTGAGCACGAGCTACGCAAAGCTGTGCCTTGTTATGTCAATGATGTTTCCTGTGGTCTACCTTGCAACAAGCCCATCTCATGTGGTAGGCACAAGTGCATACAAATGTGTCACTCAGGTCCTTGCGAGAAACCTGGACAAGTATGCACACAGCCCTGTACTGTACCTAGGGAACTCTGTGGTCATATATGTGCCGCGCCTTGCCACGAGGGCAAATGCCCCGATGCACCTTGCAAGGAGATGGTCAAGGTAAGAGTTATCCTCTGAATTACAAATGCTGTTATTTAGACCAATTGACGTTTATCATTCACTTTTTGCGTAGGTTACCTGCCAATGTGGAAATAGGACAATGTCCCGTGTATGCGCGGAAAACGCTCGCGATTTTCAAAGAATCGCTAGTGGAATTTTAGCTAGTAAAATGGCAGATATGCAGCTTGGCCATTCAGTTGATCTCGAAGAGGTTTTCGGCCAGGGAGCCAGGAAGCAAAATCAACTGAAAACTCTCGAGTGCAATGAGGATTGCAAAATGATCGAGAGAAATCGTAAGCTGACGCTTGGTCTTCAAATTGTAAATCCGGATTTGAGCGGCAAGCTAATGCCCAAGTACAGCGAACATATGAAAGACTGGGGTAAAAAGGACCCTGTGTTTTGCCAGATGGTGCATGATAAGCTCACGGAGCTGGTTCAACTGGCAAAAACTTCCAAACAAAAGTCTAGAAGCTATTCCTTTGAAAGCATGAATAGGGATAAGAGACAGTTTGTACACGAATCATGTGAACACTTTGGTTGCGAGAGTCAGGCTTATGATCAGGAACCCAAGCGTAATGTCGTCGCAACCGCTGTTAAAGACAGAGTAAATAATCTATAGTTACAGTACAATTATATGATTATCATTACCGAATCTCATTAATTTTTTGTTTGCAGTGTTGGTTACCAAGTTACAGCCTCATGGAGTTATTGCAAAGAGAGAACGGTCAACGGAAAGTACCAGGACCAATGGTTAACATCAACCAATTAAACAAGTCAAAGCTGAACAACACTGACACAACTTACAGGTAAAATACCCTTTGCAAAACGTATATTAGTGTTTTTTTTTCTTGTCATTTTAGTTATATTATAATATTTTTAATTTTTCTTTATACAGAAGCATGGATGTTGTGTTAAACTCAAAGAGAAGTTTGAAACCTCTGCCTGCTACTTTGGCTTCACCTCCAGCAGAATCTCCAGAATCAGAGATAGACTATTTTAATTACAACGGTTAAGGATACCTGAATGTGTTTTATGCATCAAAGTAAAGTATGGGCATCGAATGAATTTGCCAGTGCGCGGCAACAAACAATCAAGCAAACTTTATTATTTATACTTTCAGCAGATATATTCTAAAAATGACAATTGTTAGTGTACATTATTTTTTATTTATGATCAAATGCAATTTAAAATAGTAAACAATTGGAAAAAATAGTAAACTGATAGGTTTTTGAATTTTTGAATAATCTAATCAATTATAATATCTCTTATCAATTTAATATATTTTCATTGTTAAAAAAAATTGATTTAAAAAAAGGTAATAAGTGACATGTAAAACATATTTAAATTGAATTATTGATTATTTTAAGAATATTTATTATTTAATGGTAAATACAATTGGCTTTTTCTGTTTGATATCTACATATATTCTGCAAAATGATTAAGATATGTTTCAAACATATAAAATACTAATTAGGACTTCAAAAATAATTAAATAGAGTTTGTCTTGTCTTATATCTTGTTATTATCAATGATATTAGATTCTTTGAATTAGGTTTCTTCATTATTTGTAATATGTTCATGGTAACAAAGAAATTCAATTATAATATTTAATTAAAAACTTTTTTCAATGTTCAATTGTTTTTGACTATTTTAATTATTAGACTTTGAAATCGACTTTTTGAAATGAACTTTGATAACCATTTTAAAACTTTTTTTTATTATTAATATACTTCCATACATAGACTTTTTATTTCACAATGCTTTTAAATCATTATCTGTACGTTATAAATATGTTTTTTTTTTAAACAATCTTAAAAATTGATACCACACTCAATTTCAACCCGTGAAGAAAAAGGTCTAATGAATCAGAGTTAATTTTAATCCAATTTCACAAAATTCTTCAATGACATATTGCTACTTACAAGATTTCATGTTATTGACAGGTCTATCTAATACAACTTCCACACTGCAATGCACAGTACTTAGACGCTAAACAATCGAAAGACAACGAATTCTTGTACACGATATATCCTTTTATGTTATTTCAAACGCGAATGCTGGTATTAGCAACTTTTTGTTTATTTTTCGGTTTTGGATAGCATAAATAGTTTTATCAGATAGACTGTATAATGCTTAGTTGCATAATAGAAGTTATACAGCTAATTGTTTTGTTTTCAACAATAAACTATCAATTTCATTTGTCTAGTTATGATGAATTGAAATAAAATATCTGTTTTAGAGCAAAAAGTTTAAATTTTATCTAGTGTTGATATTTCAGTCTTATCAATAAAATTATTTATTTAAGCAATGACCCTGTAAACAAAAAGTTACTTTTACAAAATATGTGGAAATCCATGTGTCGTATTCCATTTTTTTGCATGTTGCTATATCGATTCGAAAATTTAGGTCAACAGTTTTATTTCATTGACAAATATTGTCTCATGCTGCATTAAAAAGTTTTAAGGTATCGAAAGTATATAGATATCTTTGAATCGTATTGGCTATTCATAAAAATATTGATGTACACTGCATATTTATCTAGGAAGTCCATCAAATGCCAGTTCTAGCGTTGATGCTAATATGTGTACATCACATTTGTATATAAATAGTCGTCTTTGTAACAATACGTATATGGTGACTAATATAATTTTGCTGAATTTTCTTTCTTTGAAGTCGCAGAATCGTTAACACTGAAAGTATTTAACATGAATATTTGGCACATTAAAACATTTATCATACTTCAAAGGTATTTCAGTATAACTTTCTAAAAACTTTAATTCTAAGTCATGGTCCTTTATGCTTGGATAGAAAAGTTTAACTTAAACAAGTATCGATATAAACTTACACGGTTTAACAATGAGCATTTGCCAGCAACACTCTTAGAATGTAACACTAATCAGTACGAAAAAATTGCCTGAACCGCACTATTTTGTTTATTAAAAATAAGCGTGCCGAAAAGCTGTTTCGATATTCACTTGAAGTGAAATAAATTTTATGCATTATATTTTTTTTTTTTTTTTTGAATGAGTATGTTTTTGAAACATATAGCTTATCAAGTATAAGCAGAAATTTTATTCGATTTGTCCAGCATAATACTGATCAGTTAGTTCCTTTTTTTTTATTGAATTACAAAATTTTTCATCATCTTCAAAAGTATTCTAGTATATTTCTCGGAAGTTATTCGAACTAGCATTTAAAGTTTTTTTTCGTACAGAGTGCTACTACACGTCAGAATCAACAACTCAATCTCCGTGGAAATTTTCGTAAAGACAAGATGACTGTTTACAATGCGATTCAGAGTATTGACAATGTAAAAGCAATAAACGTTAGAGTATTCATATTCCGTGGCAAAAAGTGTTAATAAATGTCGTTTTACAGAAAATGGGACTTTACCGTACGCAGTAAATATACAGCTTACAATGGGCACAAAATAGTTTTTAGTGCTACACATTTAAACATTTATCACATTTAGAATCACAACATTGTTACAAGTTTGATTTGTAAATAAACCATTTAGACATTTATCTTTTAGTATTAAACAACGTTTTGTTTCATTATTCAACATTCAAGAATAGGGCACTTCGAAAGGGTTTTTGTAAGTTTAGTGATTTTCAAGAAACAGTATCAAAGAGAAGAAATCTCTTCGAAATTCGAAACGACTGAGTAATTAATTACTATAAAATATTATTAGTAATTAACATTAGTATCACGCACGTTTCAATTGGTTATAAAATATGTGTATACTCCCTTAAATAAACTTATTGATAAAAAATACTTTGTAGAATAAATCAGGATTTCGAAGAGATTTCTTCTTTTCGAATCGAAGATCACTGTGCAAAAGTAGTGTCGATATATCATTCTACTATGCTACTTTATATTATGTACAGTCATTTTATTGTCGCGACTATATAGATTAACGTCGTCTGATAGAAAATAATATATGTGGAGCCGCGACTCGCTAACAGATACCAAGTGTTTCATTTTTCACTCGAAGTCAGTATCACAAATACCAATCCGATGTAAAATCAGTATTTTATTGAAAATATTCAGCAATCGAGTCTGGTGATAATAGTAACAGAAAACTATAATATTACTTCTCTCAGCATCAAGAAAATTTTTACTAAGTCGATTAATAGTAAAAAATAACATTTTGCGTTGATGTAAGTGTATGATATTAAAAAATGCACTTTATCAATGTACTTTGTATGAACACAGTTACCTTTTAGAATGTTACACTGACCTATTGCTGCATTTATCTCTATACTCCCATAAAAGTCGCTGCTTATATTGTTACATTTCATCTCTGAAAATTATGTGCATTAGAGTACATTTTAATTATTTTCCTTTCATCAAAAGTTGGTATGAACAATATATTGCCTATCGGTAACATTCACGAGTTTTATACTATAGGTAGATAAAGATTTTTTTGTTTTGTTTTTGATTAAAAAATTGTAAAATATACAATTAGACTAGTCAAATTATACAAGTATATCTTTTTAGCAGTATGAAGAGAGAAAGTTAAATGGATACAATGAAAATTATGATACGCATCTAATAGAAAAACTTTTCAACGTATAAAAATGCATCAGTAGAATACAAATGAAGATAATATGGCCTTGCGGAGAAGTTTCTGTGAAAGCATATACCTATAACAAAATTATTGTTTGCAAAGTCAGCCAATATAAGCATTGAATTGCCAATACGTAGTTCTTTTATCTCTCGTAATTGAATCAAGAAATTGACTTTCAAGTATACTCATATACGTGTATAATGAAATAGCATAATCGTTTTTCTCATGGGTAATGAAAAGATGAACATGCTGCAAACTCAATCAAAATAAACACATGTGTCGACGACTTTAAAAATGGAAAAATGCTGCAAATCATACAGTATTTTCCAAATCTTTCGAATTTGGATATACGACAATATTCCGTTCCTATTTACATCGAGTTTCAATAAGAGAAATCTTCATCTACTAATATCGGTCAACCAGTCAACAAGAATATATTTCGGCGTTTTACAGCCTATATATACGGATCGCACGACGATGCACGGAAAGGTATGGAGGATCATAGAAGGATAAGGAGCAGTTAAGAAGTATATAACTTGGCATCCTGGGTCGCACTCTCAGTCTTATCAGATAACTGAGCTTCTTCCTATTCGAAGTTTTTATACGAACGCGTATAACGCTGTGATGATATATATTGCTTTAGATGTAGAGGTTCTCCCGTTGCTTCATCCGCAGATTGTAGTTGGGATAGTTGCTCAGATATTGATGCCGAGGACTAGCCGAGGGCTGTTTCGTGATGCTCGCCATCGCGCAAGCCATTATCAGCTCCAGAAGACGGCACACCGTTTGGTAGATTATCCAGGGCCAGGGACGAGGATATTGATCAGCCGTGGGCTTGGTGTTCGGCTTCACCACGTTGGCGAGCAGTCCTGCGGAGAGATCGAGCTGTAAAGTTCTGTTGAGTTTTAAAGAAACTTTTTCGCGCGAAAGTAATTTCTAATTTTACATTGTTTCAGGCCGAAACGAATTACACTGAAAAACTAAGGCTGACCAAGCTTCAACTATTCTACTAGATTACAACTTTTCGATTGTTGCTAAGACAAATGAAACATTTTATCATTTTTCTTATATACCTACCCCCGCGCAGTTTCAAGAAAACATCAATTCTCCGGATACACGCGAAAGTTTCTGCGGTATAGGTACACAAAGTCAAAGTATTCTTCATATATATATATATATATACACCAAGTTATGTGTAGTTAGTGTTTTCTTTGAAGGCAGCATCGGAATTCCAAATATATATTACGTTGCATTTTTCGATCAGACTTATCAAAGCTCCGCGTAATTCCTCTCGAATCAAAGGTGCAGCGATAAATCCTTTTCAAACTTTCCATCGTAAATGCCAACTTAACGAGAAGTTTATTCAACCGAGCTTTCCTTCGAGCTATTTCTCTCGCGTAGCCGCAACTTTCCTCATAAAGAAAATTGAAATTTCGTAATCAAATAATCCCCTCACCTTCAACGAATCATATATACTCACCGTAAGGTCCGAAGATACGTCCAGCTTCAGCGATGCAGAGGATGATACCGAGGATGGCGGTGGCGTAGGTGACATTTAGGACCCTCTTGATCTGTGCTCTTCTCGCTGCGGCGGTCGACGCTTCGGGTATGTGTAGCGGCGTGTCCGACTTGGCTCGATTGACGTACGCGATGTGATTCAATATTGAATGAAGTGTAAAGTCCGCGCCCTGCCAACCAAAATCATTCTCGTTCGTATAAACATCGTGTTTCGCGTTTCGGACTGAATGTTACAGAGTTTGTGCGAAGCAATTAGTCTGGCTTGTTATTTAACAAACCTCGACTGTTTGCGTAATAATGCCGGTGCGAATCGAAAGTTGGCCGCGCGAACACAAATAATACTGAAATAGAAGTGATGTGTTTGCGAATGTGGGTATTGTTAAATATTTGTGTATGGTAAAATTATTAAAATGCGGCATAAAAATAGAATCGTATTATTATAAAATTCAAAGAGCCAGTTCCACGAAGGCATATAATATTCAAGTCTATCTTCGCAGTAGTAAAAATTTTACGCAGCGAATGCAGAACATCAAAACTTTTTCCCGTAAAACGTTTTTACCAGCGCGCAATAAAAAGTTATTGTACTTTTAACGACGAGGTTTTAGAATATTTTATTTTAATTCGCTATAGATGTTTTTTATCGCTTCATCGATTATTCACAAGTGAGCGATTTGGTGAGCATTATGTCCTGGAACATTGTATTATCGATCGCGCGGTATCTATTAATTGATGTGTTTCGAAATCCCGTTTTCATAGTATTTCCAAGTATAGACCTATATGTTTGTAACAATGATTGATTTGACGAGAGCATCAAGTATTAAACTCGATTTCAGGAGTCACTGTAGACGTAAAGAGGCCTTGGATTATTTTCGTCGTAATAATGCTGAATAATCTATAATAAGTGCAAATACTTGTGAGTATTGAAACGTAAAACTCACGTTATATATTCTACAAATTCGCAATGTTCAATTTGAGGTATCTGGTAAGAATTCCCCCAGCATAAATATGTGTACCAATTTACTTACAATATATCTGATATATCGACAGGCAATATCAGATATTAATGTAAGAAAATTGATAAGCATATTTATAGGGAAATTCTTGATGCTTTGTTTGACTAAAAATAATTCACACCATAAATACTATGTTTTTTATAGCGTAATAACGACAAAAAAACTTTTCACGTTTTGATACCAACCGTTTATCTACAGCTGAAGGCCACTGTAAAGTAGCTTTTTTATAGAAGTTCTAATTCCACGAGTAGAAGTCCTTCCGAAACGTCATTGTGACTGGCAAAAAAAAGCTTTGTTATCTAAATCTTTGCTCTTCCTCCGACTAAAGCCGGCGTATAAAACTTTCATAAGACCCGGGCATCACAAGGTAAAGGCCTATTAGGTTCTTCGAGCGGAATAATCTAAATCCAAAGAAAAAGTCTATTCATATAAGACACGAAGGCGGAGGGGTTGTTTTTTTCCTGCGCGATAACACCACTTTCGTGCTACTCAAAATATATCCCCGAATGAGTGACGGAAAGTTCCCTATAGCATCCGGATTTTTTCAGCTGACTATATAATACAAGACCCTTCCACGTATCACCTATTCTAGTCGATGGAACACAAGTTGACAGATAGTCGCACAGTCGTGTCCAATATACAGTCAAGATAGTTGAAGATGTCCTTCGTTCGAGGTCAACTCAATGGCGCTGTGTATATTAAAATATTATCGCACAAAAAAATACTATAAAAATAAATCCATTCAGTCTCTTTGTTTTGCGGAAAATAAATCAGATATGCAGTGTTCACTATTCATTGATTATGAATATTTACTCGTCCATGTGTGTTTCTTTATAGTAAAAATAAAGAATTTCCTTTATACGGGCCAATGAACATACCGTGACTCGTCCCTGCTGCTGAACCTCCGGTAGTAGGCTCGTCTCTGCGGTGATGTCCTCCTGGTCGTTCTTAACCTTGTCGCTCTTCCACGAGAGATTCTTCTTGCGCGACTTGCCCTGTTCATCGTCCTTGGGTTTGTTGTCACCGTTCATAAGAGCTGCCTTCTCGTTTCCGTAGTAGTTGTCCGGTTGATCCGAATCCGACTCCGACTTCAATTCCTGCTGTTGCTGCGATTCAGTCTTCTCGCCCGGCAGATAGTTCGGGCTGTAGTGTGTCGGACTCTTCTCGAGGTTTTGGATACTGATGTCACTGCTGCGCCGGTTGATCACTAAGGGCTTGATCTGCGATACATCTGAGCCTCGACGATCGCTGCTGCGACAGGAGACGTCCGAGTTGCGACGAGATTCTACCACTTTTACTGCTGCTAGGCCGCCCAGATCGGAGTTTCTCCTAGAGCCTGAGATTGGAGGGAGAATTTTGTGAATTGAGAATATGGAAAGACACGCGTGTGCGTAGAAATCAATAAATGGCAATTTCCATGGAACAATTTGCTGAAACATATAGATATCAATCATTGATATCAGAACTGAAACAGCCAAGCGTAATAATAGTCCTATAGCTCGATAATTAGTGTCAGTAAACTTCTATTTCGTTTTATCAATCATGTAGGAGGTACGAGAACTTGTAGTTTTATGAACAGAAAAAAACTGCTGTAATAAGCGATTTTATTTTATGATTAATCGCTTGTATACAACTGCACGGCATCGAATAGGGGGTGCAATTGATTTATTACATGTGTACGTCTAAATTAGAAAATAAAAAACTAATAATGGACAGCTATTCAATATCGCTGAAAATCGATGTCCAGGAAATCTCTCAATTGACGTCGTATTGAAAAAAAAAATGATGTCCAATATCAATCCTCTTTCAAATTCACATTGAAGTATTCGAAATAATTCAATCATCAATTTTCTGAATGATAAAAGAATATAAGTGAGCATAAATTATTTATGAAGCTTTATATTATGTACATACGCCCTTTACGTTACTGCGTATACCGGTATGTACGTCACAGCTGAGGAATTATGTGCGGCGTAGGCTGGAATATCAGAGGAAAATTTCGACTACGGTAAGACTTAAAAAACTCACATTGTACCTAATTTAAAACACTTTTTTAGTACAACGTATGATAAAAAATTAAAGCTTCTTAATTTTGGTTCAAATTGAATTTTCTGTTTTTACTACTATGTAAATTTTAGTATTGAATAGGAGTTAATTACTTCTGAATGCATGAAGGGAAACACCACTTCTCTTTGCAAAAGAAAATTTCAATTGAGAAAGTCTAGCTCCATGTACTTTTGACGTCAAGCACGCATTCATATGCATTCCAGTTTTGAAGTGCGTATCCAACAAGTAAAAATAATGAACCCGTTTACATGACTTTTCAACTTTTGCGTGGGAATATACAGAGTCACGTAAAGCGTAGCAATTTAAGTATTTCGGTTTTTTTAAAGACTAGGTCACCAACTTGTAACTTTGATTTCATATAACACAAATTTATAATTATAGCTTTCTAATTCTTGTATGTATGTTTAAGATGTGCTGTGCGTCCAGAGCGGACGGGTGGGTGCCTATCACCACTACACAGCGCGTTCTCAGGTTGCGGATAGAGGAACCGCCCCTGAGAAAGAGGTTAGCTGCGAATAAATCGAATAAGCAGCCGCGGACAGCCGAGAGGCCCGGGCGTGGGTGTGATGAGCCCACACTGATGGCGATCGAACGCATTCATCTAGAAGCACTACGCAAGCACCACAACAACGAACACTCAACAATATTTCTTATTTCACTCTCTCTTCGTACCTAACTATGTCTATAATCTATCTCTCTTAGCACACATTACAAAAATCCTGCTGTCGTGGAGGATGCGGGAGCGATGACAATGGCCCCGAAAGGGGATGTGTAGAATGATTCGCCACCTGGTCTTACACGGCAACTCCGAAGCCAGCGAAGGCGCGCTGCCTTGCAGGGGGGCGGGTTAGGAATACGAGCGTGATTTTCTTAGTGTGGCCGACGATGAGTCTGACTCCGTCCTCATTAAAAGTCGGAAAAGCTCTCATACTTAGTTCTAGAGAGGTATGGGGGTTATTACCCTCTAGAACGAATGATTCACCTGCGATCGAAACAGGATCCAAACGCGTGGTTTCACTTAACTATCAATGGCTCAAAAAACCGAAAACCAAACCAAAATCACATAGGACTTAGGTAGAACGGTGAATGTGCGCAGTTTATAACAGAGCAGGTGCGTAGGCGGGAAATCTAAAAAAGAAGCTACCGGTACAATCTGACTTAGTAGCTATATCAAGAAACTGCGTGGCAAGATAGCGGTAGTTAGGAAACGAAAACTTCACGCTTTAATGTACGGGGCGCGAGCGGACATTCCCTAGGTACCGGGATTCTGAATAACAAAAGAAATATACAGAGTTCGTGGTAATGCCTAAATGCGCGACCATGGGAGGCGATATAGGCCGTGAAGAGTACACGAATAAAAGGGCAAGTGGCGATTTACAGGAACAAAACCGCGATATCAGGAATCAGATTTAGAAAATAGAAATATAGGATAAATCGGTTAAAATAACGCGCGAATTACAAAGATTGGGGTTTCCACAGAGTAGTCACAATTAATGAAGAATGAGGCGGGATCACGTCCAGAACGAAGGTGAACTTTAAAGCTGGGAAGGGCTATTTTGATAAGCGCTAAACGTACATGAAACTGGAGGAAAGCACGCCGGCCTCCGTCGAGACGATCCACACTGCGGAACTCCATATTGGAAAACCGACCTACAAAGAAGTAGAAGCCGGAATCAAAAAACTAAAAAAACAAATAAGGCCGCGGAAACGATCTATACCCAGCTGAACTACTTAAATAACGGGGCACCGCGCTTACATGTCAAAATTTTTGAACTAGTATGTGCTATTTGGAAAAATGAAACGATACCGGAAAACTGGAAAGTATCTATCATTATACCGATTTTCAAAAAGGGAGGTAAGACAGATTGCAATAACTACCGGCGCTACAAAGTTCTATCAAACGTAATACAGGCCAGACTCACGCCCTTCGCGGAAGATATAATAGGAGACTATCAGTTGTTAGAGAAAAATGGGAACATTGCGAAACAATACACCAGCTATTTATAGACATTAAAAAAGCGTACGACTCTATCAAACGAAGCAAAATGTATCAAATCCTTGTGCTCCTCGGAGTACCAAAAAAACTCGTGAAATTAATTCAAATATGTCTGAACGGAAGCACGGGAAATGTCCGAGTAGGCGGTAACGTATCCGAATCATTCATGATACGCGACGGTTTGAAACAAGGTGACGGTCTCTCTACGGTACTCTTTAACTTAACGCTAGAATATGTTGTTAGAAAAATGCAGACTAGCGGGCTAGGTGCAACCCTTAATGGAAAAACACAAATTCTAGGATATGCGGATGACTTGCTTGGACATACTAGGGGATAACGGTGCAGCGGTAGCGAGAAACGCGGAAATTCTCATAAATGCGGCTGAGGACACGGGGCTAGAGGTGAGCGAATCGAAAACGAAATATATGATCATGGATAAATTGGGCATTTGCGAAGGTGAGGGTGATCTTAGAGTCGGAAATTATACCTTTGAAAAGGTTAGCGAATTCAGATATTTAGGCACAACCGTAAATGATCGAAACGAAATTAAAGCCGAGATTAACAAGAGACTTCATTCGGGTAATGCTTGCATCTACGCCGTGAATAGATTACTAAAATCAAAACTGTTGTCTAGAAATGTAAAAGTAAGGATATATAGGACTATAATAATGCCGGTAATCCTGTACGGGTGCGAAACTTGGGCGCTTACTAAAGCGGAAGAAAACCGTTTTAGGGTGTTCGAAAATAAGGTTCTGCGAAAAATATACGGGCCAAAGAAAGATGAGGAAACCGGGGAGTGGAGGAAACTGCACAACGACGAGCTACATAACTTATACGCGTCACCGAATATAAACAGAATAATTAAATCGGGAAGACTAAGCTGGGCAGGGCACGTTGCAAGAATGGGAAATGATCGCACGGCAGCGCGTATAATATAATGAAAGAAAAGCCAAATACGTCGCGACCTCTAGGTAGAGCTAAACGCAGGTGGGAGGACAATGTAAAAGCGGACTTAACTGAAATCGGTCGGGACGGCGCGAAATGGATAGGGTTAGCACAAAATAGGGATAGGTGGAAGGCTTGCATAGATGAGGCGATGAACATTCGAGTTCGAAATGCCACTTAAAAAAAAAAATGTTTAAGATGTGCAAATATTTCAATATATTCTATTTTGCGATCAGAACTCGTTCGAAGTGAAGCATTTTGAAGATACTGACTAACTAAGGCAAAGTAGAGTATAATTTGATCTATAACTCAATTACTGGACCCTCTAGGCTTATAAGTTTCAGCTTTGTTGCGGTTGGTCGGTGTGTAATTGATTAAATAGCTCCTGGCTACGCGGTTGATCTTACGTATATTTATTGTAAACAATTTTAATGGAAGAAGAAATAAAGAAGATTATTAACTCTTGTAAAATAATACTTTCTTTTTTAAGACAACTTGCAGCAGTCACTTTTAGTACAAATATAGAAAAGAGCTTTCAGCGTTGTTGTTTACATTTTTCCGTATTTTCATAACTTTTTTATACTTTGCGATGAGGTTTCCAGCATACGCAAGTTATACCTACGCATAGCAAAGTTAACCGTCTTTATTTAATGCGAACGTTTTTCGTACTGTATGCTTTTTTCAAACTTATTTTATATATAACGTGGAAATTACTGGCTGATATTCTTTGTTTGGTTATAAATTTGCTCAACCACTGCTTATGCCAAGTCTAATAAATATACCCATATAACATCAAAATAATATAGTGAATTGTAATTAAAAACTTTCATAGTCATTGTAGTCTAAATTAAATTAAAAACCGCACCGGCGAAGAAAAAGTTGATCAACTCTCTTGAGTGCTGCCTTACACGTAGTAGCAAACACACGAAGCCATGATCAATCTATCTCAAAGCATCTCAATCAATCAAGACATTTCTCTGCGCAGTCTTTTCCTCGCACTCTCTTCTTGCTGTAGCTCTAGTATTCTTTATTTTGTTTTTTTTTTTATTAATCGACCTTCCGACATCCTTTATGAAGAAACACAATATAAAATCAGTGAAAAGATCAGAATCATCTGTCAAGAGGAAACGCGACATACATCCATAACTTAATAGAAATGAAGAGACATCATTTTTGTTTGATTTTTTGGGGTTATTTTTAAAGAATTATTGTTTTATGTATTATAGACTAAAACATTGTAATGATTTTGCATTGAAAATACCGAATATTATTATTAATAATTTCACTAACCGAATCTTCTGACAAAAATGTTTAATTTATGAACGCTATAAAAGTTTCTATTGTATTCACTTACAGTATAATTAAAATATTTTATATATATATATATATATATATATATATTGCATTATGAAGTAAGAATATCATAATAATTAAGCTGCCAACTTCCATTGTTGTTTAAATGCCTCTAGAATTTTCCACGAAAATCTTAGCACTTCAAAGATTTTTTTCCGAAATTACACAGACGAGATTTCCGCATAAAATAAAGATGAAAGAGGAAGCTCTCTACTCCATTTGTACTTAATACAGAGAGATGCTTTCGGTACAAGCATTTTGCTACGCCGTATGTGCTCGTAAAGGAAAGCCATATCGTATACATATTATACGCACACTGAACACCATTATTCGCAAATGAAATAAAAATCATAAAATAGCTCGAAAAGTGAAAAATACTCATGATGTCAACGTCGTGAATGGTTTTCGAATTTCAGGGTCACAAGTCCAAGGGTGTTAAAAAGTTGTATTTTCTCTATTTCGCTTGCATTTAAATCCTGTTTAGCATAATCTCATTTACACGAGCCGAACTCGCGGCTTTCATTGAAATTGAAAACTTGAAAATTAAATCAAGCGCGATTTTTCCCTATTACACTAACAGCGTCCGATTCATTAAACAAAAACTTTCATTTTACATCGTCTTTTTCAATCAGAACTACGCAGTGAATGACTAATTTCTCTAGATATATTAACGCTCGTTTTCTGAAACGTTGTATCCTAAACTGGGCCAGTTCCACTTTATAAGCTAAAAAGATTCATTTTACCAAAAACAAAATATTTTTTAAACCTATTGTTACTAACTCCGCGTACGTGAGCAATGGGATTCTTTTTATAAAAATAACTAACGACAAGGGTGGTCGGTAAGCAAGAGCGAAGTTTGGATTTGGAGACAGTACTCGCGGTACGCGAGGTAACAAGATTTAGAAGTTGTGGTTTTTTATCTAAACCTTGCTTCGACTTTCGTCCTGACAATGTTAGCAGACTGCAGAACTCTTTAGGCTTATAGAGTTGAACAATTGAGTTTTATATTTGTGAACCGGCGTACGTGTGGGATAAGTGGGTTTGGGGGCTTAGTTAATTCGGTTTTGTTCTCGCAACTCTCGCTATTCGTGGAGTAGTACTTCTATTTTAGGCTTGAAAGTTTTTCTAGTTATATACCTTGACTCTTTTTGTGTCAAAATAAAAGTAAAGGATAATATTTCAAAATTCAGTAAACACACACTCACCGGTGGGACTAACGTCGAGTATCCTGGACAGCTTCGACTGTTCCTGCTCCTGTTGAGCCCTCCTCGGCGTCCGGTTGCCAAAATCGCTATTTCGTCTCAATTTGGTGGCGAATTGCGAGCGATTCTTCTCGTGTCCAAAGTCGGACGAACGACGCAGGTCTTTGCTGCTGCCACTCGGTGTCGTGCTGATACAATCGGAATTGCGGCGTAGAATACCCTCGGGGGTACGCGGCCTGTCCAGCGACGGCGACTGTCGTGGACTCGACCCTGGCTCCGGGCTCCGCTTGCCTGTTTGTACAGCGGGTTGTGTAACACAATCGGGAATGCTTGCGTAATTTCAATGTTGAATTGCGTGGATGGTTACGCGGTCCCGTCGTTACACGCTTGTTTAGAAGGGATTTCCGAGTATACGCAGGGTTTGTGTCAATGTTTGGACACTGATTGGAGCGAATACGCTGTTGTTATGAATTTATTTCCCAGTAGAGAGAGCTTTTAGGAGATTAAAAGCTTTGAATTTATTGCGACTTGCGACGCAGCCACATTTGCCGAGTTAATCTTATTACCAACGTGTAGCACGTACGGTCAACAAGCTGCTGCTTGTTTTAGTTTTGATAGTTTTGACAATTATAGTATCCTAATGATTTGTTATAAGCTCGTCGTTGTGGTTTTAAAAGTAATAAACAAAAATGTTATTTAAGTGCGTCAAAAGATATATATTTGTGTTAATTGTAAAAATAATTCACAAGGCAAAACACATCTATTATTGAAAACACACGTAAGTGAAAGCGTGTCACGGAACTTCTGACGTTATTATTTTATTATATATATTTATAAATTGTGCAATATTACATTTCTCCAGAACTTTAGGTTCTCGTACACGACTGTACGCACACAGTCCAATAAATAATATACCATTGCACAAGGCTGTAACTTCATCTTTTATACAAAAAGTACGAATACCACTAGTTTCAAACTCAAGAAGTAGTACGACCCGGAAATAGTAAGACATCCAAAACTACTCACCAGAGCTAAATTCGGAATTCGGCGACGCGTCATCCTCATTGACGAATCTCACACTGCACTCGGAAGCTCGTCTGGAATTACGACCGGAAACATCGCTGCCCCGTCGACTGGCCAGTGAACTTCGTCTGCTCGGGCTGGAGACGGTGATGATCGGTAGATTGGCGATCGAGGGCGTCGGGGTTGGTGGCCGAACGTAGACCTCAGGCACTGTTGAGATGGGTTGGGAGAACGAATCGTCCTGTCGGTGATTTTTTTCGTTCTCCTGCTGCACCCGATAGCTCGACTTGACCGAGCCGCCGCGCTGGGCTACGATGTACGATACTACTTAGCATGGTTTACGTTAATAACATGGCACTTTCGCAATTTCATTTATTTTTCAACAGTCAGAGGAGCTTTTTTGGGATGATGACGACACACAGTGTGCAATGAGTTGTTTTTCGTTTGCGGTTTGAAGCATATACAGACACACTGAATTTCAATGCTGGAAATAAGGGGTTATTAATGGGGGTATCGAACGTTTGTGTTGTCGGAGGCGTATGTACAAACACAGGTGGTCGGGTCCGCCGGGCGATTGTAATCTGTGGGTATTATGCGATTATCTGATCTTTTGAAGCAAGTAGTGAATCATGGGTTTGGTCAGCCAGGGGTAATTTCCTTTTGATTAACGGAATTTTTTTTTCTTTCGAGGTGCGACGGGGGTTCGTTGGAGCGGAAATTGATAAAAGTGCGTATTGACTATAATTATATTTTTCGACTCTGAAAGGGTTAAAATAATTGTATACGGTCATTTTTTATGGGAATGACCATAAAGGATTTGTATAATACAAACACATAAATAAAATAAATATATCGGCAAATTATTTGTAGTATTAACACGCTTGCTGCAAAAAACGAAAGTAGTAATTTTCCACAAAAAAAAAAGATTACAGTGAAACAAGAGTACAATAATTGCCGCGTTTAACGAGCATGTTAACGTTTTAAAAGCACTTGTCGCCTGCACAACAATAGAAATAATAAGCGATCGCGAAAACACACACACACACACACACACACACACACACACACACAAACAGAGAACTAAACTTACTAGAGTTTAAGCTGGGATTAGTGTCAGGGCCTTTGTTGGGCTCGCTGTCGTCAAAGGCTTTTAGCTTCGGACCAAGCAGGGTAGGTACGAGCGCAGCAGCCACAGACGTGGCTAAGTTATTATAAGGCGCTAGCATAGCAAGCTGCATTATGCCTATAAACAAGATATATACATTTTGGCGGGCTAGTTCTTGAGGCAAAAAATAATGATTACCTGCAGATCGCTCGATCTGTATGCAAATCCACCGACCTTTCTGATTCGCGCCCGAATTGTCGCGCGTCAGCAGATTTGAGGGTAGGGTTCTTAGCAGGGCCTTGACCTTGTAGCCCGCGTAGAGGAAGGTCACGTACAAAACTATGCCCCAAAGTAGGAACACATCTTGGACCACGTAGGTGGCTATATAACTAACGTGAAAAGCAAGGCTCACGTCGCTGATGATGATGCAGGAGAAGTGGAAGATTATCATCAAGCTGAGGTAGGTCTCCTTCTGGAACTTTTCCAGGCCGAACTTCACCTGCGAATTCGTTTAAATTATTCGATATTATAATATATAATATGCGACATTAAATTACATACGAAACTTTGTGCATATTAGTCGCGCTTCGTTTACCTGAGTGAGCTGAAGGAAAGCCAACTGTATGAGACAGAAAGCCGAGGTAATGAAGGGAAATCCGATATCCCAGGTGATTGATCCGATGACTTTTGGCATAATCTGCAAGCGACGCAAGATCGAGTCATTTTTGGCCTGCATCGATCATCTCGAAAGAGATGTAACACACAACGCGTGTATGCGCTTTAATAAAGATTTCAAGTTCGATTCACCTCTTTAAGATTGTAAGGATCTATAAAAAGGCAGCCTGACCTTGAGGCGCCGAGCAGGCAAAGATTAATGTTTATCGTGGACATGAGGGGAGGAGTCGAGATTAAAGATCTGCAAATGCGAACGGAATATTCAGTGGCTACACGTTAATCAGATAGCTTAATATAACGATATCTACTATAATAAAATGAGCAAAAAGAGCTGCGTATACTTGCCTTAAATTTAGTAAGGAGAAAAATGTGTAGAAACTCAGTACGAAAAAGAGACAGGCGAAAGCATAGGTGTGCAATAAAAAAAACCACCTCAGCTCCTGGTTGACAGACTCCCATGACGGTGACGTGACCAGTGTCCCATCCAGCAGGAAGCCAGATGAGCCTAGCACACAGTTCTGGCCCGGTATGGGTATTGAATCGTCTGCACCTTCGACGAGAAAAATAAATATAGTTTCACGCCATCTTATACGACAAATCCTGAAATCTGCACATCACAATCAATCGAGTAAACAATATAATCGAGCCGACACGCGAATCATTCGGCTAATTGAATTCAGAAACTCGATCAATCCGCGGCTGTGCGACAGTTGGTAAACACGGCAAACTAGTTCACGAAATCATTAAACATTCGAACAACGCACTAAACCCTCGGAGAGAGACAGCTATTAGAGATCTTCTAATTGCACGCGAAAATTGCTCGCCTGATTATAATTAATGCATATATACAGCGCGACGCTGATTACAACCCCGACTTTGGAATCGCACCGAAATATCTCGACCTAAAAAAAAGCGAAAATAATAATAATTCATACCCGAGCCAAAGCTCCGGAAAAAAGCAGTCCCGTCGGAATTCACTTAACCCGATATATAGCGAGGGGAAAAGCTGTACGAGTGGCTATATCGACTAACCGCCGAAAATGTGGCCCTGACGACTCGCTCTCTTTCTCTCTCTCGCTCTCTCTCTCTCTCTCTCTCTCTCTCTCTCTCTCTCTCTCTCTAGAGCAAAAGGCTTTCTTCTCTCTCGCTCGTCGTGTCACACTCGCGCATTTTGTTTCCCCGACAAAAGGCGACGACGGCTTTAAGAAAAAACGGCAAAAAATCGACAGATTTATAAATAGCCCGAGCAACACACACACACACACACACTTGGCGCTGCCGCAGCCCAGGCACTTTCGCGCACACACACACGAAGTCTCTTGAGTATGTATAATCCAATTCAGCACATGACACCGTGTAATAAAATCAGCAGCAGAAGCACAACAAGTATAGTGGAGTGAGATAGAGAGACTACAAACCGCGCGTCAGATTCGGCAGCCTATCCATAATCTCCCGATTTGTGCCCACCAGCGCACATTACTGTCCCGTTGCTCTTAAGGGCTCCCTTGTTCTATCTCTCTCTCTCTCTCTCTCTGGTATGTGTGCTGATGTGCAGGCCGGACACGAAAAACTGCTCCTCTCCGCCTCTGCTGTACGCTTGTGCAGCAGCAACAGGCTTTGACTATAGGGCAATTTGAATTGCACCCCTTCCACGGCGCTGCTGTTTCTGCCGCTGCTGCCGCTGCTGCTTCGTCTCCCTTATTCGGGGTGGGAATATTGATTTTACCGCCGCCGTAGCCGCCGCTACTGCTGGGGGTAAGGGTGAGCTTGCGATGATGTGCGCGCATAGATGGTGGGGACCTATCCCCAGGTAGGGGTGCTGGACTCGAGATATATATACAGAGCCTGTAGGCGCTTGTTTATTAAGGAATTTAATCTTGCCGCCATTAACGCTAATTGCACCGACTACTGCTGCTGCTGCTGCTTCGTTATGTCGTCGTTTTCCCTAACTAATACCGAATGACTGTGTGTCTCTTGGGCGGTGGATTTGTACGGCTGTTTTACATGAACTGATGACTCGCAGATTTTTTCATTAGAGACTTGCGGCTTGGATCTCGAGGGGACCGAGACGCATATATAACTTTGCGTCGAGAGATTTCCGTTAGCGGATGTGCGAGACTTCGGGCTAAATTTAGAGGGTTTATTAATACGGCCGGTCCTTTTTCGACTTTCTTTTTCGCTGTTGTTGCCGCGCGCGAGAGGCTTTTTTAATTTGAAAGAGCTTTTAGAATGATTAAGCTGGAATCAAAGCTCAGTTTCGACGCATGACGTATTCGAGGAGTAAAGCGAATATACGCACGTGTACTTTGGGTTTTATACATGAACAGATTTTTTTGAATAAGCTGATCCATCGTTAAAATGTTTAGTATGCAATAAGTGGTAGTTTGTGAAAAGCCGCTGGTTTCAAACTTGAGCTACATGCGAAGCGGTACAGAAATAGAATTAAGTGCCGGTATCGAGCAGTAAAATTGTAAGGGTGAGTAATTGTTCAATCCGAGTCGAGAAGTCAAGGCCGCGAAGTTGCCCAATTCAAGAATGTATATAGGTGACTGTGGACTATTATAGTACGTGTTTTACATTGTTGGAAAGGAGATGTATAAGAGCTTTTCTTTTATCTTCGATATCTTCGAAGCCGATTATTGAGTTCAGTCACTCACAGCAAAGCTTTTTTTATCTATTCTGCCCAACTGTAACTGCAGATTATACGAATCATGCTAGTGATTTTATAAAACATGCGTAAAGGAATTTTTCAAAAACATTTTCACTTCTGTTTCAAAAAAAAAAATCAAGTCTTTGTAAAAATTTAAGAGAAAAAAGTTCCGATGCTGCTTTCCTGTGAAATGTCTTGTTTTTCGTTGAACAATTATTCAATATGAAGAATTGAAGTAAACATTTTTAGATTGTTATAAACAAATGAAAAAGTTTAAATAATTTTTGATACATATCGTATTGTAGATCGTAGATTGGAACGGAGGTATAATCTACAGATTGAGTAGTCAGTTAGCATGAGCAGCGCAAGCATCAGTAATATAAGTACGCCCAACAAAGCACTTTTGATAGGGAATATAGTATACTGATACATAACACTATTTTATAACAGTAATTTTATAGTCTCTGGTTTTAATATTGACAGCGCAAGGCTATATCTAGATTCGGCGAGCAGATTCGAGGTGTTACGCGAGCCCTATACGCTCCATGTTAAAGGATACTTATTTTAGTTCTAATACTGACCACCTCATTTAATTTTACAAGTATTTTGTGGCGCCACCCATCGCATACCACCCCGAATTGTGATGAGAGACATACGAAAAGTGCCTATGCGCCACCTATATTCGTTAGCCAGAGACTATAAAGACTCGGAAAGTTCAATCGACGGAAGAAAGGCCAGTCCAAATCGCTTTTATTCTATATTACTCGCACCCCGCTAGCGTGGAATTATTTCGTTGTATTTTCTTTTTTTTGGAACTGAGGATTAATTTTAAATGAGTTCTGGTTGAGAAATAAATTGATTGATTTTTTTCAAACAAAGTTTTATTTCATTAATGAGTGAACACTTTGTTCATGAATAAGTATGAGTACGTGGATCAATGTTGATCAGTTTACAAAACAAATCAAAATGTATTTAGTTTTTTTAGTTTATACCAACGTTCTTCTTACCTAATAATCTACTTAAATATTATATTTACATTTTTCAATTGCATAAATTTATTGCAATTAATAAATGTAAAGGTTTGATGGTTCACTTTTTGGGAAGTGGAGGCGTTTAATTATTCAATATGAAATTCCAACGAAATATAATCAAATTTTAGATTAAAAATAAATCAATTATATCAATCACTTATTTCAACTTCTGGGTAAGACTGTATAGACATAAAATTTGCTTTCAATATTTGAATAAGATATATTTTTGTGTTATACAAAATTACTGTTTATAGAAATTTTTTATTTTAATAATAAAAATAATTTATACCAACAAATGTTAGTCAGTTAATAAACTGTTGATTCTATACAAGTCTGATTTTCACAACGTTATTGTTTGTATCAGTGTTTCACCGTATATTACAAATAAATTCAGTATCCATGTACAGGGCTACAGGTTGGCATGAAAGTACACTTTGCTCGCACACATTGTTCGCAGTGACCAGACGGGGTCAATGAAGCTGGCAAGCTCGAATGGCAATTAACTGTAGAAGAATGAATACTGGACTAAGCACTTCGGAGTATTCTAGTGTACTTTGTCCAGACAACTTCTTACACAGAAGATACTTGAACACAAAAACCAATAGCACTGATATGAAACTCCACAGTGCTCTCAGTATTCCAACTTTTATCATTCCTTCCATGTGCATTCTTATGAAGATGATTGCACAGAAGTAAGTGTTCAAGCCATCGGCAACAAACAAAGGAGAAAAAACTAACCACCAGCCACTGCTTCCCATAAAGTAACCATCATCTAACTTTAACGCAAGTAGAATTGTAAAGATGGTTAATGATACCAAATTTATCCATATTTCAAAAATTGTTAGTCCTAGCCAGTGGACAAGTTCGTTTAACGAAAAAATCATCTTTAAAGTATTATCTAGCAGTAACTTATTTTTAAATTATTGATGAGCATTATATAAATTAAATATTTACTGAATTGAGATATTTAATTTTCAAATCTGAGAGGTCCTATATTAGCAATGGGAAATACTCGAACATGAACAGCTACACTTGACTTTTTATGGACTTCATAGTCAGCATCATCATTGGTAGGTTTCAAATCATCTGAAAGTGGAATTCACAAATTGTATAATTGAATATATTGATGCTTAGAATAAAAATTGTTGATTATTTACCTGTTAAACTAACTTGTTCTTTTTGGATATCTAAATCATAAGTACCAGAATATTTTGCTACTAAACGACGTCCTACATTAATAGCTTTATTGGAAGTGATACCTTGTCCATGTATTACGATTTCTTTTAAATCAGTGGTATCCAATATTCTTTTGCAGTAAGTTATTAAAGCCTGAAAAATCAAAAAAATTTCAAATATTACATTTATATAAACAATTATTCAAAAGTTTATGAAAAACTATCATACAATCAAAACACCAGCAAATAAAACGTGACAAAAATACGAATAAATCAAAGTTAAGTTTTTTTATAGAAAAATAGGAATTTAGTGTAAACATTGAACGACGATATCAAATGAATCGACAAAATGTTATGGATAAATAAAGGTTATGATGAAATAAACATACCTTGGTACTGCTCTTTTTTCTAACGTACACGTCTTTACCCGTTTTTGGAAACTTGCGACCAGCTCTTTTAATTACCACGTGATTATTGCTCTTGACTTTCTTGTTCTTCGGCAACTTTATTTTTGTGCTTATTGCAGAATCCTTTCCTAAACTTTCCTCCTTTCCGTCCTCTTCCATTTTGATACCGTTTTACCTTACAGTACTGCCAGAGAATATAGAAATACTGTTCTTATATAGAAGGTCGGATCCCGGGATTTCGTGAAGCCATAATCTCGGGGGGCCCTGCTGTTTAGTTCAGCCCCCCATAAGGCAGATGGCGCGTCGAATGTAGCTTATTCAGAATGGGCGCGGGTTTAGCGTATTTGAAATTCGTAACATGCATTATATTACACAGAGAATAGTAATTAAATGCATTTGTTTATAATAATAAATTATAAATCAAATAACCTTATTTACACGAAATAATACACCCAAAGTATTCTTATGAATAAAGTGCATAAAAATAAAGTTGAAGCAACGATAGTGAATACAAAAAAAATACATAACATACCCTGCTCTTAGCTAATGTCAATAATTTTGCCATGCATAAATTTACATATATAATGACTGTTTATTACAATGATACTTAACCATATACATATTATGATATTGAGTGATTATAAATTATGTGCTGACAACTTGTTGACACTACTCAATGGAAACCAACGGGAAGGTGGCAGGTTTTCTTCCATTAGGAAAGGATAGTGAAAAGGAGTATGTACAGATTAATTTAAGGATAATATGACATGTTTAGTATACATATAGTTAATATATACATAATTATAATAGCATAAAACAGAGCGACCGCGGCTTACTGCGCTTGTGCTGACTCTGAAAAGAAATTTAGTAGCAGCCTTCGGGCTTAGCCTGCAAAACTGCGCATCTTGATAAAAAAAATTGTTAGTAAAAGTCTCGGTTGGGTCTGCAAACTGCATCTGAAAAAAAAATTAATTAGTAAAGCCTCGGCTTGGTCTGCAAACCGCATCTGAAAACACACTTAATTATGCGTCTTGCGCTCGTAACATCGTCAAATTAATAAATTACGAAGCACCACAATAATACTACTGGCAACAAATACACGTATTATAACCTATTCCCATGCACTGATAACCAACAAAAATCGTACGAGATATATATTTACATTACATCAATTCTCGCGATCTTTATACCTCCACCATTTTTTAGATTTTACGAAAATGCTATAAACAATATATGATATTGATCTACTTAATAATAACTGCCGAGCACAATTAAACTTACAAAAAAACACGTTTCGCCCGTGGTTCGTTCTGTTCCCAGGCATCCCCGTGCATGACATACACCCATAATAAAAAATCAGTATTACTAGCGACTGGTGGCGCGGCCCCTTCGCGGAGTCTTGCTATCCCGCCCAGCCTTTCTTTCTTACATTCAACAAATACTACAAAAGCAATAATCCAACAGCCAATCACATGTAATGCTGATGCAGAACTACGAGATAGGAAATTCAGCCACGTTTTTAAACACATGCAACTACTTTTCCATGCGCTCGACAATAAAAACAACTGACAAGCTGAAACCAGTAGCTGATCACGTCGTCTGCTCTTTGCACGTATGTATATACATAGTATAGTTACAACCGCGCTTTTTGGTATTTTTAATTATATCTTACAAAGCCTTCGTCTGTTATTAAGCTTTAATTTTTTGTACTTTTTTATACATGTGATAACGCTTTCATTGCTTAGGGTTTATTTTCATGCAATTTATTTATCAACTTAAGATATTTGGGATATTTTGAATTAAACAAGGTATTTTGCTTTACATATACTTTATTTTTATAAACAAATTTATTTAATTACATTTCTGTGTAATATAATACATGCTACGGATTTCAAATACGCTAAACCCGCGCCCATTCTGAATAAGCTACATTCGACGCGCCATCTGCCTTATGGGGGGCTGAACTAAACAGCAGGGCCCCCCGAGATTGGCTTCACGAAATCCCGGGATCCGACCTTCTATATAAGAACAGTATTTCTATATTCTCTGGTACTGCCTTTCGCTAATTCGCATGAAGTCTATATTCGTTGCTATATGAAATATAGCCCAGAGGGCGCCATATGTCCGACGTGCTATAGCGTCTACTGAGATGTAGTCGCGCAAAAACGATCGATAACTTTGGGAGCACATGGTGGTGGAAATTCGGAAAGCGGGCGAGCACACGATGACGTCGATGACGCACTCCACGCACACGTGTTGAACACCCGAGCTCTCGATCGTCTTGGTCCTCAGTTTTTATGGCACATAAAAACAGAGTTCCGGGACTCACACAATAGCAGCGTTTTTGTTTTAAGCTCTACGCACGTACCCTCTCGAGTTGTCGAAAACTCGAGAGGTTTCCTATTTTACGAGTCTTTATATTTACCCTAACGTGTTGAGTGACCAGCGACAACAGAAATGCTTTTACTTCCTATTTGAATCATTTTACAAAATGCATATAACCAGTATGTACAATGAATAAATATTATCTAGCTTTAATCATAATTTTGAATTTCGCGCGAATGCGTTCAATCACGTGACCACGTGATTTCGGCTCACGTCATACGGCAATTCGGGGTGGTATGCGATGGGTGGCGCCACAAAATACATGTAAAATTAAATGAGGTGGTCAGTATTAGAACTAAAATAAGTATACACCTCGAATGAAAACATAACAAAATCCATTTGTAACCTAAAAAGCCGACAATACAATCCTAATCCTGCTGCTGAGTCTGCTGACTACTAAAATAAGACACGTCGAGCGGTGTTGCGAGAAAATAATAATTTATTTTCTAAAGCTGTAATATATTAGCTGCCAAAATTCAGTCCCCATCGGGAAAACAAGACGGGCACTCAGCCATGAAGGATTCAGAATTGGATACGAAAAACATTATTAAAAGTAGAGAACTGCTCTACAGACTTATGATAAGGTTATTTTGAGAAGCATTATTCTTATTTGTTTGGTTTATAATCTTTCGCTTTCACAGGGTTTATTACCAAGTGTAAAATTGTAGAATGTTTACTCATAGCTAAAATAGTGTTTTCCCAATAAAATCAATAGGTCTGTATTGAAATAATAAATATGAAAACATAGCAACATTAATTAATATTTTTTTAATCCAAATTCAAAGCTACCTGGTGATTGCAAAATAATTATTTAACTTCAGTATCAATTTAAATCAATCTTTGTTTGTAGAAATTAAAATGACGATTCTCCTCACAAAATCTCAAATAAATATCTATTCTCAGAAGTATATTCAATATTTCTAATGGTTTTAAGTTTTTAGCAGCTATATGTAACTATGAAAACTATGCTTTCAGTCAATTATTTTACGATGGTCATCAAACACTAGCTGTTCAATTATCGAATTTAACTCAAGCTGAACCACCATGTCCTCCTTCAGATCGATTGTTACATCTCATGTTAATTGGTATGGCAAATGAGCCAGACAGGTCCAAGAAAGAAAACAACCATATACCGTCATTCACAGCTGTTGAAAATACATTAGGACCAGGATTAGACCTAGAATTTGAAACTGAAGCTCAGACACAAGCTCCAGAACCTGCTCAGTATGAAACTGCGTATGTCACATCACACAAAGGAAACTGTAGAGCTGGTGCCTTTTCAGCGGATGGTCAATTGATAGCTACTGGATCAGTTGATGCTTCAATTAAAATTCTTGATGTTGATCGAATGCTAGCCAAATCAGCACCAGATGAAGTTCCTGGTGATCAATCAGGAGGACATCCTGTAATTAGAACATTGTACGACCACTTGGAGGAAGTAACTTGCTTAGAATTTCATCCAAGGGAACCAATTTTAGTGTCTGGAAGTAGAGATTTTTCCATCAAATTATTTGACTTCAGCAAAGCTAGTGTTAAGAAAGCATTTCGTACTATAACAGACTCGGATCAAATAAGATGTTTAGCCTTTCATCCAACTGGTGATTACCTGGTGGTTGGAACAAATCATCCAGTTGTACGATTGTATGATGTTAACACAGCACAATGCTTTGTGTGCAGCATTCCAAATCATCAACATACAAGTGGTATTACTAGCATTAAATATTCTCCTGATGCCAAGACTTATGCATCGGCAAGTAAAGATGGAAGTATCAAGTTGTGGGATGGAGTTTCAAATAGGTGTATTAATACATTTGTGAAAGCGCATGATGGTTATCAAGTTTGTTCTGTTGCTTTTACGAGAAATGGAAAAGTATATAAAAATTTGTTATTTTACTTAAACAAAAGTATTTTTAAGAATAATTATTAAGACCTAAATTTTTTTTTCTAGTATCTATTGTCATCAGGAAAAGACTCGCTGATCAAACTTTGGGAATTGTCAACTAGTAGGTGTTTAATTGCATACACTGGAGCTGGAACAACAGGTATTTTTATATATACAATTACCAAAATCGTGTTTTAATACATTTTTGTGCAATTTACCAGGATGAAAAATTTGTATTATTTATACTCTCCATTAATCCTTGTAGGGAAACAAGAGCACAAAGCCCAAGCTATATTCAATCATACTGAAGATTATGTAATGTTCCCTGATGAAGCAACCACATCATTGTGTGCATGGAATTCCAGAAATGCTTCAAGAAAGCAATTGTTATCTCTTGGTCACAATGGTCCAGTTCGAATGATTGTACATTCTCCAGTAGCACCAGCTTTTTTAACTTGCAGTGACGACTTCAGAGCAAGATTTTGGTTCAGGCGCATGCCAACACACTGAATGTGAGAGATATTGTATATGTATTTGTATCCTATTTTGGAGTTCAAAAATCTACCAAAAAAGATGAACTGCGCGTTTTAGTGTAATATCGATTAAGCTAAAAAATAGTTTTGTAAGTAATATTTTTAATTATATAAACATCAATATAAAGCGATCATCAAAATTTACTTGTTGAATTAAAAACATGCTCTTTTTAACAAATTTTGTGGTATAAGTTGTCGGATGCACAATTTTTTTGCATGCCATTATATACATAAGTTGATTTCTTTTTTTCAACATAAATGAGAAAAATAACCAAATAAGTTTCAGTTATTATTGTTATTATTTAACTAATAATTATTAATTATATATAAAAATTCATTTCCAAAATGAAAATCTAATTTCGACTAAAGATATATGGGAGAGTGGAATATATAAGTGTTGCAAACAGATCGTTGTGTACAATTTTGCCGCAATTTCGGAGCGAAATTTCACGTGTATTTAGAGTGAGAGCCGGTTAACAAGACGATTTTTATTCATTTTACGTGTCTATAATTTAATTCGATATTTGAGATTTAAAAAGAGTAAGATCGAAAATATTGAATTTTTTACACGTTGAAAAATGTTTATTAGACTAAATAGTTTGGATAACATGAGGAATCTGTTATGACCCAATTTAATTTTTTCGTAAAATTCTTTCTTACTACATTACAAGTTACATATGCGTTTTTTTACGTAGAAATATAGAAGACAAACATATTTTTTTAGCAGAACTTTATCGGAAATTTATTTAAAAAATATATAAAGTTTACCCTTATTTTATTATGTCCAGCTTCTCTCTACATAAATATATACTTTGGATTTTATAATTTCAGCGTTTGTGATAAATTACTCTAAAAATTCTTTGTTATCTGCAACGATTTTTTTCTGAAGCAAATCCTTAAAAAATCGTAAAACATGAACGAGGTATCTATTTTTTTATATACAGTTGCTTTTAGTAAGGTATTCATCTAGTATTTGTAATAGTTTGGCGGAAAACGTTATTGTAATTCGGACATTACCAATTGAGTATTTATACTCAGCTCTGGGTCTGTGTAATTTGAAGCAGACATCTAAGTATAAATTTTCAGCTCCGCTTTTTGGTACTTTTGCAAGTTTTTTTATCTTAAAATTATGCGTGTACCTTTTGAGTTAAAAATCGATGAAGTTTTCATGAAATACGATTTTTCGAGCTTTCATCCTTGCCTACTCCCATGAAATATAAAATTTCAATGATTTTTAACTGAAAATGTATGCGTTTTGGCAAGAAATTCGCAAGAAAGCTTTCAACTCAAATAAAGTATCTAAAAAACTTAACGCAATTCTCGTCAATCAATGAAAGATTTTTTTGTGCAAGTTATTGGTTTGTCATAAGCAAATCACTAATTTTGTACGATCTTGACGGTTCTGGAGATCTGGAATCAATAAATTTAAATTCGGAGCAACGAAAAATATAAAACAAGCTCAAATTATCGGAGGGGAGCTGAAAATTTAAGCTCAAATGTATAACCAGCGTCCGAACTAGTAAAAAACATAATTTTCGAAAGTTCCCAGAACTTGTGTTGAATGAAGAAGTGCTCTTATTTTTGTTTTGTAAAAGTGCAAAATCCGCATTGAGAAACAGGCATTTCCCTTCGCCCGCCTTTCTCGTCCAGCTAGCAGACATCACAGCTAAGGGCGCGATCCCATATCCACATGCCACATCCCATCCCAAGCCGCACAGCGCACAGCTTGGAGCCAGCTCCGAAAAGTCGCCCGAGTGCATCGTTTTCCCGCGCAGCCGGCGTTGGCGTCGCCACGCGCGTGTTTTTCGCTGCTGCTGGCTCGTCGCGCGTCTCTCTGTCTCTCTCCCTCCCATGTGCCGCCGTTTCTTTTTCTCTCTCCCCCACACGCAAGTTATATGGAAGCTTGAGAACTGCGGCGTGTGCGCGCCTCTCCTCGGCCGATCACGTGACCCACGCTAACCGCCATCTTTTCGCCTCGCCGTATAAACAGACAGTAGTGTGTGCGCTTGCTGCCGTCAGCCGACACGGACGAGACACCGGGCATCAAAACCCGCGTACACGACCAGTATAACTATATCCATCGTCAGGATCAGTAGTTCAGTGCGCATTGATATATCGGAGAACCGAGAGTCACAATTCGCCAACGGCAGCATCAGCTCCCTCGAGTACGGAAGCCTCTCTCTCATACGTCTACTACGACGACTACGATATACGTAAACGCCGCGACGGCGAGCGAGCGCACTCTATAGCGCAGTCCCTCTCGCTCTACTCTCCCGATCGCAGTCGGCAACTCGCTCTTCCGTCTCACTCTCTCTCTCACTCTCTCTCTCTCTCTCTCTCTCTCTCTCTCTCTCTCTCGCTCTACTCCCGCGGTCGAGAGCAGTACAGCGCGCGCGGGCAAAAAAGAGTGTGCTTCTAGTGTTTGCCGAAGAGAGAAGCTCTCCAAGAGACGTCGAGGACGGCCGGCCGATTACAACTCAGCCCCGCATCAGTCAGCGCCCCCCGAGAGGAAAACCAAGTGTGCCAGAGTGAACCAAGTCTAGCGCTACCGACGACCAACACCAGACACCATGTCCGACATCAAGGCGGAGACCAAGACCGAGAACAGCGTCGACGATGCCGTCAAGGTGAGTCTCGTCCCGCCGCTGCCGCCGGAGTCTCGTTATTCTCCTTCTCACCACCGCCACCGTCGCTACGAGCGCGACGCACACACGCGTGCTCGGCTCGGCGGCGGCGGCGTGTGTTACCCGCGCCGTTTTGTCCAGCAGCTCCCAAAGTAAATACCTATACTTTGCGAGCTTCCCGGTCGGCTGTCCGACGGGCACCGATACCTGGTGCTCGGCAGCTCACGCGGCGGCGTTTTCAAAGCACAGCCGCAGCCGCCGTTTGTCCTTCGACCGCCCGTGTCTGTGTATGTTGGCGTTCGGCAAAGATGGCGGATGTTGTTTTTTTTTCCTCTCCTCGCTCCCGCCGCGCGCGAGCCTGTGTGCGCGCGCGACGACTCCCGTGTATTACGCGGGAAATTTATGCCCCCTTTTTGCGCCGAAACTTCCCGATCGTTGACTCCAGCGCGACACCTACGTTTCCCGGTGCAAATTTTGCTATATAGGTATATGCGTTCGAACGCTCGCGCGCAACCATCGGGTGACGCTGCTGCAACGCGCAACAGCTCCTTCTCGCTCGCTGCATATAATCCCCGGTGCTGCATTATATTATGCGTTGCAACAAGCCGATGCAGCGACTCTCAATTGTTCTGCTTGGTTTTAGTTTTAGCGCTCTTGTTTCGGAGTTGGAAAAGTCATAACAGCAGACTCGCGGATCCCAGACTTTGTTTACAGTTGCCGCCTACGAGAACAGAAAAGCATCACACCGCGAAGAACAAGTAAAAGAGGGATTTTGAGGTTATAAAGCGCTTCTTGGGACGCGTCCGGAAACTGGTGGCTACAATGTGTGTGCGCTCGGCTGCTGGCGATAATACAACGCCGTGAAAGAGAGAGAGAGGACTGGCGAGGGCTTGCGTAAGCGCGCTTCCCCGCGGTGTGCGTCGAAAAATGGCGGGAAAGTCGAAAAGCCGCTCTCGAACTTTTCCACTTGACGCTTCTAACAGCTTTTCTCTCCCGTATACATTATACACACACGGACCTCCCGAGCCTCCGCCGCAGAGATAATCTTATCATCGCTCGATTGTAGCGCTCGCTCACGACAGCCAATTATTATTGTATCGCGAAGAGTTATCGGCCCGATGCTTATACGTCTGTGTGTATATGTACATCTGTTCTCTGGTCATTTCGCCCGCGTTGATTTTGCGCGATGTGCCGTACAAGGCAAGTGCGCGCGCCCGTTTCGCTTCACCTCGTGTCGCTCTGTCTTTCTCCCTCTTCCGTACTTATTGCACATTTCGGCGAGCTTCTATCCGTGCGCGCCGCCGGAGAGCGTACTTATAACTTGCCGCGAGGCTCTTTTCCGTGCGCGCGTCGCGCGTTTGTGTGAGTACGGTGTTTTATATATACACATAGCGTCGTCTTCTCTCGGCTCGTTTTCGCTCGCTCTCCGATCTCTCGGCGGCATTGATTTGCCACGCACATTTCTCTCTGATTAAAGATTTTTTTCTCCGAGCTTCGTCGCCTTTCGCTTCGGGCTATTTTGGTGCTTTTTTACGTGTGGAGTTTCTTGTGCCTCTCGGGACTTTGGAAGAGAAATATGTTTTCCAGATATTGTGATCCGGAAGTTTTGTAAACAGCTTTTTCGTTATTTATCAATTTAATTGGATAAAAAAGATCGATTGCTTGTAACAGTGTTAAACTGCTACTGAAGGATTTTAAAAAGAGTATTTTTTCACAATATCTACATTACGCGAGGCCTCGTAATCCCGTATTATTTTCTTGCTTCGCTTTCAAGATTACAGGTGTCTAATCTTTACATTCCGCGTACGACAATTTTTTTTTACTGAAATGCATTTTTACTGATATTTTCTACAAAGATTCTTGTGGATTTGAATTAAAAAATAAAACAGTATTGATTTTTTTTTAAATTTAAATAAAAATAATTTTGGAGTTGTATTTGATACGAAAATTTTATGGATTTGCGTCACACGCTTGGTAATACAGATTTAAAATTGTCGTCATCTTCGATCTGTACTTATCTTTCCACTGACGTTGCTTTTTAGCCTTTTTAGATAAATCTTTTTTAATTCAAATAAAAGGCCCCTTATGTAATCCAATCATTGTTTGTATCTATTTTATATTTGGAGCTTATCAAATTTCTAAAAGAAAACCCATATAATTCAAAAAATTATCAATTTAATTCTAAGTGTATGTAGAAGAAAAGATGTGGCCATCGCTTACTGCAATTACCGTCTTAACTAATATTTCAAAAGATTTATTTTGTCTTAATGACTCCTTATGCGATTTTCGTTTCCTCTTAATTTTTATTCCACAAGTATGAGGAACAAAACAAACCTTGGACGAGTAAGATAAAGAAAGTGTGTTGTCACTGATAATGATATTTACACTCTTTCATTTCTACTTTTCGATTCTCGCAAAACCGAACGACTGTATGCTCCGTGCGCGCACAACTCGACAAAAAAAACATCGTCTTTCACTCGCCAACAATTCTAGACCAAACAAGAGCTAAAAAAACGCGTTCCGGAATAACAATGGATTGTCGCATACGAATGCGCGCAACCTTCGCGCACAATGTATATTCTCGAAACAAAAAAGGCTGCGGCGGTCTCACTTTTGTTTAAAAAAAATAATAAAAATCAGAGTTTCGCGTTACCACCGAGGATTACTTGTCTTAAACGGTGAGCAATTTGCCTTCTTGTAAGACGAAACTCCCATTATTCCTTGAATGTCGCAACGAACTAGTGCGAGAGGGAGAGAGAGCGAAGCTCGGCGGAGTGTTGTGTCTATATAGCTATACTATACAACATGTGGCACACTGCGTTGCGTTTCCCGCCACTTTTTCCCTCCCCCGTTGCACGAGCCTAAGCCTGAAGCGCCGCGGCAAGTTCTTCTTTTCTGAGGTCGCGCGTCCAACCTATGATGTTCCAGAAAAGTCGGAAAAGATGTTTTCGTTTTTTTTTCTTCGACGGAGAAAATGCAGCTGCGCGCGAGAAGTGTGTCAATTGGTGTATTCCCGGTCGGCAGGATTTTCCTGCAATTTTTTCAATCGTAATATTTATCGTTTATGTAGAACAAATTATTAAATTATTTGCTATTATAAAAAATTGTTTACGTGGCAGATTAGTGGATGATAACCACTGTAAAAATTGTATAAATTTTATCCACTTATCGCTGTTTTAGAAAAACGGTACTTTCATAAAGTAGATTCTTGATTGTTTTTGAAGATAAAGATCGTTGCACCGCGTCACCATGCAAAAAGTCAGTGATGTTTACACAAAGAGATTTAGTGCAAATTGTCTGCTGCTTCTATGGAGCATACCATCGCGAAATAAGTTATTATTTATGAATTTTTTAAACGATAAATTAAACTCTATCTATACTTATGAGAAACGCTATTGTCAAATGTATTATTCGTCGACCTTATCGATTTCGGAGCTGTACACGGATTTGCTATTATTCTTATCTCGCGCCATTTTTTTACTCTTCAACATAATTTTGTATAGGCCAATATTAAAGGGTATTTTCCACATAAACATTTCTAATATTAGATCTTTACAAGTGTCATGAGTTGCATTAAAATCGGCTTAGAGTCAATGAATCTTATCTTGCGTACGTGGTAAAACCATTCTTGAAAAAAGTCTAAAAATAGAACGACAGATTTTTAGCTTGAGATACATCCCAACTTCGAGCGTACCCAATGCATCGGTCGAGTAGCTATTATATGCAGAAAGTACTGAATATAGCTAATGCTTATTTTTTCCATTTTTCAGGAGGAATCGCCAGAGGGAAAGCCAGCGGCCAAGGGCAAACGAACCGGCACAAAGAGGCTTTCCACTCTTGAAAAAACGGCTCAGGAGGCAGATCTCATCCTCAAGGTACAATATTAATTTTTTTTCTTCGTCAAATTTACATTTTGTATGTGGATATAAAATATTCTAATTTCCGCAAGAAATAGGTAGCCGAATTTTTAGATTCAAACTAAATTCCATATCAAGCGAATACCGAATATCACGCAGGAATTCCAGCAGCCAGCGTATACGCGACAAATTGTCCGGAAAAAAGGAACGGAGAGCGCGCGCGCACAGCTTCGGACAGTCGATTCTTCGTTTTTTTTCCGAAAACAAGCTGCGGCGACTACTCCCCCCCCCCCTCTTTCTCTCTCTTTTCGTTCACTCGGCTCCCGCTTCGACAGAACGATTACGTGTGCATTTCGAGCGCTTGTGGCCGAGAGTTGACTTTTGGGCGGCGCAGTCTGCGGCCCGTTAACTCTCGAGCGATGCCCCAAGGAGCGGGAGAAGCGAGAAAGAGAGACGACCGCAGTTATATGTACCCCCAACGTTCGCCGCTACTGCAGCAGCGCGTCGAGTTTTTGCCTCCCCCCGCGCACGCGTTCTCTCTTTCTCTTTCCTATACCACCTATATGTGGTATTATATTATGGACTGTCCGATGCACTTCGACAGCCGCCGTTTGTTTTGTCATTGTCCTCGGGTTCCCGTTTAGCATTCACTTATTTGTGTACTTAATATTCCGTCTTCTTTTATGTCTACTCTCTGTTGGGAGCGTGACATAACGTTCGCTTCTATATGCGCGACTAGAGTCTCGAATAAAATCGAAAATTGTACGTATAAGAAAGTTAACTCGTTATCAAATATCGGCTCCATGCCGACTGCAAAAGTATAAACTTGCATTACATACTTATTTCATCGGAAAGTCGGAGCGAATGGAAGCCGCCGCATCGTAAAGTAAGTATGGACACAGCGCTGCTGATGCCGATACGCGGAAACTTCGATAGAGGGGAGCATCTCACTCTCTCGCTCTGCGAGTAGGAGAAAAGGGGGGAGGGGGAGCGAGAGAGAAAGAGAGAGCGCACGCGTCAGGGGAGAGAACAGATGACTATAGAGCCGAGAGTGGGGGAGGTTTTCCGGTGTGAAACGCGCTTCGGAGGGCGCCACGGTCTTTACGATCATGTGTCATCCGGAATTCGAATGCTGATTTTACGCGGGAAACCGAGGCGTTTGTGTTATGCTCGAAGCTTGAGAATGAATCGAGTTGGGGAAAAGGTTGAATGAACTTTTGATGACTTGGCTGATTTTAGGCGATTGAAGAAAGTATGTTTTATAATTTAATACCAAACTAGTTTCACTTTGTTTCATAAAAAATATTGTTTTCAAGGTTACAAGCTTCTAAAAACTATAATTTACATAACTGAGTGTCATATTAAGTTTCTTCTCATAATTCGTATTATATCCTGCTCCATTTTCACGTTTAAGATGTCTAATTTTTACATTCTACATGTGGAGTATCTTTGAAATGCTTCCATCGCATACAGACCTTCGACTAATACTTGCCAACCTTTTTCAGGGATTGAACTCGGGCGTTGAGATCGAGGGCAGGAGACGTACCCGCAGCTCTGCGCGAGGAGTCGTCTCCACACCAGCTCCATCACCACCGAAGAAAGAGAAGCGAGAGCCACGTACCGGAGGCGGTCGAGGCCGTGGACGTCCCAAGAAGACCAATGAAAATGACGAGGAGAACACTGCGGCAACCAACAATAAAAATGAAAAGGACGAGGACTCAAAAATGGACGTGGACGAAGGCGCTGATGAAAAAGACGAAGCTAAGGCTAAAGTAACTGAAAACAAGAAAGACAGGTAACGGATTATTCACTTTAATTTGCGTTCGGACGAATAAAAATCAATTTTATTATTTATAGATGAGTGTATTTAATAAATAACACTTGTTGAATTGTACATCGACGTTATATAGTAAAGTAACTGTAACTTTCAATTTTACAGCAAAGAAGAGTCCAACAAAGAAGACCAGACAGACGGCGACACAGCCAACTCCAAGGAAGAAAAGCCAAGCGAGGAAACGGAGAAGAGCAGCAACTCTGAAGACGCAAAGAAAAACGCAGCTGATGAGTCCACAGCGCCGGCGGCGAGTAAAGATGAGGTAGCCAAGGCTAATTCGGACAGTACGACGGAAGCGTCGAGTAAAACGCCGACGGATGCACCAGCGTCGGAAACAGCGCCTGCCTCTGAAAACGACAGTAGCGCGCCAGCTGCCGACGAGAAGAAGGAATAATTATAATCCTGAGCCGAGCGCATCTCCCCCCGCGTAAGTATCACGAGTAGCGCTTTCACAAGGGATTAGTCGGCCGATCCACTGCTATATCTTTTTTTTCATCCTGAATCAAGGTTGTGTGGATTTCGCGAGTGATGGAAATGATCGTCTAGAATTCATTGTATATGATTTTATTTAAGCTTAGGTCAAGGTTAGAATTTGAAATAATATTTCATATGAGTCCAGATTGTTGTAGCAAAATAAAATATAAATTATTCTTTATATAACAGAATTCTTGTAATTGATCATTACTGATATTCAGTCCAAATGAATGCAATGTGGAATATTTTCCAAAGAATAAATTAGTTAAACTTACCATTACAATTGCTAGCAATAAACGGTATCATTAACAATTTTTAAAATAACGCTTACTATCCATAAAATATCCAAATTACTTATTTTTCATTCAGTACTTGAAAGTTAAGGCATAAGAAATGCCCAATATTCCACTTACTTAAGAAAACCTAAAACAATGTTGACGAATCTTTTATTTTATTTACAGCAGGTACCAGGGGGCGCATAACTCGGGGTCGCAGATCCTGTCCCCTCGTCTATTTTAACGAATTGACACCGACTTGTTAATTGTCTGACTAATCAGCGCATCACAGTCGAATTCCGCATGCATCGGAATGAAGGAAGTATGCTTTCGACGTTCCTCGATTCACGGCCAACCTTTATGTTGGCAAGAGTATAATTAATTTTTAGTGGTTCGATTTACGTATAAAAGTTGAGTTCTCAAGTAATTTTATTGATAAAAATAAGTTTAATAATTGTATGCATCACATCTCAAATCTGTTAAATATCTGCAAAGTAACAAAATATGAATTTCACTCGTTTTATTTTCAAATCAATTTTGTAGATTTACGAGTGTAGAAATAAGTCTAATGCAATTGGATTATGATGAAATATATTATCTTTATAAATTATAATTTTATAAGAGAAAAATTAATAAAATCTTTTAAAACTACAAAATTGATTCTTAAGAAATTTTATGAATATCTTAAAGAATCTGTCATTTATTCCATATAAAGTCAAAGTACACCCGAGGTTACTGTTCAATGGGAGAACGGAAGTATAAATTAAAACTGTGCTGCCAGTAAAATTATTTTACAAGACTTGACGCACAGTGTCAGATTTATTTTAATATGAGCTCACGTTGAGTTGCGCTGATTAGCTAGTGATGGCGAGGAAAATTTTAAAGTAGAGCATACGTTGTTCATGTACAATGGTAATATTATTGTAAAATATATTTAATATGGACTTAAAATATAGAGGGAAAGAGAGAATGAAGGCTGTTTTCAAATCAGAGCTGAGATTTAGGGATAGCCTCGGGGTGTCTTTGCGATATGCAGATCTGGTATGGAAGTGGCTGCGATTGACTCGTTCATAGAGAAAGTTTTGCTGTAATTCTTTTTACTTGCATAAATAATGGCTGAATGAAAGCGGAATATATGATGCTTAAGAAAATGAAGAAAAGTTATTTTTGACTCTCCCTTCTTTTTCTTTAACAATTATGCAAAAGTCAAGTTTCCGAGAAACGTAAATTTTTTCGCAGCATCAGTTTCAATTTATGTGTATCTTTTGTGCTGCGCTGCGTTGGTGTCAGTTATAAACTCAGTTTTCTTTAATGTGTTTTATTCACTATTATTATTATTATATATATATATATATATATGTATATATATATATATTGCATACAAAAAATTATAAAAATCTTATCCAAGTGAAGTTTGATGTAAACATCCAACCTCCTAGTTTGTACTGAGATTGAAAACATCACAATGCATGAGTACAAGAGTCAACACTTACGCCACGTTTCATTTCGATTTTGTTTTATCTTTTGTTTTATTTGTTGTACTTTATTTTAATACAGGTCCAATATTGAATATGTTAATATTATTGTGTATTTGAACGGTTGTGAGTGTACAGAAGATAGCTTATACGGTCGATGCACTATTTTTAAGCAAATCCACACTTAATGAGACACCAACGGACAATTGCTTCGTGATTTAAATAAATGCTTCCGAGGAAACATACTTTTAAATATAATTTGTTAAGTGTTTCTGTTTTATAAGAAAATTAAAAATGGGTAAATTTGAAATGTTTTCTTTACGAAGCTTCCAGATACTTTTTCAAAGTTATTCAAAATTTGTATATTTGATTAAAATGCATTTTCTAACATTTATGTATAATAAACTTAAGGATTTTACCATACATTATGGGGTAAGGGAAAGATTCTTGTTTTAACATACATTAAGCACATTGTAAATAACAAATTTGTTCCCTACTAGGATTTAATTTCGCAGGATTAAAATAATGAGACATTCATTTATGCTCTTGCCTTCTAGAAAATGATACTAGCTTTATAAGAATTAATAATTTTTAACTTACTGATTCGTATCATGTTTATAAAAAAAATTAAATGATTTTATCAAACTTTGATTATTCTAATGTGATGCAATACTGTTTTATAAAATTACATTTGCCACTTTTTAATATTCTGAAATTTCACTAATAAAATTATATCTTCAAGTTACATTTTTTTCGTGTCTGCCAAATGCAATGAGTCAGTGCAATAAGCAAATGAGAACAATTGAAGGAAGTCTGCTAAATTTTAAATATTGCGAATTAATCTTTATTTTGTATTTACTTTTTGAAACCAAAATCATATGATGATAACTTATAATATTGATTTTTTAACTAAAAGCTTAGTTGGAGTAATCATGTTTAGCCTTTTTTGGAACCACTCACTGACCTAGTGATTTAATATCAACATAATTTGATACAATTTACTAAAGCTTTTTAGCATAGCATAGGTAAAATAACTTGGATTTCTACATTGTAAATGTCGATAGGAATGATAGATTGGATATTTAATCACTATTGCACAAATCGTGTTATCAAATACACTTCTTTGAAAAGCTATATGAGTGTTCATGGACACCCGAAACCATTTTTATTAGTCAATTGCTTAGTACTCTTCATATTCTGTTATACACTTTTGAACTCTTAATCAGTTAACTTCAGACCTCGATGTCTACTTTTTCTTTGATGTATTTATAATCCAAGAAAGTGTCAAATTTCTCATGCTAAGGCGACTTAAACGATTTTCTGTGCTAAGAATGGTACTTTGACAAAGATCTTGCTAATATTTTAAAAAGCGCAGAAAGTAGTATACAATCAAATTGAATGTTCTTTAATAAAGGATTGTAAAAACGTCAGAAAAAAATGTTACATATAAAGCGCAAATATATATTAGTTTCGAAATCGGACAACAAACGGTAAGTTTGTCAGTGTCTCGTTGGGTGCGGTTTTTAGCTCTAGTTACAAGCATTAGTTAAATAATTATAATTATTATTATTATTATATGAACAATATTGAATATATGTATATGTATAAAGAAAGTAATGCTAAAACGCGGCTTGTCCCGCAAATGCTATTCGAGGAAAATTTTAAGTTCGTCGTGCTCTTTTGCGAGACAAGCGATTTGAAAAAAGATTTAAAATAAGAACACACGAACAAGTGACAAAGATATGTTAGAGTTTATTTATCATAATCAATTATTATGAAGCATAGAAGAAAGACAAAGTAAAGTATAAATGAAATTCTTAAAACGAGTGAAATAAATGAATGCAAAGACAGGCAATAGTTTTCACGTGTACGTCCACGTACATACTGGTACATAAAAAATTAAAGAGAACAGGAATGCACACGCGTCATTAGAACTATGGAAACAGTAGCGAAATCGTAATATATATATACAAGGACATGCAACATGAAAATTCTATTTTCTCTTTTGTTTCGGGTCAAATTCTTAGCAAATTTATTATGTAGCTCTCATTGCGACTTAGCATCGCTTATTACGCCTCGTAAAAGCTATGTATATGAATTTATATAGACTGTATCTGATTACACACAGCTATTCTGTTTGTATGACTGAACCTATTGTAGAAAAAGCGATTCGACAAACTGAAGATTATATATATTATATGAACGAAAGAAAAACAAAGTTTGATTTTGAATTTTGTACTGAAATTGCTTCGATCAATAAAATCAATAAAACATGTACGTTGCGATTTTTATTAAAAAATTATAATTATAAATATATTTTCCTTTTTCCATTATCTGTAGTATTTGAACCCCAGTTTTCTTGAAACATTTCTGGTTTCAATAATTTCTGTACGATTCCAAAAAAAATAGTTTACCTACTTATATGTATCCTGCACCAAAATACCCTGTAAATATCGTCGCTCCCTAAGAAGACTAGCACAGCTCAGATTTCCAACGAATTAGACTAGATAAACTTATTTTTTTGCCTTTTTCATTACAAAAAATGACTTTACTAAAAATATAAGAGCAAAAAATTCAAGTTTTGCTAGTCTTCGTTGTACTAATTTTCGTAGGAAGCGATGATATGATTTATTACAAAATTAAAACAAAATAACTTTTGTAAGTTATTATTTGAAAGAATACGTTTATTCGAAAATTCATAAAATTAAACGTTCCACAAGCGTTGTTAACCGGTACTCATGAGTAACCTACCTTACCGACGTTCTCCAAAGTGCATTAGTTCTGCAAAAGTTCGGAACCGCGCATATGTAATACACTCGCACATCCATCGAAATTGCTACAGGAATAAGCGACGGTTGGAAAAGTGTCTTCTATACGAAAACCGAATCTCTCGTCGTTGGAGTACTCTACACAGCTGTGGTGCAAAGCATCAACGGTAAGACGGACGCTATTAGCCCCCGGCCGACATACGCGCGCTGCAGCCGCGCGTTATAACATTGCAATTATACGTCATGCGAAATAGCACGGCCGCATTCGCATGCAGGAGTGCATGTGTATACAGCACCTCGTGATATGCACTTGCCGCCCCGGCTGCGTCCAAAGTGGGTCAGCTCTCCGTCTCTATCTTTCCTCTCTAAGCTCTAAGGGCGAAACGCCCGCGCGCGCGCATACATGTGTGTATACGCGGAAAGGATTTATCTGTTCTCGCGCGGAGAAATATACATAAAATAGTACTGTACACATGTGCAATTAGGGGCGATTCTAGCGGAGGGATAGGAAGTGAGCTATAACGATGTTTTTAAATGCTATTGCGGCTATGGAGTACAACGATGTGCGATATGCTACGGGTTGAAATATTTTGAAAGATTATAATTGAGAAGATCGTTGGCACGGCACGGAGTTAAACGGATTAACTTTATACTATTATTAATGTGGGACTTTTCTTGCTGTAATGGAAGTGGGGACATCGACGAGTCAAACGTTAAACTCTAGCGGCTAATACGGAATGATTAATGTGTGTAGTGCTTTTTTTGAGATAAATTATTTGCTCATAAACCGTTTTAGGTTATAGTAATAAAACCCTAAATTAAAACTGCGCACTTGGATTATTTCATGCCGAGTTTTGTGCTCTACTGAATCGAAAATCCCTTAGCAGGCGCTCTGGTAAATGACAATGGCTACACGAAATATAAATCTGCGACTTTTCAATTAGGTCTATTGCAGTATATAGTGAATACAAGCCGACGCAAAGCACAATGCGACTGGCTTTCGCGAAGTAACTCGAGCAAACTCATGAGCAAATACATTCACTGCTGACGATGCGGCTTAAATCCTGATAATATTGATTAGCTAGCGATGTACAGTTCGCGGTGCTACTGTTGCTGTAGCCAGAACAGAGGTATATTATCTACCTCGTGCAAATTTGGCAGTGTACCCGCGCAGCAAAGGCTGTATACGATCTTTTGCATCACTAATATATCCTTGCGCGAATTAACTAAATATTGTACAACTGGATTATTTTCATTTTTGGCTTTTTCTGTTGTGCTTTGCGTTTTTTTTACATTCAGCTCTTATATATATTTATAAGCCTTTTTGAAGCAATCAAATTATTTTTCAAGAAACCTGAAATATTCGAATAAAATAAAATGAATATTTTGTTACTTCGTAGATATGGACGACCTGAGAAAATTGCTGTCCAACAACACGAAGTTGGAAAAGGTGCCTTACAATAATATTCGAAGCAATCGAACGAAAGAAAATATGGAAGTACGTATATATATATTTAATAAAAGTGAACATTGACACATATTTTTTTCTTAATTTTTAATGATAATTATCTTGTTTAGACGACAGAAAATGAATTCGTAATTGAGCATAGTCTTGATGTTCTCGCACCTGATACTACTGATATTAAAGTTGAAGGATTAACAATTCAAGTAAAGTTATATTACAAGATTTAATAAATTTTTACTGAAAATAATTTTATGCAATTTTACTATTGCATTTGCATATGATTCGAATGATGAGTAAGGTGACGTCTATTTTTATAGGTAAGGAAGTATTTTTGTTTTAAATTGAGCGATTCTCTGCTAAGAAATTTCAGAAATAGAGAAGGAATCAAAAATCAAAATTTAGCTAGAGAAAATATCCAATCCATCGCTCGGAATAAAGAATTCGATATATTCCAAGAGAGTAGAAACATTGTTGAGTATAAATTTTCAATAATAAAGCAGGTATAAAAGATATACATATTAAATATGGTACACATAAATAGAATTTCTCATTTTTTAATGATCAAGATTTAAAATATATGATATGAATCAATTCTAGACTTTTGAATTCGAAAATCAAGCTATTAATGAAAATATATCGCAAATTTTGAAGTTGAACAATGCTGATTTTCAAAAAGAAGATTATCAATGGGGACCTTATTTTAACGTTAGATCGAGCGTTAGATACAATCGATGCAATGTAACTCAGTCTCATTTTATCAAAATTAAACCTATGACAATTACGTCAAAGAATCCAGTCACCAACAAATTGAGATTGCTTAATACTGACATCCGGTCAAGCAAATTTATAAAGGATGTAGGCAATGAAGCTTTCAACCTAACAGTCAATACAAAAAGTGTTGATGGTTCAAAAGGAAATAACGAGGATCGACGATCGCAACGTCTAAGAATTATAGATAATATTCTCTTAAGTACACAAATAGTTAAAAAATGGCCTGCTCTTCCTTCAACTCAGGAAAAAAAGGATATCAATATTATTAGAAATTCAGATTCTATAAATACTTATACTGACCAAATAGAAAATTTAAAACATATTGAAAACAAAGTCAGTTGTAATTCACAAGAGGAAAAATATTCCATTACTACTAATGAAAAATACAAAGCTTCATGTGAACCATTTTTTCAAAAACGAGAAGAAAATTTGACATGTAGTTCACGTAAGAAACGTCCCAGGTTAGAGAACGATCTTCAACTAGAACTATCAGATCCTCATATATGGACGAAACAAGCTTTAAATATGTTAAAACTGATACTTCAAAATTTTTATAAAACTTCTTACATACCGAACAAGGATAGTTACAAAATGATATGCAGAAAAATTTATACAGATATTTTGGACAAGAAAATATATGGTAACCGTTATTCTTAAATAAATACCTCACGTACACTCAAATTATAGTAATATCTTTTCAATCTAGATCATATTTGTTTCAGAACAAGAGCATATTAAGCTATATGCCGAAGATGCTGTAAAATCAAAGAAATACTTACCAGAATAATTCAAGAATTTAGTTTTTATTTAGATATTACTTATTTATTTCTTAAAAAATAGGTATACAGATTTAAAATAAAATGTTGAGTCGAAAAATAAACAATGTAAGTAAATTCTATAACAATTGAATTTAAACCTCTTCTCAAACCTCTCAATAAGCTACTCACCAACCCCATCGCTTCCTATATGCACAGAACATATTTACCGAATGATTCATGAGCAGCCAGCAGCTACTTGCTTATTGTTAAGCGCGCAACCGTTTGTCGTTTTACACTGGCAAGAAAAGCTTTGTTCGCCGTATATAATGCAGTATAGCAGCACTATACTCGCCCTTTTGTTGGGAAGATGATGCTTCCTCGCGTGAGAGCTGAACTTGCCCCCGAGCTTTCGACCTCCTCTTCTCAGGTCGATTGCGCGGGCTTTACTTACCTGAGACTCAGACTCGTATTCCCTGGGTCTTATTACCGGGATCGGATTTCACTTGCTTCTCCTTCAATATCAAGGCTTTATGTATTCACAAGTTATAGCAAGTTTAGTTACGTCGGTGGTGATTATGACGATTTTCCAGAATTTTTAATAACTGTTTGTGCCATTAAATTCGTTTTTCGGTACATGTGACACTTTATCTTTTTTTTTTTTATAAAAGAAGAAAATTTTATCCATACGTGTATTCCAATTTTTAAGTAAATATACATTCATTTTTTAGTGATATGACTTATAAATAAGCAAATTTTTCAGTATAGTTTCCCTTTACACATTTTCGTGAACCATATTCAGTATTTCATTTCATTTGGTAGAGTTTAGACGTTCGAATATCATAGCTGTTACTATAACGAATCGAGCTACTATACATAGGAATTAATACATCCCTATTTAAAACGTACACTCGTCATGAAAATAGCAAAATAATCTGCTGTTTATAACAAGCCGAATACGAAGAACGTGAAATAACCTTGAATAGTTATGGCCAACAGTATGAAAGGTCTTAGAACATTGTTAATTGTATTTAATTTTCAAACTGTAGTGTTTTGTGACAGTGTAAACTTTCTTACGCATATTTCTGAACAAATCAGACAGCATTTACGACCTTATCAAATAACTTTCTTCAATATCGACTTCATTAGAAAGATAAAAATTGTACACAAATCGAACCTTTTATTGTTAACTGACGAAGCAACGCCGCGTCTGCTGATTGATAATAATTTACGTGCAAAGGAAGAAAATCGTTCCTTGAATTTGCCAGTCTTTCGAGATCCAAGACACTCAACAGTTAACATTATTTTTGACTCTGCAAATTTTAACAGTTCCCGTTTACTATTGGAGCATTTTAGCCAATTAACAAATCTCACGCATGCCCACTGTCTCATTGTTACGTTTTTTCAAAAAACCATCCCTACAGAAAACATCATGACGATCTTGAAATACGGTTGGTCGAAAAATTTTTTGGACTTGACCATATATTAGCCGTGGATAAGGAAAATGCTAGTGCCGTTTCACTACTTTTTAATTTCGATCCTTTTCGTAATATAATTAATACAGAGTCATTCAATTCGTATTCGGTCAAACTTTTCCCATATAAATTGAAGGATGTCAATGGATACAAAATTAAATTACCAACTTATCATCAACTTCCCATTCTTATATTTAACAAATCTGAGAACGGTTCTATAACACAAAATGGGAGAACCTGTATATACATCGAATACGCGGTAAACACGATGAATTTTACAATAGACTTTGTTTTTCACTTATTCGAAGAAACTGGAGTTGCTAAAATGATGAAAGTCTCTGAGAAATTAAAATCTGGCGAAATTAACATGTGGATAAGTGCCATCCCTTTATCATGGCATACAATGTAGAAGAATAATTGTTTTGGCGCTGGAATGCGAGGCACTAGTACCTACAGTCCCTAGCTATTCTACCCAATATAGTCACAGTCCGTATCCCCAAGGAAATGATACATTTTGCTTTGATCATTCCTATTGCGATTCTGCTTTTAACATACATTTTAAGCGTTTTGAAATTAATAAGTCAACAGTGGCATGCTTTTGAAATAATCAAGGTGTTGATGGGTATATCTGTGAAAATTGATTCGAGCAAAAGCTCCAATCGAATAATCTACATCTTTATTATTCTGATATCAATGGTGTACTCTAACGATTTATACTCCACTATACTAGACGTGAGTTTAGATCAGAGCAACATAAAGTTTGAGAGATATGAAGATTTGAACAGGTCGGGGTGGCCTATATTCACTTATCATTCGAACTACAAACGGATCTTCGCCGAATTCACAGATGATGAATCGCTAAAAAAGTTAAAGCCGAAGATGCAGATATTCTACGATAATTACGACTGCGTATACCTACCAATACATGATTGATCGAAGCAAAAAAAGAATCTGCATTGAAAGCGGCTGTATGGCCGATGACTTGCTGAGGTATGGCAAAGAAGTAGACGGCACCCCTATAGTTAAAATTGCTAAGCCACCGCTGATTTCCGATGTAGTTACATTTACTTTCAAACGTTCTTGGCCTTTTGCCGAACGATTTGCAGATATTCAAGCGGTTATGCAAGAGAATGGCGTCTGGATAAAGCTGCGCGAGGAATTCACTAGATCAAGGAAGAAAATGATCGAGGTTGTGAAGGAGAATAATTATCAAAAGTACGAAAGAACCGGTGGATAATGTTTCGGTCGAAATACTGGCTGTCATTTTAATTGGTGGATTTTTTATTGCCACCATTGTTTTTTTAGCAGAGCTGCGCTTATAAAAAAACACGCGCATACAATGAAATAAGTATGGCTACTATAACGTTGATAATCTTATTAGACAAATATTTTCTGCTTATACTTATATGCTAATGCATTATAGAAAATTTTAATGCACTTATCTGTAGTATAGAAAATGTGTAAAATGTATTTATAATTAATAACCATAAAAATATACGGAGAGCAGGTTTAAATCATTGTATACGTGTTATTCAGTAAAATCGTGAATAAGTAAAATGTATAATAAGTACTGCACATGATGATTCGCCCCTTCAAGCTAGAGTATTGATGCTTATTCTAAAAACAAATATTAATAAAAAATTAATTTTAGGCCAATGTTGTTTACAATTATAAATTGCATCATTATAATTAATCAACATATAAATTTCTTATAAGATATAGAAGATATAATTATTATTAATATATGCAAAATAAATTTAATTATTATATTACCCAACGCACGTTCGAGTAAGTTCACGTACGGTTTAGTATTATTATATTGACTAATAATCGAATTTCTAATATTACAAATTACATGTATATCATAATATGACAAATTATAAGATTTATCTCTTCTTTGATAACAAATTTCTCACAGTAATACCGTTCTGTATAATACTCGAGCTTGCATGATCGAAAAACGACAATTGTGAATTGTGTGTACTAATATTATAATATTAAAAAGCACTAAGAAAACAATGAAAGTTGCGAAGAACAGAAAAGCTAAACTATACCTTCTGCGGATTTCTCGACCGAACGGGTGCAAAAAGTTCTCCCGATTCGTCAACGCACGCATGCTCTTTTTTGTTGAAGAACTTATATTGCCAAACTTTTGTTAGCTTTCGCTTTATACCATCGCGTGCGATGCACACAAAAAATGTATGATAAAATTTCCACAGTTTTCTTTCAAATAAATACAAGTATTTGAATTGAAAAATACTGATGGTCAAAATCTTTGTTTCCTTTCCCTTCCTACGCCTTTTATTTCGTATAATTTATTTTTATGGAACTTAGAAAATTTCTCCGAATGCCAGGCTATGAACAGAGGGAGTAGAAAATAAAGACAAGAGAACTTTTAAGTGATTTATTTTCTTTGGATACATATAGTTTCTCTCGTTATAATAGGTGCTTTTATATATCATGTTAAATACTCGAATTTATACTTTTATAATTTGGATCAAATTTTCATTTTCTTTAGAGTTAAAATTCGAATTTATGCACTTTTACTTAATCGATACGCCGTGAAATCCTCTGATGCTTGAATTCAATTCATTTATAATTAGCTCATAAATTCTAAAAACATAATAACATCATTAGTAACAGAATATCATAATATGGCACTGTACATAATATTAGAAATGGAACCAAAAAGATGATCTATAGTAACACAAGCTTGTTCTTATTGATTTATGTGCTTAACTTTGCACATTAGCGATTTATTATTGCGCGATGAGCATTTACAGATATTTGCAACGCTGGCAGTAACTTTGTATGCATTAAATTGAGAGAAGCGCACAACATTCTATTTGTTATAGTGTCAGACAATTTTATAGTAGCTAACTATATCAATACTAACTAGTTTTAGTCAATTCATATTGAAATTAATAATTATATTATATTAATTCATCATTATAATGAATCCCTATATAAAAAAGTCATGACCGGATGAAGTGAAGCCAAGAATGCGTCAATATGATTGGCTCGTGTAGTGCGCATGCGTCAAAAGTATCGTTAGAATTTTTTGATTTGTTTTTGATTTCTAAAATTGATCCTAATACAAAGAATGTAATATATTACTATAATACATATCAATAATTATTAGTTGTGTATTTATAATATTCTATTGTAAATATTATCATTGTTACAAAAAGTGACATGATGTGAACGTTGACACGAACTGAGTTGAGACATAACCTTAAAATTTTAAAAGGTAGTTGGTGACGAAACCGCGGCAATTTTGAAATTTACATGAGCGCGAAATGAATCAATCATATATTGTAAAGTTTGATATATTTCCGTAATAGAAAACAAATATTAAAAATATCAATCAAGCATTTATATTTCATTTAATAAGTTAATGAATTAATATTCTACTACAGTGCGCGCAGCGCACTGCGCCAAATGTCTAGTATCATTAAAATTACCACATTGCCGACAAATAGAAAACGGCATGTAAAACGCAAGCAACTTGAATTCACGCATATGCATCACGTGGCGAGAAGGACGTCGTATAATTAGAATAAATAGTCGTAAATAGAATCGCACAGCAATATAACGTTAATTCACAAAGCATCGATGTACGCGGCTTTACATTCATCAGCAACCGTTCGAATATCGCAAAATCCTGCTCACGCGAAAGCAACAGTTATACTCATCAGCGCGTTTAATCTAGCTGAAATTTCGTTGATATCGCGCGCGCATGAAATTCCCGTGATCGGAGCTGACCACATTTCTCATGATCCCTTATTTGCCTCATCCCTGACGACGATTGGAATATTCACGCGTATATATCGGAAATATAGACGGAACAGCCAAGTACACACGAGCTTTCGATAGATCCACAGGAAATCGTGTAATTTCATGTCTCGATGTACGTATAGTATAGCATATATAGTTCTGTGCGCGACTGAGCGTTCACGTATAATAGACGTCATGCGGTTATGTCCACGAAATTCGCGCGAGCTTTATTGACATTTTATATTTGCCGCGGGTAAATAGTAGAATATTGGCATACACATACGCACGCATTGATAAAGCGCTCGGCTTTGTTTATGCTTCGTTCGTCGGCTATTTGTAATTCCGCGCATTTTTGCTTTCGCCGTGCTTGCAAGCTCTTGCGCAGTTGCGCGTGTGTGTACCTATACGTATAACGCAGCGCGCACACAATTAGCCGTAGAAATTATTCTCGCGGAAATGCGCATTGCGGAATTTATTCAGAGCGTTTATCGCTTTGTGATGTTTATTTTCGAAGCCTTCTTTATCTTTTCTTTTCATTACCGAACCGCATTTCCGCGCGCTGGGAGTTTATCCGTATGAATACGAAGCAGGGGGGAAAAAAAGCTTGAACAAAAACGAACTTTATACGTTGCGCAGCTTTTTCTTATTTAGTTTTTTTATTATTTTCTTTAGTAGAAGGAAAAAAATAAAACACCTCGGCAACAATCTTGCGTTTTACAGTCGGCACTCCTTTTTTAATCAGTTCCCGGTCTAATCCGTTTCTCTGCGGTATCGGAGTGAGTCCTGATAGACCGCCTTCGTCAAACTTGCGGCTCGCTCGTCGAATGGCGTGCAATAAAAGCGTTACTTTAGTCCGAGCTCTGGCTATACAATACGTATTCGAAAGGGAAGTTTACGGCGGTCATATCACGAGTGACCTGCATCAGCTCTCTGCGCGCGTTTCGTTTTTCACGGGATATACCTAGTGCAGGAGTGCGAGAGAGACCTGATGGTCAGGCGAAACCACCTGTTATGGCTACCCGCGGTGTAATTGGCCGAGCTTCTTTACGAGTGTAAATTGAGTCTGGTTGGGCGGTTAAGTTTTAATGAGTGGCAGTACATAACTTTGCATGAGTGAAGAGAATTCCGTGAAAGGGTTTGGAAAATTTAAGATTCAGTATCGCGTTGAAGTGGAATATGAATATCGAAATTTCCAAACGATGTTTTTTAATATCCTGCACGTGAGCCAAAATTGATTCCGAGCTCATGAATTCGTTATTTATGTTTCTATAGGGATCGGATATCGTATACCGTACACGTGTGTACACTTTACGATTGAGAATCGATATGAAAAACAAAAGTTTCAAATAAAAACTAAAAACTGTTTGTACGCTTAGGTCAAAGAAATTTTCAAAATTGCATACAAGAGTTAATTTTTTGCATGACATGCTTCGAAAACCTAAAGTATTTCAATATATACCAGTTAAACGTTCCTAGAATGTACACAAACCGAAGGGCACTTTGAAAAAGAAAATCGATACGCCAATTCCGCGGATAGAGTCAGCAAAACAAGCAAGGCATAAAAAATGCACTACAAAAAAAAAGAAAAAAAAAGAAATAAAAAAGTCAACCCGTGCTAACACAACTCCAGCTCTTCCTCGCTTCCTTTTTTCCCGGATCCGATAATTGCAGCGTCACGGATTGACGAGCTTGCGCGACGAAAATGAAAAGCTCGCACGCGATAAAAGCCGAAAAATCGAGTCAACTCGCGTCAATGGGAACAGGTCAAGCTCTGACACACGGCGAAGCCTGTAGGTTTACTTTCGCCGCAATCCGCGAAAGCCGCGAGCCACGATCGGATTAACGGTCAGGCTGGCCTCATTATACAGCCGCGGTGACGGCACGAGCGGAAATCGAAAATACCGGAAGCTCGTCGCTAATTGCCAAGCGACCATCAGTGATGTATATGCATATACAGCCTCACGTTTCGTAGCTGTCGGGGACGAGTCGCGGGAATAATGCCGTTGCTGTACACACGCGACGACTGTATAGGCATATTGTGTATATTAGACGCGACTGATCGAAAACTGGTTTTTCTACTGCAGAGACGTGTGCGCTCTCGCGGACGACCGGCTTGTTACGTGCTGTCACTTTGATTTGTTCGCTCGCTTTGTTATGATCGCGTTGGTGCGCTGCTGTACTGGTAGGTGACGGCAGCGCCTGATTTTGACATTTTTTTTTTTAATAAAGAATTTCGTGATAATAATTGGGTATTTTTGTACTTTGAAAATCGAAATCATTGATATTGTACGAATTTATAATCACTATTATTAAATTATTGTATTATACCGCGTATTATTTATTTCTCAATGACTTAGAAATCAATTTATGATAAACGCAGTTTCAGATTTCGATGTAATTAGCTTCGTACAGCACGATGAAGCTTCTTATTACGCCTGCCTTAATTGCTAGATAACTTTTGGCAAGTACGTTACAGAGATAGTTCAACATTTCCTTTGAAAGTGATAGCTCTCAAGTAGCTGCGACGCATAGCTACATGTAGATCGCAAAGGGTTAATTGACCCAACTAGAAGATTTCTTTGACTACCGTAATCAAGTTGCGAAAATAGGGCAGTGCTGAATTTAAGGGCTGAAACAAAAGCAAAAGGTCTTGTCTTCTTTATTAACACGTAGTGCTATAATAAGCACCATAAAATAACTTCCAATTTTTTATTGTTCAACCAGATCAAATTTCATTCACTCTCTCAAGCCGTGTTTTCTTTTCCGGGACAGCTGCTTTCTTATCATCTCCCTGTAAGTTCTAGAACACCGCTTGGTCAGCAAACAAAGTAAGCATATAACACACAGAAACCCATCTCCGTCAACTCACCAAAGGCGTTCTTGCATAAACAGCTCGTGACACTCGGCAAACACTAGAGCGCGACAGTCGTCGCATAGTACATCATCTTATATCACGAGTGTATGAAAACGGGGTCAGGCAATAAACTTGACCTTCGCTACCGCGAGCTTGGCGCAGAATGCGAAGGCCACAGTAATACGCACACACGCGTAGATGCTTGAAATCGATGGTGACTCCAGACATTCCGGCACCGGAGAGCGACGCGTTGTTTTCCCCGACATCGCGGACTCGCTCGAGTGATTCCCGATAACGCGAGACGGGAGAGATTCCCAATAGCCGAGGTCGGCGGTAGGTATAGCAGTCCCTCTCCCGATTGCTGTTGCTCTCTGGCCTCGTTTTTCTCCTCCCCGGACTTTACGGGCCAATCGAGTGCAATTTAAATTACGCTGAGGTGATTCGAGCTTCTGCCGCTGCTACTCCTTCCTGGTGTGGAGTTTTATGTGTTTTTCTCGTGTACAGAATGCGCCGATGAATTCTTGAGAGAAAGGGAAAGAGAGAGAGAGAGAGAGAGAGAGAGAGCTTTAATATGCGCGCCGAGAAAAGCACTCCTTGAACGATTGAATTTTCGGAACGGGTGCACGTACTCTCGAGCTCGGCTTGGGGATTGGATTTTGCCGGTCCGATCTATACATAGACTCTCTCGGGCTGCAGTCGGATGAAGATTGGCTTCTTCTTCCACGTTGCTCGTTCGTTGTAGGGGATGATTGCCTCGATAGCGCGAGGAGACGGCTTGTATTAGTCACTGCACTGTACTGTGCGGTGGGGAGTTTTTACGTGGAAGTTGATTACTTTTTGCCTCAAGTTTAGTCTTGAAAATTGCTGGAACATTTAGCTGCTATTTAATCTGACAATAAGAATAGTTTCATTAAGAGAATTATAGGTTTCTGAGTATCAAGAGAACTTTTTTCTTGGAGAGATTAGGAATTCTTTTGAAATTTTAATCACACGAGTGATCCCGAGCTTTTTTAATTAAGATCTTGCAGTAGTAAGAAAGAAAGCGCATGAGGATCTTCGCATCAGTTATCCGCGCTAACGAATTAAAGCTACCTCGAGTAATTTTCTCTTGTGCATACATAGGCTTTAGCGCGCGTCGACTTTATGTAATATCGCGGACAACGGCCGGGCTATTTTTATACACCCGTGTATTATCAGTACGGTTCACTGCCTCTCGTCACTGTGTCAATATCCTCGGATGCCGTATAAGCTGGGATTAATGTCCGCGTCCCTATTTACACAAGTACGCATAAAGATTATATCTTTTTCGGCTTTATTTTTTCTTCTGTCCCTTTTTATCATCATCTGCGAATACTCCGAGCTTGTATAACGACTGTAATACAGCTTTTGGGAGGAAATGTGATTCAATGTTTGCTGCTGTGACAGGGCTGTACTTGAAACTGCAGCACCGCGGCTTTTATTTGCAAGTGCGGACATTGCAAAGTCGTAAGTCTCACATTGTAAACAAGGGGAGAAGCTTCGGTAAACACGGCCAAAGTCAACAATTTTGCTTCTATCTGCGAGAGCAGCTCATCGATTCGTTATTTAACGATAATATGTACTGTGCGATGTACGTAGTAAATTTATAATGTTTATTGTATACATTGTTTCGCGCGGATAAGCTGTTGCCTTTAATTTTTTCACGCAGAGACTTGGCTAGCTGTGAGCGATCAATTTGTTTTGCTGTTTCGGGTTATAACAGCCACGTTTCCTCGATGGTCATTTGCGATAGTTTATGTGCCCTATAAAGATAGCAATTCTACGCTTTACTGTACGTCCACATCACTGCGGATGTTGTACCATTTTTTATTCCCATTTTTCCCCGGCAGAAAAAAGTCTTCCACAACTAAGATTCTGCAGATAAAAGTTTACGCTTCCTCAAGAGATAAGTCACAAAACACCCCCACTAAAAACTTGAAATTTAACCTTAACCTGGTTTCTACGGGATGAGAGCGAAGTGATAAAAATGATATTATTACTTATGAACCAGGAAGCAATCTTTTCTCTTTCCACAACAATATTTTTTCTTTTATTATTCCAGAATTTTTAACATTGCAACCAATCAAGCCCATTAACATTTTAAATACATCAAAGTCATTATGATATTTAACGCAATATACATATATCCTATATCCTATTCTTGGCATGGTAATCATTCTATTCTTCTTCTGATAGGCTGTTCGTTTTACCGTGCAATATGTCAGCATGTATTTGAATTCCTAACAAAGGGATCTATTTCGTTATATTGTAGCGGAAGTCTTGACCTTTTTAAACAAGAATTCGATACCTTATTATGTACCGAACATATTTTTATTTTAGAAACACTGTTTTGACCGCTAGAGCGATATCAATTTCCGAAACAAAGTAGTTTTGGACTGCCCCTTACGTCACCGCCTAAACTCTCCGTGTCTCCGGCAGGTGAAAATAGGTGGCGCATAGGCACTTTTCCATTTCCCTCATAACAACATGCGCTCTGAATCTAGATATAGCAGTGTGCCACCAATGCTAAAACTGATTTCTTTTGGACTACTGCTTTGGCCGCTTTTTCTATAACTAAGTTAGTTTAAATAAATAAATCAATCAAAGAATCGATAAGCTACAATGCATACACATAATGTACACATGTAAATAAAAAAAACTACAGCCATACCTCACGCACTTATGACTTATAAAAACCGCAGTAGGAACTACCAGCTTATCTATGGAAGCGAGTTTCTGGAAAAAAATTAATGACGTCCCCACTATGCTCTCGAGCATAACGTAGTGGTGCATATATACAGCACGTGGAGAGTCACGAGAGGAGCTTCGTTAATCTCGTTTTCGTTAATTAAACACTGCCGCGCTCGCGCGAGTGTTACATGCCACGAATCTCAAGGAGCGCTGCGAGAAATTTACTTGAGTAAAAAATCTGTCGAGCTTATTTTTTTCTCTTTTATCACCTAAATCCAAAATCGTGTGTAGCTCCTCTCTTTTATCCGTATTATTCGCTCTCTTCGTCGTAGTTAGGTCAAGATTTTTCATTTCATTTTTATTTTTAGCTTAATCCTTTAAGTCTCGCTAGTAGTACTTCGATGCAGAGTATTGGAAGATAAGTCTTATACTTTTCTTACTCGGTGGTATGAAATCATAATAAGAGACTTTTTATATTTGAAATATCACGTACGTGCACCAAAGAAAATTTCTCTACAAAACAAACTTATGCATTCGAGAACAGAAAGATTCTACAGCGTGTGCTTCCAAAACCTACACACTGCAGCTGATGGATTTGTCACGTAGCTATATTAAAAACTTTGATTTTAGTTTACGAGACTCCCGCACGTGCTCATCCTATAATGTGCTGCGCTAGACGTCGTCAAACCTGCTTCCTTGCAATTTTCAATAACGTGGTTTTCGATTTTATCGTCGCTGTAAAACCTGTATAGTAGAGAATAGTGATAGCTGCATGCGGTCGAATCAATTTTCGAGTTGACTTCAAGCTGACCTAAAAAAAAATCGTACAATAATCTGATATAAAGTTCTAGGATTTTAGAATAGTACATCAAATTTTGCTAAAACTTTTTCTCGGCCTTTTAATGTAACTGTCCTTTATTCAATTCGAAGAAACGAGTGTAAGTAAAAGTGGTAGTGGGTTCGTATTCCGGCCAGAGAAAGCTAATTTTAGAAGTCACAATTACGCGCAAAAGAAAGCCTTTTGACTAAAAAAAAAAAAAATAATAATAATAAAATAAAAGAACTTCCCTCGTGAGCGCGGTGTGAAAAGAAAAAAAAACATGGCCTCTTATCTCTCTCTCTTTTTTTATATTTCAACCCCGTGGCACGTGACACATTTTTTCAAGAGCATACTTTCTCTCCCGCTCCTCTCCCTCCGGCTGATGTAAAGTGGCTAGTGTAAAGTCGTTGCATTAACTTCACTCAGATGCGCGTCTCTGCGGCTACACCGATGATATTCGTTAAGCTCGGGCGAAGGGGTAGCTGAACATTATAAGTATAGGGCTATCGACGCTTTAGCTTCGTCGCTCTAGTCTACGGTCTATATAGCTATAGCTCCACATGGAATGCTGGTATACTTACGTACATGTGTATGTGTGCGCGAGACGCGTCAGCTTCGTTTGCGGCTTGGTGTCGTCGTTAAGCCGACGTTGATGTTGACGAAAGGCGAAGCTGCTGGAAAGTCTTTGGAGCAGTGCACTCCGGTGAGAAAAAGAAAAATCAGCCGAGAGTGCGAGGCCGTCAGAGGAAAAGGAAGGCAAAAGCGATAAGGCAATACGTGCGCTTCTTCCTGTTTCTTACACTCGCTGTACTTTTTCTATCCCTCCGTTCGTGCGCCGAAGATTAACTGAGATAACAATCTTTTGTCTTTGCTTTTTGTTGACGAATTTTTTTTCTATTAATACCTGCGCTGCAGTGAAATGAAACTGTGATTCGTATGTAAGGGAGGAGTTTTTATGGCCTGATTCCTTAATTGGAAGAAAGTTATAATTTGATGTAATACAAATAGAGACTACAAATAAGATGATAAATTGTAGAATGTATCAATGAAATATTCTGTTAAAAAAGAAAACAATTGTCATATAGCTGTAGACTTGATGGGTTTAAGCAAATAGTTTATTTCCATACTTTTCATACAAATATCATTGGTTAATAATAAAAACTTCATTTTTGGAGTCACTTTTAAAATATTTATTAATGTTTTTCATTAAATAATGTACATGGTTCCATGTTTTGAATCCATGCAAGCTTATTTAGTCACATCTACGGTGTAATGGAAATGCGGTTGTGGGGTTTCACTCTGTGTACTAAACTTAGAGTATAATACAAGGTCGATCTCTTCTGAGTAAATTAATCTCAACTTTGAATATATATAGTAGCTGTGCGAAGTACGTACCTAATGGAGAAATTTTACTATAGTTTGTTGTGATTAATTATAAATCGATTTCAAAGCTACAACCATGGAAATTACATTACGTCGATGCTGATATGTTAGTCTACGATACATTTCCTCCGTTTATTTACATCATTTCTCTTCTTTGAAAGTATATTCTTTTTAATTAGAAACATTAATAAAATTTCGAATTTTTTTATAACACAAAGTTAAGAGATCTCAAGTGTAATGATACAAGCAATATTTTATTTAATGTAACACGAAAAAATAGGATCAGTTTACTTTACTCTCTTTTTTCTTCAATTACCGTATAAAAACTCAGCTGTATATCATTGCGCTTCAAAATATGTATTACAGCTTCAGAATACTATAAAATCTAATAATCGCCTAAGTTTCATAATTTCTCTCTCTACCTATTGCACTCTGATGATTGTTGTTGTTATCACTCTTAATACATACGAAAAAATGAATTTGAGATTTCATAATCAAGGATAACCATGATGCACTTATAATTATTCTGTTTAAAAAAATCCAATATGATAATTATTATACATGACAGTTTTAGTTGAACTTCATTCAATTTGTCCGCATATATAAGGTATATAAGATTGGAAATAAAATAAAAGTTTATTGAACAGTATTTCCAAGTTTCTATCGTATAATTAAGTACTCCTTTTTGGAATTCGTCGTTTTTTCTAAAAGTAAACATCAGATGTATAGGTTGGAAGTTTGATCAAATGTATGAATTGAGTATGTTTTATAAAATTGTCGAGGTTCATATAATTTTATATGTATTCTCATGTAGATCACGATTTTGAGAGTTTTGCGATTTATTTACGACCTTTCAAAGCACTATTTACAATCGTGGAGAGAACGCGATATGCGTGTGTAAGTTTGATTTCTTGATTGTACCCCGTAGCTCGACTTGACGAAGTTTTATCGACACTCTTACAAAAACATTACAAAACTATACAGTACTATTTAGCTATATTTTATAAATAAATACTTACAAAACGATTCTATAATTAAAGCTTAATTAAATGTAAATATACAAACTCTATATTGTATTATTTAGATATGGTTTAATGTTTACAGTTTTAAAATCATAAATAAAGAATAAGCTATGAAAACCATATTTTAATTAATAATCTGATCTTCCTAACTTAGAATTATTATTATTGTGTATCATTTAAAATAATATTGCTATCTATATATGAGTTTTGTGTGTATTGAGATCTTTGGGTATATATCGAGGTATATAATATATACTTTGGGCGTAATCAGTATTATGCTGTAAATAAATCAGTACTTTAAAACGATACGTTTTGTAATTCGAAGTATAAAATATTAATACAAAGTTTAAATTGACTAAAAATTAATTTAAAATAGTACTGAATAGTTCAATGAAAAAACTTAAAAAACTTATGACAGTCGATGTTAATGCGTTGTTTATTTCGTCAGCTTCATTTCTGACTTAGACCGGATCTGGCGCTGGTGCAAGCAACTGCATGCTAGATGATTTTGCAATCTGTAACAAAAAGCCATATTAACATCAGGACGATGAGAATTTGTGTATGACATATTATAAGCTATTATTGATTCAAGGATAATTATAAAATTAATTTTGATAATTATATATACAGTCTAAATAAAAGGGAGTTTACCTGATGTTTTGGCTGCTTGTGAGACTTTCTCGAGTAGACTTTCAGTACTCTGCAATTGCAGGCAACAGATAGAGCAACAGCAAGACCCTATCAAAACAAAAGTATAGGTTTAAGAAAGTTACACATTTTACTTCTAGAGGGTACAAGCAAAGAAAGTGTAGTTTACGTAATTTAATTAGTTGGTTTTATAAATAATTAAATAAATATAAGTTTCAAATTTTTTATTTTTTTATAAAAATAATTCAATGATGTGCTCAAGAAAAAGTATGTTATTCCGTCAAATTTTATTATGACTGATGAAGGGATTTACCGCTATGTTATTGAGAAGCAAGTGTTTGACTCTGTTCAAACAAAGTTCTCAATTTCTATGTGTAATTGTAATAGAATCATATCAATCTCAACCTTAATTTTGCTTTACAAGGTAGTATGAAATTCTTTTGTCCAAATGTTAATCAAAATATAATTAAAATAAATGTTTACTTTATATCCATTCAATAGATTACTTGCGGAGCATACATTCGCTTTTTATTTATATAGGTACATACAGAGCAGCAGTGTTTAATTAGAGCTTTTAACACAAGTCCAAAACAAATTATAAAAAATGCCTTTACCTGTAACGAGTGACCTGTGCAGAAAACGGCCCACAGAAAAGGTACTTTCCATACGCGCGAAGCTACTCCACAGCCAGCCACCAGACCGATGATAAGACTGACTTTCAGGAAAAGCATCAGTTGCAGAGCTCGCCTCCTCTTCATTTTTTCTCGCTGTTTTATCTCCAGTTGCATGCTGCACGTGTACCTGTTTTTTTTTTTCGTTCCCCAGACATAAAAGATAGAGAAATTCTGTAAGTGCGGTTTGCACGAATGCACTTGTAAGTTGGAAGGGAACGAAATGCTACAGCAAAGTTGAATTTACGTCGCTGAATCCTCTAGTTTTTAAGCAAGAGAAATGCCAAGAATTCCTTTTAACTATATACAATACTCGTAAAGTCTACGTACCTAGCCACGATGGCTGCTTTAAGTAGATAATAACCAGCGCTCAAAAGCAGCAATATTACTGGTATACCGAACGCGTAGACGGTAGCCTTTGCCCCTAGAAACCTAGAAAAAATCAAGCAATTATTTTTTTGTTAGTTTTAAACTTGCTTGCAATGAACATTTTTTGAGGAAACAACATTAGGATGGTAATGTTTAGTCGGTGTTCGTATGGATATATTTTTTTTTAACAAACCACTTCTAGTTTTAGTAACCAATTTTTATAATTGATTTAATAAATTGTAGCGTCTTTAGTGTATCATTAACTCTATAATATGAAAGTATTATCATTGACGGCATCTAATTTAGGGTTTCAGGAACTTCTTGGTCGACCCAAAGCGTTTAAAAATAACTATACAAAAATTATCTTATTGAACTTATCAGGTAATAGACACTAACAATGCGCGATCATTCAGACATTGTTTACATTTGTACTTTTATCTAAATATTTAAATAATACACTGTTGTGTTCTAGCATATATGATTATAATTATATTAGTATAGGGCGCAAGGTCATTATTCAGGTCGTGAATACTAATATTAAGAATTAAATTTATATCTAAATGAATTTTGAATGGATTAAATAACGTATATCAATGAATAAGAACGGTTTAAAAAAAATCATAGGTACCATATATTTGTTTGCTAAACTATTGATATGAGTATCTTGCTCTAAAAAAGAAATGGTGATGATTATTCTATTTATCCTCTGATTGGCAGTTCGTCGCGCAATGCCTGCGTATATATTTGAATCCCTAACTTCAAAAAGTGAAAATTGAAAAAATATAATGACAATGAATTTCGTTATAACGTCGCTCGAATCTCGGACCTTTCTAAATCAAAATTTGAAGCTTAATTATGTACCAAACATTTTTACTGTAGAAACGCTGTTGTGAGTCTAAATTAAACCTTAGTTTAATGTATGTACATACTTACGTATGGACCGCTATTGAAAGAAATTTGAAACGAAAATATCATGAGTGGACTGCGCTATTAAAACTTTTCAAATTTCCGGGTACTAATAAGCGCATATTTTACAAGCGAAGATAGTATAACTGTATGCTCCAACTGCTCGAAAGCGAGCTATACCGATATAGCGCTCCTCGCTTTCGAGCAGTTATCGCTTGACAGGAACATCATGCACAGCCGCGTTTTTTGATCATGCTATAGTAGTTCGATTTTGAGTGATTTTGGTGCGTATATTGCCGTATTATAACTGCGTGGAACGTATTCGTACTATTTTCGTTTTAAATTACCAAAACAAAGCAGTTTTGGACTGGCCTTTTCGCGAGCCCTTATTTTGTCGTCGCCTAAGCTCTCCGTGTTTGTGACAATTTTTTCAATTTCAATTTCCATTTTTTTCCATTTTTTCAATTTCCTTCATAACAATATGCGTGCCGAGTCTAGATATATACTGGTGTGCCACCAATGCTAGAACTGCCTTGTTTGGCCTGCTGCTTCGGTCGCTCATGTTATAACTGATGATGCGCACGAAGTGCATACAAAAAGCAGTTTTTTCCCAAGTTATCGGAGAGATCAATCACACATATCGATGCTAGACATTTTCTAAATACAAGATCCTAACCTCAAATACTTTCAAACATATTTTCCAGGTATTTTTACAAAACCAAACATTTAACTATTAAACCTCTCTCTCGTTGAAGATGCGACAAATAAAATATTCTAAACTACATTTAAAAATTTTTTAAAATTTTCTTTGTAATTTATGACAACATACACGAAAATACCGTAAATATTTTTTTAGATATCAACATAAATTATACGCAAACTGATTTTATAATTGAATAAATGCTATTTCATAAATGAAAATAAGAAAACAAAGTCTCTTTACCAGCAGTTAAAGGGCATGAGGTCGTCGACTTTCCAAATGTCATTGGTCTCGTGCATCTGTAGTAGAGTGGCAGCGCCAAGGCTGACGAGGGGTGCACCCCAAGCGAACACGCTGTACTTGAGATACGTCGGAGGGTCGTCGCGGCTAGGGATTGAGGCAACCGTCGCGTACAGGTGGTGGCACATAGCTGCTAGCCAACAAACCACCGAGACACGCAGGTATTGTAGACTCATTCCCAGTGAAATGCATAATTCTGAATCCTGCAACACAATAAAAGCACGCATTTTTGTTAGCTTATAATTAAACATTAACTTGCTGAGAATATTAATATTTTACGGGTACGTGCAATCATCAATATGCTGCATTGCCATATATATTTGATTTTGCGCTTGACCGACGTTCATTTAATCGGTGAATCATGAAATTACTTTACGCATAATATAATACCTTTGTTATGTTTTTTCGTAAATCAATTATTATATTCATAAACATGCATATAGTTCATTTTTCAAAACAAAAATATCAAACAGATTTATCGCACGAGTTAACAAAAGAAATTAAAAAGTAATTTATAGAGTCTACTACGTAGATAATGGAACTTTATGAAAAATGCGCTCGTACAGCAAATGATTCTAATAAAAAACCATACTAAAAATGAGGTACCATATTAAGCTTATATTATTTCAAATAAATCAACTTATAAATTAGATGTTTTGAGAACTTACAATCACTCGCATTAGTACAACAATGAGAAAATCTCTACAGAACTCAAAACAGTATACTCGAAGAGCTCTGTAATTATTGATTTTAATAACACCAATCAATCAGATATACCAGTTAACTTCAGTCCGTTTCAATCGCGGATTTATAATTTGCAAGTAAATTCATGCCTATTGCTTTAGCTTATATTATCAAATAGCTTTGTTTCGAGTAAATTGAACTCGACGCATTAAACGACACGAGCACGACCATCGGGGGTTACTAATTACCCCGAAAACCGATAAGCGTAGCGAAATAGCTATACGTACACTATGTTGCAACGCGATACCGCTCACCAGCCAATATAATTAATAAACACAAATGAAAGCCCACGTGGCGCGCTTGGCGTTTCATCTCTGCTCCCGCTGACAAATTCCACGCCCCACAGATTGCCGCGAATGACACATACTCTGCCACGCATTAATACATGTATATCAAGTTCAAAAGTGTTAACTCTAGGTATAATATAGCTAGTTACGACGCAGCATTTATCGACGCAGCTGTGGCCGCTTGCGTATACATTATTGTATTTCCAGTGGCGAACGGAATAACCCGCAGCAGGAGCGCTTGTAATTACAAGCGGTGGCCCGGGCTAGTAAGATTTGCAAGAAATTAGCTCCGGTTCCGCTACATATACATAACACGGAGCGGGTTATGCTCGCGCGAGAACCACGTGGGGTAAAGTCGAAAATTAGCTTGTACAGCGGCATACGCTGCAGAAACCTTGCTGAAATATGAAGCCGATAAAACGGCGGTATTATCGGAAAATTTACAGTTTATCGTGTTTACTTTTTTTGAATGTTTTCTTGGCGTCTGAAATTACGATGCGCTTACAATGAAAATTGAGCGATAAAATTTTACCACGAAACCGACGGTAGCCTCGGAGAACGGCAAACTTTGGAACGTGTGTTTCATTATTGGAAAAATATTTTTTTTTATCTTGATTGTGGTTCGCACTAAAGAACTATACTGGCTTTAATTATAGCTATACTCAAATTAGACTTTATACGATGTTTAAATCATATAATTGATATACATATAAAACGATGAAGCAACGTTTTAAAATATTTGCTGTCGGCGGTGATGACCTACAAGGGAGACTGCTGACGATGGACGATCGCAGTAAAACTGAGAAAACGAAAAAAAAAAAAGAAAAATGAGAAAAGTTTGAACTCTCCAAAGGCAGGTTTCCGGTCCTCAAATAAACTGCCAAGACAGCGATGCTCCTCCGCAGGAGTTACTTTATTGAAGGGTGGCGCTTAGCAGACTTCTCTATTTCCCTCCTTCTTTCTGCCACCGTCGGTCTCTCGTTTCGATGGAACGCTGGCGCAGCCGGCAGCAAGCGGAACGATGCCGACGCGGCCCTGTCGCGACGCTTAACGACAAAAATTGCACGAAAGCAGAATGTGAAAAAAATGAAAATTTAATTTACGGCAACGTCAGGAGAATTAAATCTCAATTTTCTGAGAGATTTTCAATTCGTGATTTTACAGCTTTTACCGGGCCGACGTCCCTTTTGATATCATCAGCCCTGTGTAATATTTTTAAACATGTTTATTGGCCGATGAAATTCATGAGAGACGAGACGTAAACTTCTTGATATATTGCGTGCTGACCTGCTTTAAAATTGGAGTCACAGTAATTAGAAGTATGAAAAGTATCACACTTATAAATAAGAATTTTAATTGTTGCTGTAGCACAACACTTATTTGAATTGTATGAAACAACCATATTAAAAAAGTATTGGGTCCAGAATAATCATTGTAATGAAATTATATATTTTTTTAAATTATTTAAAACAATATACATATTACGTAACAGTTTTAAAACAATAGTTTTTGACTGGATGACTTTATTCTCCCATCACTACCCGCTTCAACCCTTAACTTTCCAGCTCTAGCCTTTGGCTAGCGACACTAGTGACACTGGCGCATAGGCACATTCCTATTTCCTTCATCGTTATCTGTAATTCCATCAGTGCATATGTAACGGTATGTCATCTCTTCCAACACAGCCTTGTTAGGCCTGCTTGGGCTGCTCATGCTGTAACTATGACTCAGTTGACGAAGTTATTTATTAAATCGTAAATAATCTTTTGCTTTGAGAAAGCAAAAAGGGTTTGACGAGGCTTAGTAAAAAATGGACGAGAAAAAAATGCATTTTACTCGAGGCGATACTGTAGAAAAAATCGTAAAGAGCTGAAAACTTTGCTATTACAATACAACAGTGCGTGCTCACCCATTTTTCCACATTTTTGCATAATAGCCTACTCCTCGAGGTACCACGTTTCAAGATTTTAGAGCCAAGAGCAAAAAATATCATCTATAGTGATCTATTCTGTTTTGTCAACATATTTTCCAATCAATAATTTTAAAAAATATGAAAAGACTTTAAATAAATATTTTAAACAGTTGAATAAGCTTCCAGTTAAATCAACTTACTGCATGAAAAATTGTACTGCATACAACTGCGTTCCTAAAAACAACCGTATACGCAACCCGTGCATTTCATCGCCCCGTCAAAAGTTATGCAAACACAGAGTCTCGTCAACAGGAAGCATCATAGATACACCGCGACTCTGCATCATATCAGCAAACAATGCTCTTAGAGAGCAAAAAGCAATTACAATGCAATCCATCATTCCAAACTCCAGCCATCCCATCCGACTTCAGCCATCGTAACGACAGATGCGCTCCGCGAACAACTCGGCCATCAGTAGGTATATGTATGCACATAGAGCCGTTATTTCCTGTTCACATCCCGCTCGCTTATACACAATACACATATCCACAACATCGGCTACTGTATTTACGCTCACGTACACGTCTATCTAAATGCGACGAGCAGGAAAAGAAACGCGCAACGTCGGGGAGCTCAGCGAGCCACGAGCTTTTCGTATAGCACGTACACAGCTCGGCAGATTCGATCCATCTTTCTCATCGCATTTATATGGATGGGCTGGCCTGGCATATTTCTGTGTGCGCCACCCCCTGAGCTCTCTGTTTCTTTCTCTCTTTCGACGCGATGCGACCATCCTCCGCATAAATCCTCGCGTAACTACTTTATACGCCTGCGCTCACTTTTTATCCGGTTTGCCTTCTCCATACGTATACAGCTTTGCACTCTTATCTCGATTTCACACTTTGTCATAATATAGGGAATCAGCTTCGTGCTAAGGACGACGGGATGCGCTTATACTATGAAAATTTGATCCCGGAGTATTAAGCGGGGAGAGAATGATGTTTTTTATGATACTGCGGTGGGATAAGCTGAATGGGAATTTAGTTATTTCATATTTTATATGCACTATTTTAATATGATATGAATTGATTTTTGGATCCGCATATAATTTTCCGAAATCGAACAAACCGGTTTAAAAATTCGAGAGTATACAGCAAATTCGAATAAAATCACGTCACGCGCGCGCGGCGCGAGTGAAATATGAGAGAGAAGAACTGCCGAAAAATATGCGAGGGGTGAGACCTATATCAGACTCACAGAAAGAGAATCTTAACGGGAAGACAAATTTTTAAGAACTTTTTCTCCGCGCTCGCAAAAATATTCAGAAACACTGAGCCGAGAGAGAAAAGTTAACGCCAGCTTGCTTTTATCATGCGCGAGTTCACTCGCACGTATACGTTCCACATTTGGACGAGAAGATGCAAATACATTCTAGCGCGTCATCTCATATTAAGAGCAACCAAAATAGAACATCGCACGCGGTTGATACTTCGAAGCGCAGAATTAACGATCGCAAGCTCGGCGTCGCAATTTCATGAAATTCTACGCATGGAAGCATCTTTTCCTAGTGCGCAAGGCTCGTCTTGTGCATTGAGAGCGAAGAAAAAAAAGAAGGAGGTGAGAGCGACGAGGGAAAGAGAATAGTCAAGGAAGTGCACTAAGCGAGATATAGGTCAAAAGCGCGCTTTTCGCGCGTATTATTTTTGCGAAAAGCTCGCGCGCGCACACGACAGTACGAGTGTGTCGACGCGCGAGCGCCCGCGCCATTATTGCATTACGCAAATTTCATATAGGTATATTTATAGGTATAACCGCGCATACGTGGGAGCTTTCACGCGCGACATTCGAATGCTCGATGTTCTCGGTCGCGGTATTATCAGCGAGAGATCTGACGCTGACGCGACGCGCCGCGAGTCACTCGAGAGGGATGCAATTGCGGAATCGTGCTGTAAAAAAGTTTCGTGTAAAGCTGCGAGAACTGGGCTGAGATATGAGCGGGTATATGCGATGGAAAAAATTGGCGTCGGGTTGCTTTTGTGAATCTGAGGGAGAAAAAGAGAGGAGCTTTTAAGAAAGCTTATACGCGCTACGCGCAGTGCGTGGATTTATATGCATTGACCTCTACAGGCGGAAATTTTTTTCTGGAATAAATTCAAGCAAGTTTTGTAATAACATGATTGTTATTTTAACTTTTTAGTGAGAGGTTGCAATCTATTACGATATTATAAATTTTCATTATAGGTTGTTATAATACTCGCTGGAGTGATTGATCGTCCACATTGAGAAAAGAGATTCACGCTAGAGGTGTGCAAGCATGCGCATAGTTATTTACAGTTGCCCCAAGCTCGATATAAGTATTGGACTGGACTTTATCCCACTGCCTCAACCTTTAATTTTCTAGTTCTCTATTGGGAGTTTAAAATAAGATTCGCGGGCAAAGATGGCGGCGACCTACCTACAAATCACATTTTTTTTATTACGATTTTAATGGAGTTATAGCTGGAAAATTGATAAATTATTAAGTTCAAATCGAAAGAAAATGTTAATCTAATGTTAGAATTTAAGAATTTTCGTTGTCTGCGATTGCGTTGTCTGCGACACGTTGTAGCGGGCCACGGACTTCTCGGTGGGCCTTGCCATCTGGAGTCCTTCTGCGAGTTATATAGTAGGGCCATTGTTTTAGGGATTTTCCCTTTCCCTTCTGCACTCTCGATATGCGCTAGCTACAGTTAGTCTCTGACAGTACGCCATAGAGTTCGGATGTGCTTGCTCCTTCGATGCATCTCAGAATAAACGAGATTACTTAAAAGGATTATAATTCGGAGTTATTTATTTCCCATTTCCAATAAATTCTTTATCATATCAGGCTATTGTTTAATTATTTCTAGTATATGCCTGTACACTACTATTTTTAATTAAAACGGACTAGAAAGAATCGGCCACAGTAGCTAGTCGACGGATTAAATTCACGTCTAACGCTCTTATGTGTGCTTCGACATTCTCTCTGTCCTAGAACAAGCTATCTCGAATAAAGGCGGCTAAAGAACAACAAAGGCCGGAAAGTGTAAAGCAGCTTATGAGGATTCGTAAAAAGAGCGCAAAAATAGAGTTGGCGAGCTGTTTACGCGAAAATCGATACGGGACTGGCCGCGCGCTCGCTCGAACGCCAACAATTGACGCGTACGGTCGTTCGCGACTTTTGCCATAAATTTTTATGCCCGTCATAGGAGTTGCAAAAAGTTTTTTTTACTTTTTTTCAAGAACACATCGGGGTCATCATGAATTTTATTTCCTTGGTATCGTGTGGCGCGAAGTTAAAGGAGTGTTTATAGGCTCTCTCTGTGTTCTCTTTATACAAATCACGAGGAGTTACGTTGACGACTGTTGCGGTTGTACATCGATGAGATTATATAACGCGTTAGAACATTTTCTTTAACCAACCAAATTGATAGATTTTCATCGTTTAGTCACAATAATGATGTCACATTGATACCTGAAAAAGCACCTATTCATAGCAAAAAATCATCATCACACAGAAGACCGATCCGTCAGACCTATATCAAAGCAAAAGGAACAGCTAATACGCGCATGCATAAGGAGGGCGAAATATAAAGCACGACACAGCAAAGCTAGGCTAGACGACAAGTCCGCGTTGATATTAAAAGGGGGGGGAATATATACGTGTCGCGTTGGTGGATAACGACGTTCGCCATTATTGCGCCCGCGGAGCCTTTGTAGCGGTGAGCGCAGCAGCAGCGCTAAGACTTTCCTTTGTGTCGTTTCGTCGTTGCCTCCTTTTTTCGGCCTCGTTTTTATTACTAAAAGGCGGCATCGCTATATACAACTCTCTCGCATCTCATATCCAACTCGAGATGCAGCTGGTCCCCCTGTCTGAGATATCGTATGCCTTTTTCGAAACTCGTTTCCTCGTTCTTGTATATAGCGAATGTGCAGTCACGAAGCAAATAAAGTCCCGACTCCGAGTTTATTTTCTCGTTTGCTATCAGCAGGAATTCGTTTGATTTAGGACGCTGCAGGCTTGTACTATGCGTATTTCGATCGTTTTATATTAAAATTATTCGTAAGCGCAATTAAGCTACGTATAGTAATAGCAAAATATTCAACTGTTAAAATTTTAATTTAAAAAGAAAAACGATGCTTTGTGTTTCGATAAATCGCTGTAAAAAAAAGTTGAAAGCCAAGCTTTGAGTGCGTGTGTATATAACGAAAATTTCAAATTAATTTAGTTACTTCGAAATTGATTCGATTTTCAGCACAGTAAACGTCGATCCGATAAGTTCTTATAATTACTCTTGTGGTCTCTTTGAAGTACCAATCGCTATAAGCCGCTGATATGAGAGGTATAGAGTAGCTATTTGAAAAGCTAAATTTATCCATTTACAAAGCAATAAAAAAGCCGCTGCCAATTCATTGGCACGTAGCTTCCTCCAACGAAATGTATTGTTCCAATAAATAAAATATTGTTTTAAAATACTGTTTGGGACAGCAATATGTCGCGGAAAGAGGCAGGCGAGTTGAGAAAAGACAGGAGCCTTTCTTGGGGTTTCGGACTCAGGTAGGAACTCAGGCGGCAGCGCTAGGAAGGGGAGAGGGCGTAGGGAGTGGGCCGGGAGGAGCAGGGAGAGAAAAAAGTTAGTTATGCGTAGGAACCGGACAGAGCAGGGTCGGAGGACAGGGCCAAGGTGGCGGGTTCGAAAAAGAGCGTCAGTAAAATAGAAGCGAAGCGCATCGCAGAGCCGAAAAGTGATTTTAACAAAAGTTAATAAAGTGTTATCAATGAAATAAAGAGTTCTCATTTGCCACCCCATCCTATAACCCGTTCAAATACAGTATGTGAATGCTATTTTAATTATTTCTAAGTTTAATTATTTTACTGTAGAAGCAATTTTCTAATAGATATAACGAGAAACGAACTACTCAAGCTTACTCCTTGGTCTTTTTAGTTTGACCCCGCGCACCTCACTCCACGTCCCTGGGTTTGACCCTTAGACGGCACAGCCGAGAAACTCATCACGACCACACCACACTACCCAATTCCGCCCGCGTAACTATATATATATATACTAGTGGGGCTTCGCCCCCCTGCTCGCTTCGCTCGCCAACCCCCCATTTTAGTTTTTGTGTGATTTTTATTTTTCAACTGTTATTTTCGTTATCTGATGATTAAGTTCTAGTTGGCCAAGAACAATCTTATTGTATTATATAAAATTTGTAGATCATAAAAAGGTCAAGAATTTAATGTTTGTCGAAATAGAGAAAATCGAAAGAAAAAAAGTAAAAGTACTGAATTAACGCCGAACTTCTACTGCTTATGGCATTTAAAATATAATAATTTTTTTTCATTTTTTTGGAAATTGTTTTGAAATTAATTTTGATTCTACCCACTTTCAATTATATGTTACAATTATACATAAATCTGGTCCACTACTTTTTCTTATAATAACCATTGCTGCGTTGTTGAATGACCTGTTGCCTCTAATATATGTTGTATGATCGATCTTTTCGTTTTTACGTAGCATAATGAGGAAACAAATATGTTTTTCATTTTATTAATGTTTTAGTTTCTAAAAACTCAATTATTAAAAAATAAAGTTTTTGTTTCCTACCTAGGGAAGCTTTGCATTTTACAGACAAGTTAAGTAAAGAAATAAGGCACAAATCATATAAAAATTTGGATCCGGACGTATTTTCTTGTTATCTCAATTCTTATTTCTATACGAATTTATCGATCTCTGCAAGTTAAATATACTTCTTAAATCTTTACTTGTAACTGCTCATTAGCTTTATTTTAATTTATTTTTTGTCAACATTTTTTCGAAAACTTAAGTTTAAATCTTGCACCTAAGTACATGAGTTACAATTTTTACTCCAATAATATTTAAGGGCCCTCGAACAAATCGCTATATATATATATATATATAGGGCTTGGAAAAGTTTCTACAAAGGATGTAGGATCTTCCCGAGGCTAAAGACATTATTTATGCCAAAAAGTATTGTATTGCTCGAGTCGTCTTCGGTGGTAGAGTCGGAGGAAAGTAACCTTTATACATCATCTTAATATAGTGCTAGCTAATATAGCCTAATATATTTTTAGAAAATCGAAATAATACGCGTCGCGAAGTGCCACGACTAAAAATGTCGTTAAAGATGATTCAAAAAGTGTGTCATAATTGATCCGATTTTATCCGATGTACTATACAATTGTTGTTAGTAAATTTTTTTGCTAATAAAAAACTTTAAATAAAAAAATTGTACTAACAATTAATAAAATTTTAGGAAAAGCTGATAATAGGAGGTGCGGGGGGGGCTGTGCGGGGGCTGCGGGGGGCTGCGGGGGGCTTTTCACATTATCCAAATCACATGAAAATGAAAGAATTTTGCCTTTATTTTGCGGGGGGGGGGCAGTGCGGGGGGGGGGTGCGCGGGGGGATGCGGGGGGGAGTATCTCCAAAACAACTATATAATATAGGTAGATATATATATCAGTAATGACATAAATTCGTAGAGAGGGACTTTACGACGTGCAACGACAACCCTATAAGAGGAAGCCACATTTTTGAGAAAAATCGGTTTTTACATTTCAGCTCTTTACTTAAGAACCGCTCAACGAAATTGTTTGAAATTTTAACAGCAGATATCTTTGTTTATGGTGAATCACCAAATAAAATTTTGAAGCATTTGACTACATGGTTTTAGAGAAATAAGGAATCAACAAATTTTCAAAAAAAAAATTCCAACCTTGATATCTTAAGAACCATAGGGGTTTCAAAGCTATGAACTTAGCCAAAACATATAAAATATCTATTTTTTCCCAAAATATCAAGTGCAATAAGGCCTTTTTACGCCCGTAATCGAGACTCAAAAAAAACTCATTTTTTCAGTTTTCGATTAATTACTGAAAAAATACGTAGTCAAATCACTTGAAATTTTAATGGAATATAGTTTGACACGTAACCCATCAACATATTTTTTTTCGTGAGGTTATGATGTTTAGTTTCAGAGTATATGAATTTAAAAAAATCACCTTTTTCATTTTATCTGCCGAACGGAGCGGTCAATCCCGAGGACCAAACGGGGAAAAGTAGGTTATTTTATTATCTTTCAAATGCATTTTAGCTAAATTGTTTGTAACAATGGAATGATTGAAAAAAAAAACGAAAATAATGTTTTTCGAAAATCAAAAAATGTCCTTAAAAAAAAGTAATTGAACAAACTAAAAAATAAATGTTTTCCCCGAATTCAGAATCCAAAAATAGATATGCATGTCAAATTTGATTGATATTGACGAAGTAGTTTCAGAAATATCACGGTATACACACACACACACACACACACACACACACACACACACATCCATACGGACATTTCCTAAAAACACGTAATTCGAACTTCTAACATCTAAAAACATGTTTCTATAAAGTTTTAGCGAAACTGAAAATTTTACTATTACAAAGCTTCCTTTAAGAGGAATCAAAACTCAAAACTGCAAATTACCTTATTTCGAAATAATAATTATATGGGTGATTCTGCCGTAACTGGCTCAAAACGGGCACAAAAATGTTCTATACTAAAATCGACTATTTTTAACTTATCGGACGGTCATTCTAACTGGAATTACATACAAAACAAGTCCCTAAAGCTAAACCACAACATATAACTTTTATAACAAGTTATGTGAAGAATCCATATTTGACTAGGTTACGGAACTGACATTTTTGTAATTCGCCGCTAATAAAACTCCAGTAAATTTTAATTTAACGTGGTAAAAAAAAAAATAAATCGTCTAAGATATATATATCTATCTATCTATTCTATATGTATATGTATATTCACTCAATATTTGACAGCCTGTTCGTTTATTCACGAAGATCGCAATATCGTTAAATGACGAATTATTTGAAAAAAAAGAGACTCTTATTAGACGTTTCCTTGTAACTGGAGCCATTTAAATACTAAAAACAAATGATTAGGACATTATTAATGTATTAATGATACTTACTGTATTATGTGTTACGGAACTGACGGTTACGGAATTGACATTTAGGGCGTTTATCGACTCGCATAGCCTGCGTAATTATTATAAATCAATTCTTTGCCATATATTCGAAAATACTTACTATTTACTCGAGAAAAACGCAGCCTATTGTTAATACATTGTTGCCTAAGTAGTAGTTTACTACATTACGGAACTGACGGTGTTGGCTTTTTTTTCGAAGTTTCTGATGAAAAATCACTCTCACTTCCACAATTTGAATTTTGGAAGCCATGCTACCGTTGGATCATAACTAAAGTAGTATATATTTGACAATATCTACGCGATAGGCGCGCTATTAATTGCACACTAGAACCTTGTTAAGCTAATAAGGTTAGAGGGATACCTTTTTAATGCAAAAACGGGCGTCAAAGAGTAACGCTGGCCAGCTTATATTAAATAAATTAATTTTAATGCGCCAAACCTGAAAATATATTTAATGGTCTATAGTTCATGGACATATGATGATGAAATTGTTTTTACATGTCGTACTTTTATCTGCATCGACCTGTTATATTGAAATCCGTGACTTTGGAGACAGTGTTAGCGGAACTGCACATTTGGGCTATTATATGGCGTAGCTTATTTAAACCTATAGCTGCATACTCGTTTTAACGTCTGGTAATATAGTTAGTTATGCCAGACATACATTAAAACCTTGTGGCGAATTTTTTTTCAAATGTGATGAACGCCTGCGGAAGCCAGGCGCGCAGAATGAGCCAGTTACGGCCAGAATACCCCCATTATGGCCTAACTCGATAAAGTTCCAAAGTAACGAATCTTTGCCGAGACGATCGAGTAATCGGTAGCAGTTATGGCTCACTCGCGAAAAAAGCATATTTGTTATTTGTACCACCATCGTAAAAAAATTTGTGAAGACTATACATAAAATTTATGTAGTACCTTCGCTGCTTTTTATGTGCAGACTTGCATAATTTTGCCCTATATAAATTTTACCTAATTTTTGTTAAATGTTAAATACATGTGGCCCACACATTTGCTGCTAAAAATGTGTATCTTCTAATTGCATAATACGTCTTTAATTTTTTTATATAATGGATTGTGTACCAGGTATTTAGTCGTACAAATCCGCCACAATTATAACAAATATACGCAGAGAACAATTGTATACATTGTATATTACTTTTCGTGCGAGAGATTTTATTCTAGTGAGGACTTATACTCGTTGTAGTAATGCTCGAACACTTGCTCTTAAATTTGTTTTGTTGGCTTTGAACTGCCATTTTCCTCTTTATCGCACGTACTGGTTAGGTGCGTAAGCTCTATAAATAAAACTATCCAGCTGTGTTAATAACAAGCGCTAGTTGTATCAAAATTATATGCATGAAATCCGTACTTAATAGTAGTGCCGTTACGTATGATGGTAATCCCGGTCTGAACATCATCATTAGAATTAGAATTTTTGATTTTCATCCCAGTCAAAGAATGCGTCTTTAGAGCCTATCCGTAAAAATAGCCTTAAAAAGTGATCTGGCTAGTTCGGTTTGGCTTTTTAAGCTGGGCAGCTGAGCATGTTAGATTCTCCTACATGAATAAAAACGTTTGACCCTTATTGGCATAATTCCTTGAACCTATTTAAAATAATATAATTGATTAAATAGCAAATGATATCAAATATTTTCATCTAAATATTTAAAATAGTAAAACCATTATCGGCCATGGAGCCGCGTGTTTCAAAATCTTCCAATTTCCTAGTAGATTCCTTCGTAGATTCTGCAAACTGATGTAAAATTATTTCAAGGTTAGTATTCTTACTGTAATCTTTTGTATTTTTGAATACACACTATATATTTTTTTCGATTCTAGCCTGTTCTTGAATTGCGATTTCTTCTTTATCGTCTTTCCTCATCCGATGGATTCGAATAACGTAAATACTTTTTCGATGATAAGTTTTAAAATTAGTTCTTTCTTCATTTTACTGACTATCGTGAGTTTTATCGTGCCAGATTCATCTTCGCCGAACCCAAAAGTGTATCCCAAGATCTTTCTAACTCGCACGATCTTCTCGCCCTAACATATATAAAATCTAAGGTTATGTCGACTAAAGACAATTTATTTATTGTTATGATGTAAGAGAATCCTCGTTCCAGTCTTTTAATAATGAATCCTTTTCTAAATAATTTTTTGGTAGTCAACATTAGCTTCTTCATTTGATAGCATTTCAGGATCAAACGATGTACTTGGCTTGAGGACCAGCGGCCTAACAGATTTTTAGAGAACACATACAATTTATTTTACTATAATTCATATTATATAAAATTATAGCAACTTTGATGTAATATACACATACATTTTCTTGGAAAATTCATCTTCACTCTTCCATCTGAATCATCTAGCATTCTCATAAGATTTCTCGCTTCATATTATTAACGTATTGATCAGCTAAAAACAAGATGGCATTAAAATATTGATACTAAAAATAATCGGATATGGGTATGTATAACTTCTTACGCTATTTGATTCTCATATATTTGTACTATCGGCAATTTTAGAAGTGACTTAGATTTCCTGCATCACATGGCGCACTGTTTCTTATCTGAAATCACCGGGCATCCGTAAGAACGTCTTTATGGCACTTTCTGGTGAAATCTAAACAAATAATGAACCAATACTTTATGCGTGCAATAAAGCAGTTACTACGTCATCAAGTGGATCGAGCTTGTGTTGGCAACGTTAGGAATAATTGGTACTTCAGCGCAACTTTTGATTCAAAGCACGAAGTTACAATGTGATTTTTTTGCTTTGGCCTTGATCACTTCCATGCTATATACTGTTTCTTGTATAATGTCCAGTTTGCTACAGAATCAAATATTAATTTTTTGTTAATTTGCTATATATTATCATAAAATAATTTCTAATGTTACGGTATTATTCATCAAGTACGTTATTCGTCACCGTCTTTCAGTCCGATGTAAAGTGTTGGCTTGTATGGTCCTCTATTTCGTCAGAATTCCAGTCATTTCGCAAGTGAGGATTTTTTCCATTTCAATGATCACCGAGGCTTGCTTTGTGTTTTAACTCTTTGAGAATTTGTTTTTCTTAGTAATCCAATATTACTCTCTTTTCATTTTCCGGCGAATCTAGTGGCAAGTAGAAAACTTTGCTTAAGCAATAAAACGTCGACCATTTCAGCGGCATAATTAAAGGTTATTAGTAACAAACTTATTGTTTACCGAGCTGAATTGCTGAACTTTTGTTCAACACACTAGAGCTTTATACCTATAACATCTGTATTCTTCTTAGACTCTCTTTTCTGATGACTTTTCTCTCCTTCGAAAGCAGCCTTTGGCTCATCATTTTTCAAGTGGTATGCATCAGCTAATAATACGATTTATTTAAGGTTACCGCGGTGAGTTAGCAAGCTGTACAGAAAGGACAAAATTGAGTGCACTATGCACTGATTTGTGTTTAATTCTTCTTTAAGGTATATGTAAATTTTATATTTAATAGTCATATTACTTACGGGTCTGACGCGAGAATTACTCCCTCAAATGGCGCTAATTTAGCATGAATTTTTCCGGCACAGAAAACTGGTACCCTCTGTGCCATGTTATCTCCTGTTGCTCATGCATGCTACTCATAATTGATCGACCTTTTGTACTATAGCACGAATGACTTATCATGCAGTCTATTAGATAGGCTGTAACATCTGACTTTGCTATTTAACCTTTTTTCTCATCACCTAAGCTTAAGGCAGAGCAATGCAACGTCAACAGTAATGCAGTCGCGTCAATCGAGACTTTCTCCAAAACAAAATGGATTGCATTCGAGAAAGATCGCGAGTTGGTAAAGCTGTTCATATTGGCAAGTTAGCGCTACGATGTAGACACACCTTCACACCTATACGCTGCAATTCAAGCGTGGTTATGAACGACCGAAGCCTTTAAGCGCTTAAACGTTTAGGCGAAATTCCAATTTGATAGGCCACTAGTTTAGTTCGTGTCCAAGATATTAAAAAAAAAAACACTAATACGTACGAGGGATTATAGCTTACTGTGAATTATTTTTTTAGAAAGAGTTATGAGACGAAGAAAATATAAAAACTAGTAATACGAGTAACGTATCAAGCATAAATTACTATGAATATGTGCCGCAATAGTACACATATAATTATTGGAGTAAAACAGACATTTTAAGTTTTCGTATTTTGTTTAATAGATCGTTGAAATGCGCATACGTTCGCTGCGCAGCGTGATTTAGAACGAAATGGCGAGTGACAGAATCGCGGAGGAAAGTAGAAGATCGCGTCAGGCACGAATACGCGCAAATTTTTATCGTATTGGCAGAGGAAAATGATTGGAGGGTCGAAACAACCAGCAGCATTGATAATGACGCTGATATATTGATGCATAGACTACGAGGAAAAAGGAGGTAACTTTAGATAGGCTGTTTTCGAAAAATCTATATAAGCATACACTCGACTAAATTTGACGAGAGAGGAGGAGAGAGAGAGAGAGAGACGAGAAAGCTGGACTTTGTTCAATTATTTCTTACTTATAGTATAAATGCTATACTTGTATTTTTTATTGGTATAATTTCCAACAGATCCTCGAAGGATATCGAAAACAGTTTGCGTCCGAGCGAACTCATTATTCGATTGCGTCACGTATCCTCACAGCAGAATCGCTTAGGATTATCTGAATGTCGAAGAGACGATTATAAGTATTGGACAGGCAGTGGAAACCTAGGCTTGGATGGATCAAAGAGTTGTATGCTGCCATGGCACCATTATATTCGGTGAGAGCTGTTCATAGAATTTTAAATTTTTTTTTGAGAACGGAGTAAACAAAACACGCGTTGACAATCTTTTAGCTCTCCTTATTTCTTCATGACCGGCAGCGAATACACTTGGCAAAAACAAAATGATCAGACTACACAAAATTATTGGACACTTTAACTACCATGCTGACATAACTAGCAATTAAAGCACGCAACATATGGCCGAGGATGTTCGCATCTTAGGTGCTCTTTGCCTCCAGTCGTCGCCTAATCCGTGCAAATGTGAGAACTGTTGATACACAATACCGTACACTGGTATTTTTATAGAGATATGTCTTAACATATGAATTAGATGCGCTTTGATAACTCGAATAAGTCTTATTCATTTTAGCTTTGAGAACAATCTACTGACTATATAGAACAACATACTTGATCGAAATATGACTTTATTGTACTTTAGCATCTAGGTTCGGAGTACGCAGAATAATTCACAGGAAAAATCATTTAAAGGGCAATTTACGATCTTTGGCTTGATTGGAACACAGATGGCGCACGTAATTCATCAAAAGTCTCCGAATGCACATAATTTCGTCCAGTGCGGAAAGTAATCCTAATACTTCGCGCCTTGAAAAAAGAAGAGCGTATTTCATCTTTTAACAAGGACATTGACTTATAACGACTTCCACTCCACAGTAGCAATGAATTTTTTGAAACCATTTTACTCAGATATCCTGCCTTCTCTCTTCTTTTAAGATTTATATAGAACGGGATCGAAATGGTACCAATAAATAAACAAGAATGGAACGAGATATTGGTCATCGCACGCATAACGACCTCTTGATTTGTCCGCTGAAGAGCTACGTACAAAATATAATGAGTTTAATGGGCGATTGTGGTTGTGACTTATGTGGCGAAATCAGGAATGACGTTGCCGACAGCATTGGCGTCACAGCCATGATTATCCAGTATTGAAGATAATTTCCTCTTAGAACAAAGAAAATGGTTGGAACAAGCATAATTTGTAATAGAATAATGTACGATGCCACGTAAAAGGCGTAAAAGGAGTGTCAGTTGCTGCTACGATACCTTTGTTTGATTGGGCTTCATCTTTTGTCATGGACTATATGCATTGTGTTTTACTTGGAGTAGCTAGAATGCTTTTTAGTCTATGGTTCGACGGGACATCTAGTAAGAAGCCTTTTTACATTGGAAAAAGGCATCGAAATGAAATAGATCATGCGATTAAACAAATTTCTCCACCTAATTTTATTGTACGAACTCCTCGCCTTTTAAAAGATAGAAAATATTGGAAAGCATCAGAGGTACGAAATTTTCTCCTTTTTTACTTTCCAATACTATTGAAAAATAAGTTACCGAACAAATATTACAAACACTTTTTACTTTTTGTGTATGGAACTCGAATATTATTACAAGAGAAGATACATATAAGTGAAATCGACACAGCTGAATCATTACTTACTTTATTTTCATTGCATGTGATGGAACTGTACGGATTAGAGAAATGTAGTTTCAACGTACACCAACTTACTCACTTAGCTCAGCAGGTCCGTATGTGGGGTCCTTTGTGGGTGTGGTCTGCTTTCACATTCGAAGATGGCTTAGGCTATTATAAAAAACTTAATCACGGTCCTAATAAAGTAGACATAGAAATCGTAAATACTCTCAAAATTTTAAATACTTACTTCATTTTAGATGACATATTAGGGGTTCGTTCTAGTAAAGTCGAAAAAAATCAATTAAAAGTTTTAGGCAAATCGATAAAACACACATTAAACGTAAATGAAATTGAAGCACTCTTCGCTGTTGGCGTAGATCACGACTATATTCCTCTTAATAAATCAGTCCGTATTTTTACTAGAGCAAAAATAGGTGCCACAGTATATACTTCAAAATTATACACAAGACAGAAAAAACGAAAGAATCATATGGTTTCTTGGAATAACAGTTCTCAATTCGGTATTATACAGTTTTTCATATGTATAAATAATGTAATATTTGCTGTAATTAGGGAATTGTCCCGATGTTTAGATGAAATTAACTTTATTCATCAGCGTATTCACTTAAACTTATATGATGTATTAATTCCAACGCGTATCACATATTGTTATTATGCCGTAAGATTAGACTTAATATCTGAAAAAATGTTATGTGTAAATAATTTTATATGTATACAACCCAATCATTACGAAAATAAATAATTTAGGTATAATTATTATGTACTAACTCATTATCTTAATAAAAATGCATATTTTCTATGCAGTAATATGCAATATTTATTATTTTATACACTTTTACATAAATTATGTAAAATTTATATAGGGCCAAATTTATGCAAAGTCTGCACATAAAGCATACGAAGTTACTGCATACATTTTATGTACAGTCTTCACAAATTTTTTTTACATGGGCAGTTGGTAACGGGTGGCACACATAACGTATAATCAATTCCGTCCTGATTTTGCCTCTCTACTTTCTTTCGCGTCCTTGACAGGACTTTTTTTATCCTTCCGCCCCGCCTGCCTGTTCTCTCTCTATCTCGCGACTGTCCGTGTCCGCATTCGCGTGTCCTCGAGCTACAAAAGAGAGGAGCGACTTCTTTGGGAGCAAAGCAGTGGCTACCGGTTGAGAGGCGACTGTTTCGAAGTCGTCGGAAAAGTGCATTTGCCTTTGTACACTTGTCTCCGCGAGAACTGATAGCCGCGAGAGAAAGGAGATGTTTTACAAAGGTATCTATCTACCTATGTGAAGATGAACAATTGTTGGTAGGTATATCGTTCTGCATGATTTTGCTTCCTCCTCAAGAGGAAGCTTTGTAATAGTAAAATTTTTAGTTTTGCTAATACTTCGTGGAAACGCATTTGGAGGTGTTTGGAGTACAAATCATACGTTTTTAGAAAATGTCCGTGCGGATGGCTGTGTGTGTGTGTGTGTGTGCGCGTATACCGCCATAATTTTGGAACCATGCGACGGATCGTAATAAAATTTGACATGCATCTATTTTTTCTAATTCTGAATTTAGGTCATTTTTTGTTTTATGATTCTGACCATTTTATGGCCATATTATAGTCATTTTTCTATTTTAAAAAAAATATTTTTGCTTTTTTATAATGATATGATTTATACAATATATTCAATAATAGTGTATCTAAAAGAACATAAATTTTTCTACTTTTTCCCGCAAGATTTTCTAGATTGACTGATCTGTTCATTTTTTATGATATAAAAGGTAATTTTTCGATAAACATATATAACTCAAAAAATAAATAGTTAAATTTTCTGAAAAAATTCATGACAATAAAAAACAACAATATCTACTAGTTGTAAAAATTTCAAGCAATTTTGGCCACTAGTTTTTGAGATAAAAATCAAAAACTAAAAAAAATGTTTTTTTTATGTCGTACGATTACGGGAGTAAAAAGGTAAATTGAGTTGAAATTTTAGGAAAAGATTGATCTTTTGATCACTTCGGCTAGGTTCTTTTTGTAGCTTATGAAACCTTTTAGTTTAAAAGATATTAAGATTCAAATTCTTCAACTCTCACCCTGTATACTCTGTGTGACTGAACATTATTATTTTTGTTAAACCATATAATTTGATAATTAAAGCTTAGTATATTTTGAGAGTTTTCATGGTTTTATAAAATGTCCGTGCAGATGGTTTTGTCTGTGTGTGTGTGCGTGCATGCGTGCGTGCATGCGTGCGTACGTATACTGTTATAATTCTGGAACTACGTGATCGATCGTAATAAGATTGGACTTGCATATATGTTTTCTGATTCTGAATTCGAGTAAACCTATCCTTTTAGTATCGAATAGTAGCGAATATTTAAATCAAAGAATGAGTTGATTGTCCCATGTAATTATCTTCCACTAGCAGAATATTTTTAAAAGCTTTAGTGATTGAGTTTTTTTTATAACTTATTGTCCAAACTGTTACTAATGTTTTCAGTTCGTTGTACTTATGAATTAGGAATTGAATGGCCGATTTAGATAAATAATAATCGCATAGAACTGCGATATATCAGTAAGCATTTGGATTGAAAGGGACGTACAATTAGTGAATAATTGCGCTAATACAATAGAGACAATGAAATTGTGGTATTGACGTGTGCTATATTCGTACTGAAATAATGCAATCGTCACACAGTTTAATTAATTAAATATTAAATGATCCATATTTGTATAATGCATACTAATGGACAAAGATTATTACAGCTTATAAAGCCCAAAGCAGTTAACAACTACATTAATCATCGTGAAGAAACATTAGAAGAAAATTCGTTTAATAATAAGACGAAGAAGTTTAAAGAAAAGCCCAGTGTCGGCTCCTCCTACTAGCTGCATCATTAAACTTAATAATTGTCGATTAAGACTTTAGTCGTGGGAGGCTGGGCTACGTATACCTATATATAGCGGCACGTCGGCATCACGGCGGAGCCAGCGGGAGCGCGAAAAACGGCTAGACGAGATTAACGTTTGCGCTAGATAAAAGGACGTTAGGCGAGGTAAATGAGGGAGGTTAGTCTTCAAATTGGTCCCCGAAGTTCCTACGCTCACGTATTTTCCCTGTATACGAGTAATAATTTATATACGTGCGAAATTTGTCTAGACTGTGAGATTTAGAGGTGTTATTTTATATCCACAGTAAATTCGAATGAAACATAAAATGAAAAGAAAAAAAAAATTACGATTCGAGTTGTACTTTTCATCAAACAACAGATACCTATTGATATAAATGTCAATTTTATGGAAATTGCGCATGAGATTCATCAGTTTATGCGGAAGCGCTGCGTTCAATTCGAAAAATTAACATTTTCCATTCCGATGGTACACATATCGGGAATGTAAATATGTAAATGGGATCGAAAGCGCCGATATAAATACTTATACATATTTGCAGGCGCGATTTTTATTTTCGTGCGTTTATATCAACATGCAGGTTTATGAAAATGTATTTTGTCGTAAATAAATACTCCGCGCATCGATTACTGTTTATCATGCTGATGGTGAAATAAAATGTGGAAAACGCGTTTTCATAACCATTACTTTATTTATTGCTATACTTAAAATTATAATATGTAAAAATGTAAGTATCTTAAAGTATATCCATATTATTGAAAACCGTATTAAAATCAAAAAATATATAATCTATATACTAATGTTAGTTTTTCATGAGCAATATATATTATGAAGCTCGATGAAAAGTATTCTATTAACAGCAAAAACTATTATTTTTTATAATAGTACATAACGATACAAGTGGCATAAGTCGTACTTAAGAATGAGTTTTGACACGTACAAATATTATCGTATTCATAAGCTAGCGTATAACGGACGAATTAATAGAGCAGAGACAAGTCGAAAGACTCTAAGAGTAGTCGCAGTCTCGAACCTTGAACCCCGAAATTAGCAAGTAAGAGCTCTACCACTGAGCTAACGTCTACAATGTACGATTGAAACTAATAAATTATGCACGTGATAAAGAAGTATACATTACAAACGTACGTATCGACGAACAGTATCAAGCCATGTATAGCATGAGCGGCCGAAGCAGTAGGCCAAACATAGGTAGTTTTAGCATTGGCAGCGCACTGCTATATCTAGACTCGGTGCGCATATTGTTATGAGGAAAATGGAATAGTGTCTATGCGCCCCTACTTTCACGTACCTGCCAGAGACACGGAGGGATTAGGTACTGAGTCAGTAGCGAAAACCACAATCCAAAATTAAATTTGTTTTGAAAATTGATATCGCTCTAGCGGTACGTACAATTAAAATCAAATTTACGTTGAACTCGTTACAACAGTGTTTTTACAATTAAAATGTTAGGCACATAAGTAAGTTTCAAATTTTGATTTAAAAAAAAAAGAGATTCCCGCGACAATGTAATAAAATGCGTAGGCATGCGCAGTAAAACGAATAGCCAATCAGAGAACGAATATAATTATTACCATAGTTTTTTTAGAGTAGAAATGAGTTTTCTTTTGTAGCCCTTTCTGGTCAACTAGCTTGAATTGTTTGTTAGCATATTCTAGCTAGATCAAAATATGGTAATGTCACCAATGTTGATTGCTTGATGGAAGCTTCTATTTTTAGCTGCATCGCAATCAATAGTCATGGAAAGTGAATTTTATTTTTTAAATTTTAAATGGAAAAATCGTTGGTTCTGATCTATTTGCTTTATAATCAGATAAAGTGGCGTTAGCGTTAAAAAATATGTGGACTGATGCGCGGCTGCATTTCAAGCAACGAGCACAGGCGGATTCTCGGAAATTTTAGTGTCAGCTAATGACTTCCACTACACCCTACTTTGCATAAACGTAATAAAGTCTATGGATACAATCAAAACTGCTATTAAGGGTTTTTTCAAGGGTATCATCAGTATCGCGTATACATTTTGTTAGGGTTAATGTGACGCTTGATTATTTTGTTTGTGAGTTATAAATTCAGATCCTATAAGAATATAATTTTTTCAGCGAATTTTAGGGATTATAACTTTATTAGCTACTTTTAACACAAGTTGAAAGTATCTTGCAGTATTTTTATTTTTTTTCTGAAAATCTATTCGCAACTAACGGGTGCAAACTCATAGATTGTATATAATATAGTATACTATATACACTCCATTTCAAGATGTTACTTTTAAGACCTTGTACACTCCTTTTTTCAAATTTTTTACAGAGTGCAAATAATGAAGATCAAAGTTATAATTATAAAAGAGGAAAAATACATTTATATACAAAAGTAACCTGCCAATACGACAAGAAACCGAACCGTTTCTACGCTCATTAAGAAACAGAACTGCGCAGTGAAAGCTCCTCGTCAAACCGTTAAATCGATATTCCTTGACAAAAACATTGCATTCACCCCTTTGAAAATGATACAATAGTCTCTATAAACCTCCCGATCGTCCCCGTTTTCGCTGTCTATTTTTCGGTATAAAGTCCTCGAGAATATCCCACAGATTTAGCCTTTTAAGAGCCCGAAGCGAGGCGAATCCGACGAATCAATTATTAAGTTTCCAGCGATTCCGTAGAGTTGCAGTGAGGAGAGCGAACGCGCTCGTGGCTTTCTCAGCTCGGCGCACCCGTTGAAGCCAAGCTGCGCCCGAGCAAAGTCGAGGCCAGGGAGAAAAGGAAGAATCGATCCAGATAGTCGAGTTATAGAAGCAGATCGCGCGCTGGATGAAAACTCAATTTACAAAGGGAGAGCGACGCTTTGTGATACGTTCTCTCAGCGCGCTTTAGAAAGAAAATCACTAATATTTTTGCATTTAAATTAAATTTATGTTAAGTTGGGATTTGCAGTCGCGGAATGCGAGATTTTGGAAAATTTGGCTAAGACTATTGTCCAGGAAATTAGGGAACGTGATCTGCAAAGTTTTGAGTGTAACGGTGCAATAATTAAGTAGGATTAGCTCAGCATACTTGGCAAATGCTCAGGATCGCCGGAGCTTTTGAAAATGTCGTTTAAATAACGCGAGTATACCCGTGCCGTGCGATAATGCGTAATTATAAAAATGCCTTCCTGACATGCCCGTATAATCCACTCGTAGTTACGTGGATTTAATTAATGACTTAAAAATAGTTATACCATATGCTCCACCCAAGACACAATCTTCTAAAGTCAATGCCATTGAAGCTTTCACAGTTCGTAAGATGGAAGCGAGCATTCCATCCATGATTGGAGAATCTTTGCGAGCGACGATTGTCTCCGCGATTTCTTAGAAGGTCAATATCGGCATGTGCGATCTTCGAGAAGGTCATTCGTCGCTATCGAGCCTGGTTATTCTGGCTCAGACTGATTGAATTCCAATAATTCCGAGCGGTATATCGACCGACGTTATAAGAAGATAGAGCCGTTCAATTATTTCTCTGAGCTGGAGAATTTATTTACGTTTCAATCGTCGAAATTCCTATTTCTATTTTCAACGGTAATAGTTTCCAATAATTGTGCTATTTAATTCAAACCAATACATTTATTTTCGCAGTCAAGCGCAAGTTTATACATTTCTCATTATTTAAATAATTTTAGTAACGGCCCCAAGAAATTCAGACTCGATTGCGAATATTTCACAGCAACTATTTTCGTAAAAAGCCAATAATGGATTTCCAATTGGTAAATAAACGCAAAAATATCTCTCGTCGATCTTGAGAAACTTCCCGGTGTAGTGGCCTCGTTTTTCGATATTACACATAATGATAGAAATTCTCTTAAACGGAACCACTCCACCAAAACACCAAGCTTCCATCATTAAAAAGTCATTAATCAATCGGCCAACGAGTATTAACACGATGCCATCAGTCGAAAATGAACAGCCATAAAAAAGGAATACGTGAATACTTTTTTCATCATTTTCTCCCTCCGTCAAGTTCTGTCTCCCCATCGCACGGAGAAGAGTAATAGAAGCGTCGTCAAGTCCAAAAGAATATTCATTCCAACTTCTTTCTTATCTCGCGGTGAACAGGCTTCTTATATATAGAATCGATCATCTCCTTCCACCCCTCGTCGATGAATAAATACTCACCGGGAGAAAACGGGGAGATTATTTGTTCTCTCGAGTAAACGCAGGCCTTCCCACTCAAAGTATTCAGCGGATAGAAGGAAATAAATGTTCGTATATAGCTGATAGACGAAGAGCGATTTCAAAGAAATGGCGAATTTCTCGCAGGCTCGACTCTCCACTCTCGTTAACAGTCCGAGATGCGCCTCGGCTCCTTGGACGCGTTCCAGAATCAATGCGCTTCTGCGATCGTGGCCCGCAGTCGCATCGGCTATACCTATATACGTATAACGTTCTTTTCGATGGATATCGCTTACTTTTCTTTGCTCCCGGGCATATATAGACTGGAAAAATCAACACCGCTCATTTTATACCTCGCCTCTATTTCCGAGAGGAAAAATCGTCGATGAATTCGAAGTGTAGTTTTACGTCGATTCTTTTGAAAAATATTCTAAAAAGAGCATTCGCTTGATTTATAATACCTGCAAGTGTTTGATATATATTCTATTATTATGATTTTCAAAGTAAGGAACTATTTTTATTATGCACTTTTTTATAAAGCATTTCTAGAAGCTCCATCCGCCGAATTCCCAGGCTGAATTTGAATATGTCCTACTGTAGAGCGTTGCCTCTCTAATGCGGACAGGGAACGGAGGCACGCACGCGCGCGAGGGAGTACGTGATATAGGCGCCAGCTGCAAAAGCTCGATCCTCTCTGAAGATGCTTTTCAGGAATATGCAAAGGAGGAAGATGTATCACGAGTATACATTTTTAAGGAATATATGCGACGAGGTGTCAATATGCGATCTACTTTTCGCAAACGCATGCATTTTTGATGTATAGGATAGATATGTACAGCACACCGGAGTCGAAAAAATTTGACTAAAGATATTTTGTCTTTTTTTATAAGTTTTATTTAATACACTTATATAATATAATAGAACCTTTTAGAAGAAAAATGTTGAGTAAACGCCAGTAAAAATCTTTATTAAAAACTGTGAGTTTAACCTAATTTTACGAATAAAAGTTGATTTCGATTTGCGTGTAAGTGTATGGATTTCGATTGTACACTACGAAATCAGTTTTGGACTGGCTCTTTTCCCCACCGCTAATCGCATAAACGCTCCAAGTGTCTCTGGCCAGCGAAGATAGGTGACGCGTAGGCGCTTTTCTATTTCTCTCAGCGCTATCTACAAGCCCAGTACATTTATAGAGGTATGTTGCCTATTTCAAAACTGCTTTTCGTTGGGTCTACATAGACCGTTCACGCTATAACTACGTAAGTCGTGTATGTTTGAATTTATTGTCCAAGCGTTGTAATGGGAAAAAAACGAGAATCTGTCGCAAATCCGAGTAAAGCAATACAAAACCCACTGAAATACTCTCTGCCCGACTATTCGTTCATCACTACTACTTCGAAGCCACGACCGCAAGTCGTTCTATACTCAGTCCCGTAACTTCCAGACCAAACAGTGACGTTTCCATCACTTTTTTTAATCTTCCACGCCACAGTAGCCTGTCCCTCGGATTGCCCAGGTATAAGAAAGCTTGGCAGATCCATCAGCCAGCCCGTGAGATTCGGCTACGAGCGCGGCAATCGACGTCCTCGGGGGTATATAGGCCGGTACGCGAGGGCCGATCCAATCTAGAGTTTTCCAGAGGATCGCTGATTGCCGGCCGCGGGAGCGTCGACCAAGTCCACTCCGGCCAATTAGTTTCTGCCTCGGTCTCGATGATCCGAAACATTTATTACGTGCGCGGAATTAGAAGGATCGATGCGACGCTACCTACCTTGGTTTTTCTTTTTACTGGAGCGGATCGTGTTGCTTGTTTATGCGTCGAGATGTTGGCTTGGTTGGTTGAGTGCAATATTTTAATCTCGTAATAATGAGATTGCTATTTTTTTAGTTTTTCCGGAGATGGATGTAATGCGCTTGCTTATTATGATAAGTTTTACTTGTAGTTTCCGCTAAGAATCGAGTTTCAAATTGTTGACTAACAACTTAATCAGCTTCGGCAAAAATTTTTTAAAACATTCATGGTGCGGATTGGTCTTTTTCTTACCCACTTGGAATTCAACCCGGAACAAAGCGAAGCAGAAGCAACACAGCGTATATAAAAAAAGGACTTTTAAATACCAGGGCTTGAAAGTTAATGTTTCCTGCTTTTATTCCCCTTTTATATAGCGGACGCCATTGTAAGCCAGTGGAATGCTGTTAGGAGAATTGCAAAGTATAATTAAGCTTCAGAACTACGCACGATTTTGTCTAAAGTTTAACGTCGCATGGGTGTATGGTGTATGCAGTAAACGTTTTACATTTGTGTATGTCAGCATTGCGTTTGAAGTTATACAATTAAATATAAAATTGCACACTGGGCAGAGAATGAAAATAAGAATACTACGATAGATATAGTTACAGAGTTGTAGTCTTAAAAATGCTTGAACACATGAATTTAGTTTATATAGTTCGTTTCGCTTTGCCAATCATTTTTGCAACCGATGATTGTTTATCTGGGCATCATTTTTTTTTTTAATATCCTTATACCCTTTATGGAAACTAAATTGTATTTATTAGAATAGTGATCAAAACTTTATAGATAGTGGTACAAACTGAGGCATCAGCAAAACGTTAGAAAAGCTTTTTCGTGCAGATCACCTTTTACGACAACAGTTGGTACTCGAATAAGTTTTGGCACGTATTCCCGCAAGTTTTACTACTGCCTCCTTACTACCGTTAAAACTAACGAGTCTGCGTTAGATTAGTTTTGTCTAATATTGCTCGTACGTAAGTGCACGTAAGCAATATAATTTGGAGAAAGTTTCCAACAAAAAATTATAGAAAGTGCTTTTAGAGGTGAAGGTGATTATCATTTTAATCAATGCTGCTTGCTATATCTGCCGCAGTATAATTATTTTATGATATAAAAAGCTAATTCTATTTCCAAGGATATAAATATTTGTAAATATGATTTTTGCTACTTGCTTTAACTGTATAATGCGATTAAATATGAAAGCTTTTTATATAAAAAAGTAGTGTAATACTGGTGTTGATAATATTCTAGTTTTCGGTATCAACTATTAATAAGCTCGTTATCTCGATGCGGGAAAGTTATTCCTTTGATCAAAGTTTGAATGTATGATATCCCTTTTATGAAATTCCAAATTTCCAAAAGTTATGATTAAAAATATGTAACGAAACCTCGGCCTTGTTTCTAAATTTTCTGTTATGTATTTAATTAAAATCAGTAAATGAGAGTTCACAGAATATTTTGTTCCATATAAAAAATTGCTCTTAGCTATTAATGTCTCGTTTTGTCTAATTAACTGTCATGTTATAGCGTTCGAGATTTCCGCGGAAAATGCAATGAAACCGCGAAGGCTTTTTAACAAATGATCAAGTGTCAAACACAATTTGATCGCAGCAAATCTGCAGTGAAAAACACGAGTGAACGTTTAATTAGTCGGTAAATATGCCAGAGGCTGATTTTATAATGTGACCGTACACACGGCTGAAGTATCGAATGGGAAAATTTTATATCTGGATACTGTATCCAGTTATCTGCACAAAAGAAACCTTTTAATAAAAATGAAATCATGCGTCGCTCAAATACTAAAGGTGCAATGAGTATTATCTCTTTTATAGGCGAGATTAAAGCTTTAATTAAATACATGTACCGGTAATTATTTTCATAAAGCAAATCTCAATATCCACACTCTGTCATAAAAGTGAACTTTATAAGATTTAAAAACACTCGTCATATTTCGTTTCCATATTTATTTATAGCAAAACAATATCTAGAATGAACTCGTTGCACTGTACGCTTATCGCGTATTATATCGGCGCTTTATTGTACAGGCAGACGAATCTTCGATAACGAGTCAGAGGGTTCGCGAGTATTTCGGTCGCAAAGAGAATGATTTCAATGCACGTATGCTTGATTTAATTTTTAAGGACGCAGGACACCCACATTGCGCAGCTTGATCAATCGTACGATTCGAGCTTTCAGAATAATTTCGTCATGCACACAACGTTCCCCGACGCCTCGTTTGCGCGCTTTCCATTTTACGCTCGTTTTATGAGTTGCTTTTGCGTTTCAAATGAGGTTGAAATAAAATCGATGAGAAATTTTACTACAGAGACGTCAAACAGTCGTGACGCGGAAATTCCACGGTATAATATCAAAGAGAATGCGGGGTAATTGAATTAACGCGCGGTGTAATATCGGATACGGTTAAATTGAAATTTTTCGCTTTCAACTTAATTATCCGCTAACGAGTTCGAGCGTGGTTTTACATTTTTTCTGAATTCGTTTGGAGGAGAATGGAAATATTCGTTTGAAATTTATGCTACGTTATGGAGGAAAGGAAATAAAATTAGTAGTTTCACGCAGTTTTTGGCCATTAAATTATTTAAATCATTAAAAATGTACTCTACTATTCTATTTGTAACCAATTAATCAGCACATCTGTCGTTGATAAAATTATACGCGTAAAACTGCGTAGAACTCAATGTGCAACTACAACTACGAAATAAAAATCGATTTCTCCGCAGACTTCCATTAAGCTGTAAAACTTTCCACTCACATCTCCCGAGCTACTAAAAATCACGAAACTCTGGAATCCCTCGAAAGCATCATCCGCTCCGTAAAGTTCCAACCATTACACAGCCACTGCCTCTAGAGTCTGCCGCTGCAAGAGCGACAAAAGTGACTATTAGACGCTCGCGGCGTTTATAACGCATCTCTCGGGTAAAGCGTCGCGCAAAGAGTCAGAGACGCGGTGCTCGGCTCGCTTTTATGCAAATAGAACGATTTCGGGCGAACGATACTCGCATCGGTTAATTACGAGCGCAAGCCAATCTGCTTTGTTTACAGGACGCGGGTTAATGGAGATTATAGTGCTGCCTTTTGCGACCGCGCTGAAATCGCGTATCTTAATTACTGCAGCGGAGCTCTCGACGTTCTGTTTGGTTTTGCGGCTGCGAACGTTTGCACGACGCGTTCATTAATTTGGGATAATTATGCGCTTGCCTCTGAGCCTTTTACGCATATTGTAGGTGTACTCTGCGGCAGTCTTGGATTTCCGGAATGTAACTCGAGTGGATTTCAGAGATACGGGCTTCGAGGGATGTGTGTGGAAGGTTATTCGAGATTTGCGGCTGGTTTATATAAGTCGTCCATTTTTTGTGGTTGTAATTACTCTTTAATTCTTTCGGATCCATGGTTATTGAAATAATTATTTTTTATGATAAAAAATATGTTTATTGAACTATTTGAAGGATTTCATGCAATAAGATCAAAAGCTATATCTCAGTGGGGAACAGTTTTTGTATTTTGTTCCAATCAGCCTCTTGTATGAACACATTCGAAGAAAATTAATTTAAAGCTTTTTCATTTTTCCTAAATTGATATTTTCACTTTTCGTTAAAAATCATTAAAAGCATACTCTCGAATTCCTGAGTATTTTAAAACACACTCAACAGCGACAGATGGTCTGTTATCACGACGTAAAATGACGTTATCTATATTCTACCCTTACACTGTACAGTCACAAATCAAGCACCGCAAGGTGCTAACGTAAACAATGTGTCAGCTACAAGTTGATCGCGCGTTAATTCAGTGATTACTCGGGTGGAGTGGCAAGGTATCGCGAGCTCCGACGGGCGTTTGTCTCGATATTGCATTCCAAGGCGCGCCTGGAATGCCTCTGGCGTGTACCTACATGCATAGCCGTAGCTGCCGAACCATCAGTGCGCTTATTCGTTCGGCCGCAGGAGATAAAGTGTTTGGCTCTCCAATAGTGCGACGGGAATATCGATGGCCAACGGGAAGCGTTACCGCGTCTTTTGTAGTCGTGGCGGGTTTTGTTTCCCGCAGGGGAGAGATTCTTCGTCGACAGGCTAAGCTAAATTTTAACTTTTGCGAAGTTCGAAGAATTAGATGTTTGGTATAAGTTTATGAAGTTTATGGCAATCAGCCGAAAACTTTATCGTATTACTTTTGTTGTGCGGAATTTTTTAACCTTCGTTTAGATTTTAAATATTTTGATAATTATTACTAAAATACGCGCATCAATATTATTAAGGGTCTTTTGATATACAGCTTTTGTGGTGTAGAACGACAAACCTCATACAACTGCAGCGGCATTACGTATATATGCGGGTTACGCTGCATACGTGCTGAGAAAAGTAAGATTAAATGGTAACAAGGTTTTTAGTACAAACGGTTTCTTAGACATGTATATCATTCTTATAGTATTTTATTTTTACTAACGGCTTCAGACGCGCGCAGTTATAGCATGAGCGACCGAAGCAGTAAACCAAAACAAGGCAGTTTTAGTATTGGTGGCACACCACTATATATCTAGACTCGGCGCGCATATTGTTACGAAAGAAATAGAAAAGTATCCATGCGCCACCTATTTTCACTTGTCAGAGACACGGAGAGTTTAGGCAGTGACCAAATAATGGCCAGTCCAAACCTACTTTGTTTTGATAAATTGAATACTGTGTTTCTTTTTAGTTCAAGGGTATAGGATTAAAACATTTGAATTACTATAACTCACAAAGATACATTCGTGAGGATAGAAATTAATATATTTTTATAGGAATCTTGCTTCGGCGTAACTGTCGCGTTTCGATATATACAGAACTCTATCATCCCTTATAATATATACTTTCCACTTGAAAAAAGAAAATTAATCACTTTATAAATATGTAATAAATATACCCTGGTAGAATCGGTAACCCACTTAATGGACAGTTCTTGGATTCAATCTGCGTACCTTGTTTTTATGTACAAACTGACCATTATAGTTGGTCGAGTTACACAGCTGAGTTACACGTGGCTTATCGCGGTTCAAGGTTAGAATTGAAAAGACGTGGCTAGCAGGCTTCGATTCGAGTTTTTTGGTAATAGGAAAGTATAGAATAATTATTTGCATCAGAAAAAATTCTGTCTGACCGGGGATTTGAACCCACGCCCTGCACGAGGTCAAATAAATACGGTCGTGCACCTTAACCAACTAAGCCACGCAGACGTTCTTCCACAGGAGCCCTACGAACTTCGCCATATGTTTAAATTATAAAAATTATCCAGTTTACGCCTAAATATTAATAATTGTGTATCTTGCATCCAAAAAACTAATTGACGAGCGACAATATAGCGACGTATCTTTTATCATCGAGGGTAAAACAGTGTGGGCTCACAAGAGTATATTGGCAAGAAGGAGTTCTGTATTCGCCGCCATGTTTCAACATAAAATGAAAGAGCCTGACAAATGAAGTGGAAATACAAGATATTAAGCATGAAATTTTCGTGGAAGTGCTGCGTTTTCTTTATGCTGGCAAAGTCAAGGGCATCGAGAATATTGCCGGCGAACTTTTGGGGGCAGCAGAAAAATATTCAATTAGTGGTTTGAAAATTGAGCGTGAAAAGACACTTATTAAACATTTAAGCGTTGATAATGATATAAAAAATCTGCAACTCGCTGATAAATATAGTATGGATGAATTAAAAGGTCATGCGATGCATTTTATTTTTGCGAATAAAATTGACTTCGTTGAGAATCCAGAGTTGGAATCATTGATGGAAATGCCAAAAGTCATGTTTGACCTCTTCAAGACTACAATGATGAATCATGTAAATAGCGATATCTAATTATTGACTCGTTAGATGCAGTGGATATATATTTTCATGCTAGCTTTGTATTCTTACACTATTTTTCAAATCCAAAATTTTTTTCAATTAAAAAAAAATATATCATGTATTGCATATCAGTTTTCATATTATAAAACGTTTTTTCCAATAATTAAATAAATCAATTTCCCATTTACTAAGACTATGCTGGAGCTACATACTTGTTATACCTACACGTACCTATTCTCCGATTTACTTTAAAATATTTATGTAAAAAAACTGTAATATTCGTAATTAACACAAAAAATATAATGTCATGACATATTGACATATCGATGGCAATTTATTCGAATATCGACTTCAGTAAAAATATAAAACTACTAGCTAAATCCAACGCGCGCTCAATTTTCTAAGGTTATAGAAATTCAAAATCGAAACTATATTCAGACTGGATATTTGTTTCTCAACCGCAATCAAATCGCTTCATTAACGGCTTTAAAACATCAGATCATCACTTTTTTAAAGAGAAAAATTAAAATTTAGGATGACATCGGATTCATCGCTTAATAAGATGACCTCGCTGATATTTTGATATCATCTATCGACAACGTTTTTATCCTCATACCCTTATGGCATCACGCAGTACCCTATCTGGCGCATCATGGGGCGTCAGGGCAAAAACCGGCGGAGCTTTCAAGCAAGTAAATTGGGGAGACGCGACACTTGCTCTTTTTTACCTGCTCTCAGCACCTTTTACCTCCGGGATTTTTTCATTTTTCGCGTTCGCTTCTACCCATCAACTCGTCGTATTATACCACGGGAACAGAGTGATTTCTATCATGCTTCAACCGCTCCGTTCACTATATTTATAGTGTCTCATTAGAAGGTCTGGTGTAAACAAATTATCAAAGTTAATGCGGCAATTTTATGAGACATTGCTTTTACGCTTATTAAAAAAAGTATTGATAATGGATGTAACAGAATGAATCAAATATTAATAAATTATAAGTATGTAACAGTATAATGCGCTGAATTCGTAAGTTCTCCCCTGTTTGGCGAAGTGCAATCAAAATTAATAGTTAAGAGCGCTTCGGCACAACAGGTAAGATTGTTGCTGTTGTGTTGGCTTGTGTGTGCACGGCATTCGATGTGGTTTGTCCGGAGCCACTATTCTCTCACCATTGGTTCTGAAAACCAAATAAAGGTGAGAGCCACGGGGCAAGAGTGAGTTGCTCTCTTGCGGACGGTGTGCCAGAGAAGCGTTCGAAAAATTGAAAAAGCAAAATCGAAAGAAGAACGTGGAGTTGCCATGGTGATGTATTTCGATAAACAGGGGAGAACTCGGAAAAATTGCTCACTTTTTTCTTGACTACGAGAGGATCCAGTCGTGTCGATAATATAAAAATAAAATCAATTTCGCAAAATACCGTTGGCATTATTTTCTCTCGTGCGCGTTACAATGGAAAAATAAATAAAATTTATTAATAAATCAAATAGGGTATAGTTAAAAATGTTATCAATTAACAGATAAAATAGCATTTGATTTACCGACACTTCATACAAGGTTATTTGTAAAGAATGGCGTAAATCTCTTAGACTGCCAAACAAATATAATGAATCATCAAAGTTGTGTACACAAAAGAAAATTCCTCACCTGAACACCGCCAACTCCGACGATAAATAACAGTTGTACCATGAAAAGAGCTGCCAACAAATTCATTAACGTAGTTCCCGCCAAACTTCTCAAGTCCGAAAACAGACTGTAACACACAAAAAATATCCATTCAATAAATCAAATAAAGCACCACATGAGTGAGGTAATATGTATCAAGATTTTCCACCATGACTTATATTAATTTTAAAAATGTAATGTATTATTTTCTATAGAAGTCATGCTTATAAGTATCATTATTTATTTTCTGCGCAGATTTTTCTCGAATGCAGATGATCGCCAGAATTCATTAGAGCGTAGAACAATTCAATTCGATATTTTCTACTTCAACGTAGTATACTGTGAAGTTTCTCCGATGTCGATTTTCGGAATCCTGTTCGAGTGCGATTCATTTTACTTGCAAATCACATGTATTTAACCATATGAATATAGATGTTTTTAAAGAGAATGCTCTTTCAATTTCAATTCAGAAGTTCGAGTGTTAAAGTGCTGAATTGTTCCAGGGCAGATGTATGTATATCTATATAAAATATTTAAAATACCCCAAGCTACGGAGAATTATACAGTATACAGAAAGAATTATAGTTTGAGAACAAAAAACTTTGTTTTCAATAGGATTTCCAACTCGGGATGAGAAAAATGTGTGAAAAAACTGAAATATTGTAATTTTTGTGATAAATTATTTAGATCTTTTTAAATGAAAAATCATAATTCTGCAGTTCTAAAATTTTAAAAAGTTATGAAGCCGTCATTATATAGCGATGTGGTTTCAACGGTATTATAGGCTACGTCAACTCCAAAGTGGAACACAAGTAACGATACAGGTATACGTTCCAGGCACACGTGACCACGGTAATAGCAACAGAAACTTTAATTGTGCTTTCACTTCAATGACCGTGCGAAGTAAAAATGTGGCGTCAATCTTAACATGATCGACGTGTTTTACGGTTTTTATTAAGAGCTGAAGCAGCTAAGTCAATAATAATTAAATTATGATCAAATCGCAGTTATACAATTATTGAGCGTCTTCTTGCATGTAACGATTATGTTTCATTATAACCAAGCTAATAACTATAGCACAACTTACAACGATTTAAACTACAGGAAAGTAATAGGTATTCGAAATAAAAGTTGAATATTGGCGAGAGAAAGAAAAGAAAATCAAGATCGTATTTCTCGGACGAGAGCAACTTCATTTTATCGACATTTTCACTGCTGGTCTCGATTGCACCAATTCCAAAAGCACAGAAGCGGCCTTCCTCCGTTAAATGCATATACGGTTTCCGAGAGCTCTTATGCCTTTATTAAAATTTTTTAAGCACGGACATCGATATCATTCCATTGTACAACGCGGAATTCGAGTTTTTCGCGATATTCGTTCAAGGATATTTATTTCATTGCTTTCGCAGTCGAGGTGATGCTCGCGAATTTTTTAACCCGAGGACGCTTTGCAATTTCATTTCGCACTTTAGAATAAAAAGACTCATGACGTTTTTCATAACAGCCAAGGAACTTTTTTATCCGAGAGCGAAATTCCACTATCATAGGTATACGTATATCGCGCACTGGAACATTTTCGGTGTGTATAATATGCGCGCGAAGCTTGAACCGAATTGGAGAAGATTCGATTAACTTGGACTTGGGAGCTTTCGCCTCGTATTTTATGAAATCTGACGCGCTGAGCTTTTCGTCGCTTGAGAGGAGCGTTAACGAAATGAAGGGGGTACTCCAGATTTCCTGGAAATATTGAATATCGTGCGACCTTGTTTCGTGATTATTAGCATAGCAACGGCTTTTTCATTATCGCCGAAAATTTAATTTTGCGATGTATCCATGTCACAAAGTATTAAATCGATTTAAGCGTCAACGTGTACACGTTTAAAAATATCGAACTAAGGTTACATAATAGCTGTTGACCCTATTACCCGAAAGGTGCCCCAAAAAAAAACTTACGATATCCGCCAATAAATCTATATATATATATATATATATATATATATATATATATATAAAGCTCGGAGCTAAGGGGTAGAAAAAGTGTAATGAAAGTGTCGTAAAAGTTCGCCAACCCACTCTTGGCTATAATCGCGCGACAGGTGAGAAGAAGTCGAGTCTCAGGAGCCGAGAGAAAGAACTTTCTAAATAGAGAAGGCAGTACACGGGCTGCCGAGTAATCTCGAGGCGAGACAGGCGGCGAATTAAGTCCTGGCTCCATGCGATAAGTAGCGTAGCGTATAAACTTAGGAAAAAGAGAGAAACGCCGGCGATTTATCAGGCAGAGCTGACAGTCGATTGAACGTGATCCGATCGTGTGAGAAGAAAATTCATTTCTTGCCAACGAGTATAGCGGCTGCTGCCTGCTTCGCGTCTCCCTACTGCCCTGGAAAACGAGCCAGGCGTTGGACACTTTAAAAGGACCCTCGTTATCGCGTAGCTGATCTCTATAGTTTTAAGTTAGTTATATTCGAACGGCCAAGCAGAACAGTAGTTCTCTACTCTCTTGTACACATTCTACCATTAATAAAGCCTTGTCCTAAGCTTCGCCACAATAAACTCCAGAGTATTTAATTCGTTTTCATAGATCTAAAGGTGCATCCGATTAATTTCGCGTGCATAGCGTATGTACATACTCGCAATAGTGAGCCTCTGTGCAATACGCCAAGTCGATAAAAAACATGGTCCTTCGAGCCGGATACGGCAAACAAAGTTAAGTATAAATTCTCTGAAGTACGATTCGCCAAGCTAAGACAAATACGATTCGACCGTTTCGAAGTAATTCAAAAGTGAATTCAACACGTAAAGCCCAAGAAGTCATCGTGCGAAGCTATCAATACAGCTCGACACGAACATCGAAATATAAATCAACGAAGAAGTACAACACGACATAAAGCAGCCACCGACGAGAAGTCCGAAGCAACCATCGACGAGAAGTCCGAAGCAGCCACCGAAGCAACGATGCGTCACCATCAAAGTAGTAAGCTCGTGAATAATCTTATACGTTTCTACCTATCCATTCAAATTGCGTAAGTGTTTAGCTGTTTCAAATTCTCTCTCAAAATGGCAGATGCCGATACGATTCAAGAATTGAAGGGTAAAAGATCCGCGATTAAAGGTAAACTAACTAAATTCTCGAATTTTATAAACAATGAACAGAATCAAGCGAAGAAAACGGAACTTAGAATTCGTTTAACAGCGCTCGAGCCAATCTTAAATGATTTTGAAACTTTAACAAATCAGATCGACACGCTCGCAGGTGTCGAGTCTACAGATTATGACGATTTTGAGAAAACGTTCTACGAAATCATAAGCAGAGCACACGACTTAGTCGAGAATCGTAGTAATTCGACTAGACCGCAAAGCTCTGTTGTCGTTGCGAATGTGAGTTCGGACGACAATACGATGCTGCGCCGTCTCAAGCCAATAGAGCTTGCTACATTCAACGGGACATTTGACAAATGGTTATCCTTTTACAATCAGTTCGACACGATGGTGCATAAAAATTCGAGTTTAAATACGATAGAAAAGTTTTACTATTTAAAAACCGCTGCCAATTCATTGGCACGTAGCTTCCTCCAACGAAATTTATTGTTCCAATAAATAAAATATTGTTTTAAAATACAGTATAATGTGAATGCTATTTTAATATTATCAGTATGACATAAATTCGTAGGGAGGGACTTTACGACATGCAACCACGACCCCATAAGAGGAAGCCAAATTTTTTAGAAAAATCCGTTTTTACATTTCAGCTCTTTACTTAAGAACCGCTCAACGAAATCGTTTAAAATTTTAACAGCAGATATCTTCGTTTATGGTAAATCACCAAATAAAATTTTGAAGCATTTGACTACATTGTTTTAGAGATATAAGGAATCAACAAAATTTAAAAAAAAATTCAAACCTTGATATCTTAAGAACCATAGGGGTTTCAAAGCTGCGCAATGAACTTAGCCAGAACATATAAAATATCTACCTTTTCCCATCAAAATCTCAAGTGCAATAAGGCCTTTTTACGCCCGTAATCGAGACTCAAAAAAACTCATTTTTTCAGTTTTCGATTTATTACTGAAAAAAAAGTAGTCAAATCACTTGAAATTTTAATCGAATATAGTTTGACACGTAACCCATCAACATATTTTTCTTTGTGAGGTTATGATGTTTAGTTTCAGAGATATGAATTTTTAAAAAAAAATCACCTTTTTCATTTTATCTGCCGAACGGAGCGGTCAATCCCGAGGACCAAACGCGAAAAAGTAGGTAATTTTATTATTTTTCAAATGCATTTTAGCTGAATTGTTTGTAATAATGGAATGATTAAAAAAAAAACGAAAATAATGTTTTTCAAAAATCAAAAAAAGGCCATAAAAAAAGTAATTGAAAAAATTAAAAAATAAATGTTTTTCCCGAATTCAGAATCCAACAATAGATATGCTTGTCAAAGATTGATATTGACGGAGTAGTTTCAGAAACACACACACACACATACACACACACACACACACACACACATCCATACGGACATTTCCTAAAAACACGTAATTCGAACTTCTAACATCTAAAAACATGTTTCTATGAAGTTTTAGAGAAACTGAAAATTTTACTATCACAAAGCTTCCTCTAGGAGGAAGCAAAAAAAATCATGTGGCACAGTCAACGAAGAAATTATGATTATTCTGATTTTAACATTTTTTTTATTCGGCGTATAAATTTTACGCGTTTACAGTTGCCTCCAATTGGAATGCGAGCCGAATACGTCGAAAGCTACTTGAAATTATCTCTGGAAAAACTGGGTTTGGAGTATGTGAACATGTACTTGATTCACAAACCATTTGCGTTTGTGAAAGACAAATACAAGTACGAGCCTGCATTGAATCCAGATGGAACAGTCGTGCTTGACGTTGACACAGATCATGTCGCAATTTGGAAGGTCCGATTAACTTTTTTTATAAAGCGATGAATCATATACAACAAATGAATCTTTAACGTTCGTAAATTTTTAGGCGATGGAAAAGCAAGTGGAAGCCGGTCGAGTAAGATCCATCGGTCTCAGCAACTTCAACAAATCTCAACTTTTGAACGTCTACGATCACGTAAAGATTAAACCTAGCAATTTACAGGTGACGCTGATTTTCAACCTTTAAAAATATTCTTATATTACGTAATAAGTACAAAAGTCTGTTTAACCTCGCCAACACAGATCAAGCTGCAGGCCTACAACCAGCAACAATCCATGCGCGAACTCTGTGCCGATCGCAACATCACTGTCACTGCTTTCAGCACTTTGGGTTCTCCAGGTTCTTCTCTCGACAAAAAGACCAAGTATATAAAGTCGCTGCCGACGTTGTTCGACCATCCCACAGTCAAGAAGATCGCGGAGGCTCACAACCGCACATCAGCTCAAGTGTTATTGCGCCACGCGGTGCAGAATGGAATAATCGTACTACCCAAGAGCACAAATCCCAATAGGATCAAGCAGAACATCGGTATTTTTGATTTCGCGCTGACCGTGGAAGAGATGCAGGCAATGAACGGATTGGATAAGGGCGAGAAAGGAAGGATCTTTCATTTTTTCATCGATAAAGGGTGAGTAAGGATTTTAGTTTACGGTCTGCATAGGATAGTTTTGTAAGTGATTCTGTTTGGTTTCAGGGTTGAAAAACATCCGCAGTATCCGTTCGCGAGTCAGCTGAACAATGAAAACAAAATCGAATAAAATTTCATAAGGTTTATTGTGTCATATATCACTGAATTGTATCCATTATTTTTGCTGTAAGTTACATTATTTATCTGTCCAAAAGCACTTTTGAAAATCGAATAAAGTAAACTATATCCTTGAAAATATTCCTTTACACGCGTTTATTTCAAAAATAAACTTATGTAAATGCGAAGCCAAGATACCAATCTAAAACAGCATATTTATCGATATCGAAAAATCAGTAAATATACTTAGAAAAATCGACGGCTTTGCCTAAGCTTTTTAAACATGCCAATTACCCCTCTAATTCTCGCGATTATTGATGCCGAAAACAGTTGCCAAGGGGTGTACTGAAATTAAAAAAAAAGACTGACATAAAGTTATCGTCTATTTTTAATTTATTTATTCAACACACAATAATCAGCTATCAAATTTTTTTTTAAATTCTGAGAAATGAAATATGCCTAGACCAGATTCTTCGTCCTTTGCATTTCTCGACGCGCATACACGTGGAGGCATAATGTGCGTGAGTAGAACGAGCGACATATGACGAAGGTGCTGTTGTCGGCCTTGAGTCGACGCGGCCGCGTGATCGTGCACGTCCACCCTTTCCTTCGGTGCTCCCCAGACTTTCCTTTTTTGTAGTTAAAGAGAATGAAGAAAAAAAGAAGAAGCAGGCCACTGCCAGTAGGCTGTAATATATAGAGCACCTGTTATTTTCCCGGAGGAGCAAATTTCATGTTGCGTCTCGCTGGTCTAATTACGAAAAGGTTCAAGGCTCATTTGCCGACAAATGGGATAATAGGAAAGGAAGACAGAAATATTGATGGAGTATAATTTATGTGTGTGCTGTAATATCAGTATTCGAAATAAAAATATTCGCAGTATACTTATAATACTATTTTGTCACACTTTGAAGTTGCGGACAAAACTTTTTTTTATTGAAGAATAGCTCAGCGTTATTCCTATAGTTTCAAAATATAATTTCAGGTGTGGTGCGATCGAATGTTAAATAAAGCTCAATAATTGTTCATATGTCAAAATTTATCAATAAAATATCCATGTTCTCACTGTGATTTGCTCCGAGACTCACGCACAGTTTTCTTTATGTCACAAATGTCACAGTCCACTGCCTTAAGAGCCACATTCCTCACAATCATATGAGGCATAATATTGTTAACAGCCTCGTCAATCAACTCCTCCTTTTCTAGCACAGACTGATAAAAGTTCTGCGCGCGTTCGAAAGCTTCTTGTATGTCTTCTGCATACAGGGGAAAAGCGCTTAGATCGAATATCCTGAATTTAATCTTGAATTCGTGGTAACGCATAAGAGGTGCTACCTGGCACTGGCATTTCGTCAACAGTTCGAAAAGTGTGCCGCTCTTCTTCATTAACGCAGCAGCTTTTATTTGATCAATCTCCTCAATGCATTGTTGATAGTAGTTCCACAGCGTCGGAAACTTCTTAATAGTCATTTCGTCCTTCGATTCAATCGGCAGCTGCTGCATGCAAGCCTTTTTCAACGCCAGCGTCTTGAGCGTCAGTTTGATGGTTGGAATGTTTAAACTTTTGAAGTTTATAACATCGAAAGGTATCATGCCATTATCACGGGCTTCAGCAAACACATCTGCGCCAACGGACAGAAGTATTTTTAACTTTTCAACGACCCTGTCTTGAATATAATGCATCGTTGCAAGCTGCAATACCGCTTACAAACGTTTGTAGCTAATCGTGTATCAGAGATTAGAGACATCACGAGCACTATGTCTTGGAGACATGTGCCAACGCTCGATAATACTGCCGACATTCTCTCGCGCGGTTTATCCCCAATCGAACTTATAAATCACGAGACTTGGCAAACCGGGCCAGCCTGGCTTAGAAGAGACGCGTCAGAATGGCCGAAGAACATCGTTAAATCTGTGCCGATTCTTGAACTACGATCAACACAGTTAATTCATCTTGCAACGCAAAAGGATGACTTGATGACGAAGTATTCGTCACTTGGCAAACTAAAACGCATAATGGCTTATATTCTACGCTTAAAGTATAATGTGAACAATCGAGGCAACTGCCGTACAGGTCATCTGACGGTTGGTGAATTGAATCACGCATTACACGCGATTCTCTAAGTCACACAAAACGAAGCCTTTGCAAGCGATGCAAAGCATTTAGCTCTAGGAAGAAGCGTTTATTTACACAGTCAGCTTCGAACTCTTAATCCTGTTTTAGATAAGTAAGGGTTGATCCGAGTGGGTGGACGACTAACGAACTCGTCTCTGAATTATTTAGAACAACATCCAATCGTTCTTCCTAAAAACCATCACGTCACTGAGTTGATATTAAGAGATAATCACGAAGTCAGTATGCACGGTGGAACTCAAGCCACGTTACAAACGGCGAGATCCACATATTGGCCGCTTAACGGCAAGAACATGATGAAAAAGATTATTAGAAATTGCATCACTTGTTTCAAAATCAAGCCGACAAATACCTCATATTTTATGGGCGATTTGCCAACTAATCGAGTGATTCAAGCGCGACCTTTTTTAAATACAGGACTCTTACTGCGGTCCTTTTTACGTGAAAGAAAAGAAGCATAGAAACCGCGGAAAAGTCAAGGTGTATGCTTGTATTTTCGTATGCTTCACTACGCGAGCCGTACACATCGAGCTTATTTCAGATCTCACGACTGAGGCGTTCATTGCGGGTCTACGTCGTTTTTTGGCGAGACGAGGTCTATCCGCGAATCTCTACTCCGACAACGCGACAAATTTCGTTGGTGCGAGAAATGAAATCGAGGCGATTGAAAAGCTGATTCAATCGCAACAACATAGCGACTTAGTCAGATCATTCTTAACGAACAGAGGAATAAATTGGCACTTTTCGCCCCCGCGTTCTCCTCATTTCGGTGGATTATGGGAAGCCGCGGTCAAATCGTTTAAGCATCACTATTACAGAGTAGTGGGGGAGAAATTATTCACTTATGAGGAACTAAAAACTTACACTGTTGAAATTGAAGCTATCCTCAATTCCTGCCCTATTACTCCTATGTCACAAGATCCGAACGACCTTAAAGTCCTCTCTCCAGTTCATTTTTTAATTGACAACGCCCTCACGAGCTTACCAGATGTACATAATACAGAAGTTCCAACAAATCGACTATCTGCTTGGGAGCACATTCAATATATGAAGGGACACTTCTGGAAGAGATGGTCTAAGGAGTATCTACATCAATTGACTACATGCGCAAAATGGCAGTTAAAAAAGCCAGAAGAAATTCAACGCGGCACTCTTGTATTGCTGAAAGAAGAAAATACTCCATCGCTACGTTGGCCACTTGGTCGAATCATTGAAGCATTTCCAGGAAACGACGGAACCACACGAGTCGTCACAGTGAAGACTAAATCAGGACTGTACAAACGCAGTATCACCTACGTAGCTCCACTACCAATTAATTAGTACATTAAGATATACATTAAGCACGTTTATGTTAGGTTAATCATGTATTCTTGTGTTTTAATTCTAATTTTACTTGGATTTTGAACGAGGTTCGTTCAAGGCGGGTGGTATGTTCAGATTTGAACGTATGTACGCGATCATTTATATGTATTTCAATTATTCAGATGTACGCCGATTCGCTGCCTATGTGCACCCAAATTTCAGACATAGAATCACGCGCTATTTCAGGTATTTCGAAGTATTTGTATCTTCGATTTATGACGTATGTCTAGACTATTGTAAAGGTACCATTAGGCTCATTCAGCGTGTCTAGACAGATTTTACCTAGTGTCGGGAAAACTCTAAATTGGCGTCTGTCGCCACGTTTTATAACAGTTTACAGCTACTTTCTTAAGGGGACAAGCCACTTTTAAACCCTGAAAAATAAAATTCTTATAAATGATTACAAAAATAAATTATAATTGTTATATAATTTTTATACTAATATTAGGTTCTATTACCTGTATTTTCACCATAGTGAATCCATATTTGCACCTATTTATACGCATAGTGACTCTCCGTATACTGTTTTGAGCATTTTGGCACTCTCCGTAGGATTCCATGTGACCACATGGTTTGATTGGGCTAAAATTTTAGGAGCATGCTTTGAACATTTGTACTTTTGGTATGCCACAGTGTATGTACAAAGCATGCTCCTAAAATTTTAGGTCAATCAAACCATGTGGTCACATGGAATCCTACGGACAGTGCCAAAATGCTCAAAACAGTATACGGAGAGTCACCATGGGTATGTAGGTGCTAATATGGATTTACCATGGTAAAAATACAGGTAATATAACCTAATATTAGTATAAAAATTATATAACAATTATAATTTATTTTTGTAATTATTTATAAGAATTTTATTTTTCAGTGTTTAAAAGTGGCTTGTCCCCTTAATAGCGCTGTCATAACGCATAGTTGTTATAGAAAACCATTGCTATATACACGATCAAACCGTACGCAAACGGTCGACCGTCTCCGCCCTCGGCCGCCAGCGTCCCTTACGCAGGTATACCGATCTCAGGTATACTCTCGGAATCCTATCTATTGTTTTTAGATCCTCGATCCTGATCTCTAGTTTTAAGTTAGTTATATTCGAACGGCCAAGCAGAGCAGTAGTTCTCTACTCTCTTGTACACATTCTACTATTAATAAAGCCTTGTCCTAAGCTTCTCCACAATAAACTCCAGAGTATTTAATTCGTTTTCATGTTTGTTTATTGTTGGAAGTGCACCGAAAGGAATTAAGCATCGGGTATAGATTTCCAAAGTAAGTGCTATTAGATTATTATTATTACAGGAAAATGGAGAAGAATAATTTTGTGAAGAAAAATGAAGAATATTTTTTCGTCATCTGGAAAGCCTTGAAAGCTGGAGAGAGCGATATAGCGATGGCTCTACTTGAAGGAGTAGACGTCAAAGCTGTTGTCGATTCTAGCAAAAAAACTTTATTGCATTTATCCGCATTCTATAGGAATGTATCGATCACGAATCATCTTATTAAGTGCGGATGTATCATCGATGTGGAAGACGACTGTGAAATTACACCCTTGATACTGGCAATGTACTATCGCCACTTAGAAGTGATACAAATTTTGATCGACGCTGGTGCTGATTTATGCCGCGTCACCTGGACTGGTAGAAGTCCGATCTTCTACGCAAAACTTAAAAATGATCCGAAGATCAACCAAATCATCAGATTAGCATTTAAGAATAAGAAAGCAGTAAAATGTAAGGCAACAAAACTCTATATGGATGCCATGTATTACAATAGACAAATTACCAAGATACTTGAGATCGGATGCACACTACCAATTATCAAATATTCTGCAGATACTTTTTGATCACGGCGCGGACGTCAATGCCAAAGATAACGAGGGGGCGACACCCCTGCACATAGCAGCGGCATTTGATCACGCCGAGGTTTGCATTTGGTGGTTAAAACAAGAAGCGAATGTCGATGCTAAGGACAACAAAGGCCGAACACCGTTACTTGTTGCTTTTGTAGATCCTATTAATAAAGAGTCAAGGAAGATAAATGCAACTATAGAAATTTTGTTAAAAAACGGAGCTGACATGTTTGCGATTCCATCGGCAGGTCGGACTATACTCGAATCATCAAAAGTATTATTTGGAGATTTGTCAATGAGAAATTTTATCTTAAAGAATCTAGCGATATCTAGTAGTCTGGGAAAGCCCGTGAATGAGAAGCATTTAAAGGTTCTTTGAACATACCCGGAAATGCAATCTTATTTTCAGGAATGCGAGTTAGAGTTGCTGCTCGCGAAGAAAGATATGATAATTAATAAGATGACGCTTTTCGATTTATTGACAAAAAATACGCGTGCACTTGCTATTTGCGTTAAAAATAAAGATTTCCATAGATTTATTAAGAGTTTCGAATGGCGTGACAAATATCCTATTTTCGCTAAACGTATTCAGAGACAAATCGAGGTGGCGGAAAATAGAGTGAATATGACTAATGAAGTTGCAGTTATACTCAGTGAAGTCACGCCGTGCTTTAGTCCTGATCATCTAGCACTCCAGCATTTGTTAAGCTTTCTGAGCTATGAAGATCTTCAAACATTGACTGATTGTACCAACGATCGTCGTTCAAATCGGCGATCAAACGCGAACTTATTTATATACTAAATATTTTTGATATTTAGAAAAATATGCATTACTTACATCTTTACCTAAAGTAAAATTACAACAAAACAATTTCTTCTCATCATGAAAGAATATCATTAAAAAACGTGCGCATTCACAATATTTCATGCATTTTAGTATATTAAGTAATAATAAATATATTTCAAAGTCACAAAATCGTTATATCACTTAATTTTTCACCTTCACATCAGCATACACGCGCATTCATATAGTATTCGTTGCATTCAAAACCAATCAAGTATACTACTCGTACGATTCTCAAATCCAATTTCACATTCTTGGAGAGCTAACCAGCTCTCTATTATTTTCCGTCAATACTCAGTGCCCAGCACTTGCCTCTTGAGGAGAAAACTGAAAACAATGATCCGCCGTTTAACTTCCCTCGGCAAAACTTCTCCGCTAAATCAACTTACAGCCGATGGCCCGCTCTCACTCGGCAACAAAAAGCCCGCAGCTTTAAACGCTTTGCCCGTAACGGTCAATTTGCGCAGTTTGTCGTTGCGCTGCGCACGAGTCGTCCCCAGAGTTTTGCGGCGCTGCAGCGACACTCTGCAAACTATTGGGTGAAGCTGCAGCGGCTCTCGGCCGTTGTCGCCGCAGCGTCGTTGAGAAAAACTAATTTCTTCGACTTCCGCAAGCGCAGCCGCACTAGGAGAAAGAGAGAAATCGGAGAAACGAGATCCATCGGGAGATCCGCTCGCAAAATCGAGTTGCTGCACTATTGCAGCTGCACGCCGCGTGAGAAAAGTTCGCCCGCGGCATCGGAGAAAAACGGCTTGCTTTTATACCTATACTCGTGCGCCGGCTGTTGCAGTGTACCTATATAGCTTTCTGTCTTCAGCGTCGATGCAGATTGTAGATGCAGCGCACGGCCGCTGCTGCGTGAAATGCTCGCTTTTTTCCTTTTATATTTTGACATATACCTATATTACTCCTCTATTTTCTTCGTGGAGAGCGAGAAATGTTGTACCGGTATACTCGCGATTACTGCCACCGTTGCGACTCGCTATTTTTAGGACTCGTCTGCGTTATTTATGGACTTTTAACGAGCCTGGAGTGTCTGGACTGTGTTTCTTTTTTCTGGTTTGACTTTTCTTTTTAGTTTTTCCTTTGCAAGCTTGCGAAAGGCCAGTGCATTTCTCTCTTGGGTGGGAAGAGAAAAGCTACTTCGGAGCCGAGTGGACGATTTTTCAAGTCCGGGGTATCGTTACTGAGCGAAATTTTTTCGCTGGAAATCTCGTGTACCTTTTTGCGAGATGATATTATTTTGGAAATTCATTACGAGAGGGTGAGTCGCGATTTTCTCGACTTGGACTGAAGAAAGTACAAACGAGTTGCGAAGATACATTTTGGCTGTACCTAAGTATATATTTGCTGGGTTGTTCCGCTGAAATATTTAAGTAATAACTATAAATATAAGAAGCTTGAAAATTATGGAGTACTTTGTAAAGTGTGTTTTAATTCATCAATTTGGTTACGCTTACGCTATCTCTGATAACATAATTTACAAGTGCAGGAGTTTATAATTTTGTAAAGTCATAACTTATACTCGAATGATCGATAAAGTAGATTAACTTTTCGTTTCACAAAGTTATTTAATAAAAGTTTTTCAAGCAGCTTATCTTTGAATATTATTCGATTTAAGGCTACTCTATGTTACAAGTTATATCAACTCGTGTTTCGATAAGGTAATAGACTTTGTTAACTCGTTACAGCTTTGGCTACAGTAAATCAGCGTAAAATGATATATTACAATATCGTTCTCATTATGCAGTCATGTATTTTTGATAATCCGTACACTAGATCAATTATGCGCAAAGCTTGTAGCACATCGAAACTAGCAATGCATCAGAGTCGTAAAAACCAACTACTTATTCACGATTGCTTTCTTTCAAGACTAAACGTTGCGCATTTAAACGATGTTTGTTCTTTCCACCCACTCCCAGTAATTACGTTTGCTCAATTCACCTTTCTTTCAATTCCCTGATGCTTCACGATCTCAATTAAATATCCTAGCAGATGAATTTTATTTTCCCGCCCTCTATTCGTTCTGCTTTTTCCTTTACGCAGTAAACAGTCGTGGCTGCTATTAATTTGCATCCTCGTTTCCTCCACGGCTAAATGCTGTTTTCAACCGTGCCAAATATTTATGCAAGATTAATCTTCGTAATTAACGCTTTTTCGCCACGCGGAAGAGTCCTTCGGTATTGTTCTTTTTGAATAAATTAATTTTTCTGTTGTGAGGTTTGCGCGTTAATTAAAAATTCTTTGTGTGTGTGCCACGGTTCACAATAAAGCTGCGTATAATTAAACTTTTTTCGTCGAAATGTCGTACGGTACTAATTTTAGTTTGTTTTATACGCTGCGCTAATTATACGTTTCTGAAAAATCACTGCGAACTTACTAGCGAAGCTCGAATAAAAAGCAGTTTCAAACTGTTCTCGCGCGTCTACTCATTACCCATCGAGTATCGACTTTTCATTAACTTTCCAATTTACATGGCGTTTCGTGGTCAACCAGACAGTTTCCCGCGTGACTGCCTGCTCTAGTTGGGTAATCGATTGCCCAGTTTTAGGCGTCCGAGGTATAAACGTCAGGGTTTAAATTTGACGCACAAAATTGAGAAACCGATCGCACGTACGGTTTTAATCAGTCTATATCCAACTTAAATTTTTACTTGAAATTTCGGAATTATTCACTGGTCAATTATTCGGCTTATTCTGTCGCTCGAACTATATATAGGTATTGCTCGTTTCACTTTAATTGCTACAGTCGATCATCAGCGTACCTCCACTGGTCGTAGCTATTCGCCGTGAATCGTTTGAACTCCACACGCTTTCCTCGTTTAAACGATTTGCATCAGAGACCCCCGACCGGTCGTCCGAAACTTAGTGCCGAACAAGAGTATAGCCAAGCGAGCCGATCGAACGCAGTGTATATATACCGCCGCTGTGTGCCAAAGTTTCGAAAGTTCGAAGCGCAGCGCACACTGCAGAGCCGAACCGAACGCGTGTGTCCGGCCCGGGGTAATTTGATGTCAATTAGAGCTATCGTGAAGTAACGGTTACGGCACACTTACCTAATGAAAACTCGCGCATCCCACCTACTTCCTAGAGTTAATTTCCTCGAGAAATGCTGAGCGCGTGCATCGTGCGGTTAGTTGCAGTGTGATGCACTATATAAGACTGCGATAGCTCAAGTTTTGGAGGAGCCGAAGTTTCTACGAGGGCGCATTGAAAATAATTCGCGCCAAGTGCTCTCACGTGACGGTTCTGCGTTCTGCGTTGTATAGGTAACCATAGGCGTTGGATGAGGAGAGAGAAATGCTCGAGGCATTGTTTGCTGCGCGGGCGTGAATTCGCATGCGCGGAAGAAGAGTTTCACGGCGATCGAAAGAGTTTTTGCGAGATTCTGGTGGTAGGAAGCGAAGAAATTATAAAATTCTTGGATGGAAATGATTATATTTCTCTTATGAATTTTGATTGTTTCGTGTGAATGTCATGATATATTGTGCTTGGCTAACTCTGTAAGATATTGTTGATGTAATATAATTTAACTTGTTGTCAGACCTCAGACGATTCGGAGTAGCGCTTTAATTATTCATCCAATTTACCTATAACAAAAATGCAAAATTTAAATTAGACTTAACTTATCGAGCATTGGTTATTTTATGGATTTCGAAATATTTCTAAGTTTCGTTCATAGTATAAATGTATATTAGCAAAAAATATACAACGTGATATTTCAAGCCAGTCATGTCAAATGTAAAAATGTAGGTGAAAGATCTGGCGAAGAATAAAACTGCTGAAATACTAAACACGAGAGAAGCGTTTTGCTGGAATAAATTCTGCATTTTTAAAAATAGCGTTAAAATACGACTGCAGTGTTGTGTATTGTACGCAATAAACGTCCAGTATTCGCATTTTCATATAAAAAAAAATATTTCTTTTTCATACTGAATTTCCGGTACTATGCATATAAAGATTTCCAGTAAACAAAAGCATAAAATCCAGGAAAAGTAGAAACAACACTAACACCGCAATAAAGCGCTTTCCTAATCAATTAAGCCGCCTACCAAATACAACAAAACCACAAAGCTTTATCATGCCCTCCACTCAGCGATCTCCCTTTCATTAATCTCGTAACTCAGCGAGTCTATAAAATTCCGGCAAAGAGTCGAGCTCGTAAAACCGCGTATAGCGCGACTCGCTTCGTGCATGTATCATAGTCACACGTGATGAAGCTTTAGGGCAGCACACGCGACGCTGGGCATATCAGTCTCATCGATTCAGAGGGTCATACTGTCGGCGTCTAGACATGGAGAAGAGCGAGTTTTTGATTATTGCAACTCCGTCGAGAGAGCTGCGCGAGGAAAAAAGGCGAAAACACTCTTGGGTCTACTCGAATTTCAAAAGCCCTCAGCTCGCGTCGCTTGGCGAAGCCTCTCTTTCTTTCCCCTCGTGCGGATGCTCGTCTGGCGCTTCTACTCTTCTTTTTTCTTATTCTTTTTTTCCTTAGCGTGAGCTACGAGAGATAAGGCCGATGCTCCGAGTATAGTACAGAGCGCAAGCTCGTGCCGTCGTTTATATTCACAAGTGGTGTGTATAGTGCGTTTCGTGCGCGCTAAACGAGATATCGGCGAGAAGCTCAAGATTGTGGGTATAGCGGAATTGAAGTGTTAGAGATTCTGATGGAAGTTTTTAGAAATTATATCGAGGGGATCCCAAGTATTAAAAAAAAAAAAAATAAATAAAAAAAAAAAAAAAAAAAAAAAAAAAAAAAAAAAAAAAAAAAAAAAAAAAAAAAAAAAAAAAAAAAAAAAAAAAAAAAAAAAAAAAAAAAAAAAAAAAAAAAAAAAAAAAAAAAAAAAAAAAAAAAAAAAAAAAAAAAAAAAAAAAAAAAAAAAAAAAAAAAAAAAAAAAAAAAAAAAAAAAAAAAAAAAAAAAAAAAAAAAAAAAAAAAAAAAAAAAAAAAAAAAAAAAAAAAAAAAAAAAAAAAAAAAAAAAAAAAAAAAAAAAAAAAAAAAAAAAAAAAAAAAAAAAAAAAAAAAAAAAAAAAAAAAAAAAAAAAAAAAAAAAAAAAAAAAAAAAAAAAAAAAAAAAAAAAAAAAAAATAATAATAATAATAATAATAATAATAATAATAATAATAATGCAATAGAAAATATCGTATAATATACGGTGTCATTTTCAAATCTAAATAAAACGAGAGGAATAAATTAGTTTTATTTTTTTCAAGCGTGTCAAGCACTTCAAGAGTCAATCAATTTACCCGAGAGCTCACAAACACACTCGCACTAATTCCACGGGCTGTCACGATTGTTTGCCGTTCCTGCTTTAATTGTTTGCGCCTTGATGCATCGGCACTTAACAGAATCGAATGCACGCGTGCATTCGAAGCTCGAACTGCGCACACACACGTGGCTGCCGCAGCCTATTTACATAGCCGGTGCGATGCACGTGCATGTGCACATGTATGAGCTGTTTCTCCATTGACGAAAATGGCGTCGAAATGAAACTGACGGTCGAAAAGTAAACCCAGAAACTTCGTCATGTATATGAACGTGTGCTTTATTTTCGTTCTGCCTGACGGGCTTCATTCGATTGTTCCGAGAGTGCACACACTCTGGTTGTGTACGTCCGGCGGTGCGCTTGAAAATTCACGCGAGAACGCTGTGTGCTCTCTGTATTCAAATTAAATCCATTATTTCGACATTGCAGGTGTGTTCTGCGATTATATTTTGACGAGCATTATAAATCATTTTGTGGAGTTGATATTTCGTATAAATTATCTTTGAGCTTTTATCTCGGTTTTTATACTACTGCACTCGCAATAAAAGTGGAATTTAAAGCAGCTTTATAACGCAGGCTTGATGCAATATTTCATTAATTTATAACATCGAAATATACCTACATCTTTGATTTGACGCATTGTCGATGTGAAAACGCCAGATGTTGGTTGATTTCATTATGTATCAATGAATTAAATCGTGAAATATTGGACGAAAATGATAGCTCGAATGTAGCAATTAACGAGTGGCCGCGTGTGCCAATAGTTGGCGTAAATGGAATCTTTGAGGATTTCAACGGATGACTATGCGAAGATTAAGGTCGGCGCCATGCTTATCCAAATCCAAATGTCCTTTGCCTATCACGGACCACCGATTGTCACTAAGATCAAGGGCTAACTTGCGGAACTACTCGAGACGGATGGACAGGAGAAGATCAAAGAGGCTGTTGGCAAGGAAGCTGAGGATCAAGTTGGCTAAGTTATAGGGATTTCCTTTTATAGGATTAAATTTATAATTTAGTTACTTTTTTGGCTTCCTTCTAGAATAAGCTTTGCAAGGCTTTATAATTGTTAAAATATAGAAATATTTTCAGTTTTGTTTATCCCTATATAAAAAAGTCATGACCGGATGAAGTGAAGCCAAGAATGCGTCAATATGATTGGCTCGTGTAGTGCGCATGCGTCAAAAGTATCGTTAGCATTTTTTGATTTGTTTTTGATTTCTAAAATTGATCCTAATACAAAGAATGTAATATATTACTATAATATATATCAATAATTATTATTTGTGTATTTATAATATTCTATTGTAAATATTATCATTGTTACAAAAAGTGACATGATGTGAACGTTGACACGAACTGAGTTGAGACATAACCTTAAAATTTTAAAAGGTAGTTGGTGACGAAACCGCGGCAATTTTGAAATTTACATGAGCGCGAAATGAATCATATATTGTAAAGTTTGATATATTTCCGTAATAGAAAACAAATATTAAAAATATCAATCAAGCATTTATATTTCATTTAATAAGTTAATGAATTAATATTCTACTACAGTGCGCGCAGCGCACTGCGCCAAGTCTAGTCAAATTAAAAATAAGCAGTATTCTACAGTTAGTATTTAATGTTTGATGCAGGCTGAAAAATTTTTCGCCACTTCTCACGCGTTTCAATTATATATAATGACCTATCTACACTTTGAATTTTCTGGACTCTTCATCATAGGGGCTATATATTATACAACGGAAATGAACGATCTAGGTCATTAAATATACCGGTTGCACATACATACATTTCGCGATTACAGTGCATTGCACCCTATACACCAGTAGACTACACAGCAGCGAGTAGTAAATTCTTGATCAGCCCTAAAACATAAATCACTTTTACCCTCCCTCAACACACCACACCACGAGGCAAACACGCAGCAAATAATACACCTCTCGCAAATAGAGTATCTTCCTTTCGATATAATCAGAAATTCCGATTTATCGCGACCAGTCTCATTTCTCTAAGTAGACGTTCTATTTTCATTCCGACCGCCTGAAATATTCAGCCGCACAGGAAAAGCCTCATATTTACGCTCGCGCCCTTCGTCACGTTCTCGGCCCCATAAAAGTCGCGACGTGCGCAGCTAGCGCGAAATCGAATTTCCGAAAGTCCCGCCGTGCTTTTTCGCACTGCACACACATGCATCGCGCACGATACTTCTTTCGAAGCAAGGATCGATCGCCGTAGAAAAATCGAACCGAGTCAGTCGCTGAAAAGCCGAGAGCGAGCGAGCAAGCGAGCGCTGTTTCTCATAGCCCGGTGAATAATTCAGGCCTCGAGTGAGAGAAATGGCGCGACGCTAAGCTACAACTATGAATCTATATAGCTATACTCGGGAACATTGCTTGGCTGCGACTTTTTCACGGCCTGGTGTACCAAGGCAAAAACTTGCCACCGCGCCCTACCACGTGTCCATTTTAAGTTTGTTAGAGCACTTTTGAGCGCCTTGCTCATTTTCCAGTGGTGATAAAGCTCTAGAAGCGCGCCGAAAGATCTACGATCTTCCCCCATTTCTTATAAGCTTGTGTACTTACATTTTTCAGCGCGCATTATTAGCCGTTTTATTTTAACGAGTCTCTGGCTTCTTTTTGCGAGGGAGGGCTGGATACATGCCTTTCGGAGGGGGATACTATTGTTGTGCAGATATGACACTATTATGAGGGCTTTTGAGGCTGCAGTGTCTTTATAGTTTTGTAAATAGGCAGAGTTTTTATGACTCATTGTGATTTACATTTTTTATCCATAATACATTTGTCAGGGGTATCTATATCGATCACCTTTAATGGCGATTCCTTCAACACTTTCCGCCCTAACCCGATATTTAATCTTCATTCACTGCATAATATATCCTTCTAGTCCACTCACATCTACAAGTCGTTAAGACTGCAAGTTAACCGGAAGCATCTAGGTCGACCGGAGAATGAAAAAAAAGGAAAAATTCCCCACGTACATAAGCGAATCGCATTCGTCCTCGAAACTGGTTTCCATTTCCCCCTTGCGACGACGACGACGCGCGAATCCATCTCTCGTCGGAGCCATCAATTAATTTTATCCGACTTTTATTGCTCTCAGCCATAGCGTAAGTCCTTCATCCACTCTCATCCTGCCTCTACTCGCAGAGGAAGTCCATATTATACACTCGCTGGTCTGAGCGAAATGCCGGAGTTGGAAAAAGTGCGCCCAAAGCCATCAGGCATGAAGTAAAGAAGGCTATACGGAGAGACGGCCGATTCTGAATAATTCATCCTTTCGGCACTTGCCGTCGCCGCGAGGAATAAGGAGGAGGAGGAAGAGGTCGAAGAAGAAGAAGGCGGGAAGCAACTTTCCCTCCGTCCGCAGCAAAAAAGCGCCGTTGCGAGAAAAGAGCTACAAGTGGCCTCTGCCCCGCACGCGCGACAAAGCCAGCTAACAATGCAACCCTCCCGCGCATTGTTCCAACGCGTTGCCATTGTACCAGGGCGTCGTCCATGACAATGGCTACTGTTTCACCCTCTCTCTCTCTCTCTCGCTCTCTGCAACCTGGCTTTCCTCTCGTCGGAATTGACGCGAGCTAGAATCAGCCCGAGTAAATGAGATCGAAGCCCGCTTCTGCTCGTATTGTTTTGCGAACTGGAAAGTGGACGTGGGTGTGTGTGTGTGTGTGTGTGTGTGTGTGTGTGTGTGTGTGTGTGTGTGTGTGTGTGTGTGTGTGTGTGCTGCTGTACGTCGAGGGGGGCTACCTACTGAGAGATTGGACGTGTATGGGATTAGCACAGACTAGACGGTCGGCACTGCGCTAATTGAGGCGATCTTTAAGCGATGAGTTTTTTTCTCTGGCTCAATATGCGCGCCGGCTTTGTTTGATCGAGGAAAGACTGATATAAGGAGGATGTAATTGGTAACTGTCTGCGCTCACGGCTTGATTCAATGTTTATAAAGAGCTTCATTTTCGGATTGCTTTGCATTGCGATTTTTCTCGTTTCATTCAGATCTATAGAGAGAATGGAAAGGTGAGGAGATAATATTGTAATAAAAGTCGTGACAGTCTAATTTTCATTTTTAAAAATGGTATGTTTTCGTAACAAGAAGTAAGACATTTCGGATATTGTCGTAGTACTTTTTTCCGGGAATACGTGAAACTACGACTCTCGAGATATTAAAAAAGTTTTTCGCTAACGCGCTGTTTTTGACACGAGGAGACGAGAGTGCTAGACAAAACTAGAAGCGTGTGGAAAAAATGTAGTAAAAGAAATAAGTGAAGTTCGAATTCAAATGACGGTGGAACTATTTTATGCCTTTTCTTGGCACCCGATTTCTCAATTCAGTGTAACCGTGGAACTCGCGTAGTTTAAAGTACACTCTAAACTTTTGAAATTACGCCGAGTATTTTACTTTGTATTTCAGAGGGAGTTGGGCTCGCGGTTGAGCTTCGACCGAATACTTTGTGCCGTCTGGCGAATCTAGTGAATAAACTAGTTTGCCTGCGGTAATCGCAAAATAGAATTGATAACACGGTGGTTATTTATTTTGTAAGATGGTGTAATTTTGAATTTTTTAATTTAAAAGTATTTTGATTAAAATCGGGAAAAACTGCGGCTATATAATGTATGCGCATAAGCGATGAGTGCGCGTCTAACAATGCGCGGATGCCTCCACCTACAGAGAACAACAAGTGTGTCTAAACTTTTTTAGTCAACAATTATAACTTTTAAATACTATCTGTTTCGAATTTGATGTTTTTTTTATTTAACCATATGCAGTTTGAAGTTTATTGCTTCCTTCCTAAGGAATTCTTGTAATAGTAATTTTTGGAGTTTGTGTAAAAACATGTAGAAAGTGTGTTTTGATACATTTTTAGTCGAAAAATATTGTTTTTGGAAAATTTATGTATGGATGTATTTGTAGGTGTGTATATCTGTGTTCGTTCGTATACGCCTGTATCTTTAGCTTCTACTCAGTGGATTTTAATTCACCCAGTCTCATTTTCTTCATTTTTACTCGTTTTTACTTTTATAACTAAAAACTGTATCGCTTAGATCTCAGCTTCTGTTTAATGGATTTTAATCTACTTAGGTTCGTTTTTTCTATTTTTTACCAATTTGTGGAAAACAAGATTTTCAGTTATACGTATGTTCGTTTTTTTATGGCGATATTTCGATTAACAATTATTTAATAATTATAGCTATGCGAGAGACAGAGAGAGAGAGAGAGAGAGAGAGAGAGAGAGGGAGAGAGAGAGGGAAAGAGAGAGAGAGAGAGAGAGAGAGAGAGAGAGAGAGAGAGAGAGAGAAAGAGATATGATTGATTATGCATATGTAATTGATTAAAAATTATTTTATCCATCAAACAAAAAATAACAAAAACTTCATAGAATTATATATAAATGAAAAACAATTTTGATATTAAAGCAATACGTGCCAAAGAATTGTCAGCGGTTTTTTTTATTTATAATTATAAAACAGAAATAGTATACAGTATCGTATTGCAAATATGTATTAAACAAAATGATGATAAACAAGTTGATAAGCCCCTTATCACTTGCTGTGTAACTTGTTAGCTTCTTAAGATAATAATAAATAATATCGTGCTTTCAAACAGACAAGACATTAAATGCATTTACTATTATAAATTTTGATCATGTTAATAATTTTAAATTAATTTTTTGACAAATAAAATTTATATAACTGGTAACGAAATACTTTACTATTATTTTATAATCTATTATCAATTGCAAAAGAGATAGTAAAGATGTTAGGGTACAATAAAGCTTGCATCATCTATGTTTTCTTTGTCCTACTGATAGGTAAGTTGCCACGTCAATGAAAACTTTTTATATTATATACAGCTTACGAAATATAAGCATTCTATACTATTCAATTCTATTAATTATCAAATCGCAAATATGAATAATATAAATCCAATTTTAATAATCATTTAAACGCTAACTCAAAAAATATTCGCTACTTCAAAATCTTGTTAAAAGAACTCTAATTAAACCCTTATAACTGGATACGAGACTAGATAAATATGTATACTTATTCATTTTAGGATATGGTGAACCCAAATGTGAACTTTACGCTCCAAGCTCCATAGTTCCTGATATATTGAATGTTGGATCTGCTACAGGGCCACTTATATTTACATATGCTAAGCAGAAACCAGAAATTCGCTGCCCCGTTTTCACCAAAAACAATTTTTGCCTACTCTTTTCTACGGATGATAACGAACGACCTGACATTAGACTTCATTTCGCATGTCCTGGACAGAGTCTACATATTAAATCCGGATCTTCTACCTACGGATTGCGTATTAATACAACTTTTTTAACGCCAATTGACGGTTACAAATTCAATATACACAGGTTTGGGGAATTTGATTGGAGTTTTCCGAATTCAATATACTGTACAGACAAACCAGTTCATCTTATGAATAAAGTAAGCGAAATCAATGAAGATAAAATCTATTATTCAGTTGGATTCACGATAAACGCGTTACACTTTCTACAAGTTTATCATCTCTTTAGAAGTCTTAAACTCAAATCGCACATATATGGATATGTTAAAGTTGTATCAGTGATTGAAGAGAAGCCTAAATTCGATGGGTTGAAAGAGTATAAGACAGGGCAGATTTATGAAGATAAAAAGATCAATTATACTTTAATGTACCAAAGAGAATTTCAGATAGAGCTATTTAAGAACATATTGGGCGAGAATAATAAGTTCGTTGAAATATATTTTTCTGGTGAGTTATTCGTCTTTGAAAATAATAATACTGAAGTTACATTCGCGTCTTTTAAAATATAACGTTTTATTTTACAGATGGTAACTATCTAGACAAAGGACATTTGATAAATGAGGATGACTTATTTTATATAGCCCAACAAATGAGTACATATTATTACGAAAATACAATTCCAATTTGGGACAGCATCAATAAAGGAAACTGGAATTTAGTGAATGAAATTGTTCGAAGTTTGGCTGACGAAACTGTCACAGACATGGAAGTTTTCACACTACCTCTAAACGATTTGCAAATTGATCAAATCAAAGTTTGCTTGAGTAGTGAGAAAATAGAAGAATGTTTCTACTCAAATAAATATACCATAAACATTCCACGATTGCTCGTCAAAATAGTTTACTCGTCTATAAATGCAACACAAGGAGTCGTATTCCATACAGCTAACGATCCATATATGACAGAAAAATATATGTATAACCTCATGTACGATGGGATAAAACCTGAAAACGGACTGTGCAGGAATCTCGGCAATTGCAGGGATGCATATCCTCAATTTAAGGATGCGAAAAAAGGACTAACGTATTGTTGCGCTCTGGAAGATAGCAAAGTTTTCAGAGAGTTGAAGGAAACATATTAAGAAATAATTTAATAATAAAATAGTATTCGAGATGGCTTTTTAAAATGTTATACGTTGATTATGGTACCTAATAAAAAATCTTATTACATTTACTTTCTTAAAAAAAAAATAATAATATTAATAACTATTTCCAAGCCAGTTATGCTTATTTAATATAATAACAAATCCAAACATGACTATAGCAAACCTTGAACCGTGGCAGTATACACACGCAGTTGCGTTTCCACAAACCGACTAAATATCGACTAAATTCGCGGAGTAAACGCTTACGTCGTAAACTTAATGAAGTCGACTTGGTTTCGCGCGAGAAAAGCCGCAGTCGTCGACTCCGCGGAAGCCGGGGAGAGAAATCTTCGTTGCGGATCCTTCCAAACAAAACAATCTGCATTTCCGTGTCTTCCAAGCAGACGCGTCGCGATGACGTGTTACGACTTGCGACTCGCTTCGAAATAATAACTAGCACTGCGAATACGGTGTATACCTACAGCGCGAGGCTAACGACTTTTCTTGCAGTCCGTAAATTTCCGCCGTCTTTCGAGTTCACTGTGGTATTTTCGTGGGTGAGCAGAGTTGCGAGTCGGAAGCAATTTCTCGAGAGACTTCTGCAGGGCTGCGAGTATAGTAGTAAGTATTAAGCACGTTGTTGCTTTGCGTCTTTGAGGTTGTGATTGTAAATGTGGCGTGAGCTGCGCTAACGATGACTTGTATTGTTATTATGCAGATGGAGGGAGGGATCGTTGTTTGTTATACGTTTGCTTGCGTTTGCGCCATTAACCTATGGACTTTTCATGAAAAAGTCAGCTTGCAAAATTAATTTTTCTCTGAATATCAAGAGGCGCGACAGCGCCGCGCTGGCGAGTAAAAGTATACGAAGTATACGATACGATGACGGCGCGGGTCGCGTCCCTATTATACTTTGATATTGGGTTCTTTAACCTCAAAATAATTTTCCAAACGCATTTATATCATTATTGTTGCACCTAAGCCTATTCTATCGCTATCGACTTGAAAGCTATTTACCTAATCTTTCTGGAGAAAAAGATTCATTCTAAAAGATTACTTCATTTGCGAAATATTGCAAGTTGAGTTTTCGCTCAGTATATTTCTTTTCGCTGTGCATGGTCTTCATCGTTTCCCGTCGTCCGGTCACGTGGCTTCCAGTCATCGAGGCGCGAATATTTGAATAGTCGAGAAAATAAAGCAATCAATCATAGATTTTTTAAGCAGTAAGAAGGAATGCGGTTATTTGTGTTCGTTTCGTGAGAGCACGCACAAACATTGTGAACTAAGTTTATCAATTACTTTAAAAAAATGCATTTTTGCCAAAAAATATGCATTGTAGAAGTGCATTGCGAAAAGACAATAAATACAAAATTTACATTTCGGTAAATAGTGATGTAAATGAGTCCAGTCTTGCTACTCAGGGGTTTTTGGGGTCGCTGAACACGAATATCGCGACGGCAACGGTCTCCGAGGTATCTGGTGCCCAGGGTGGACACTATCAACGTCGTCTCCTGGAGTTTTATGGAAATTTGTAACATAATTAGTCGAAACTTGTTACTTTTTAAATTACTCATCTTTCTTGGAATTTTCAAAAGCATATTCAATCATATACTTTTAATCCGTAGTTCAGAAGTGATTAGAAAAATTTTAAAAATTATAAAATCTTGAGTCGTATATTCCAATATTATATGGTTTAATTATTTAAATAGATTCTGAACTATGGATTAAAAGTATATGATTGAATATGCTTTTGGAAATGCCAAGGAAGATGAGTAATTTAAAATTTTACTTATGAATCTAAACTATTGTATCAACTAAGAATTGAATTAAAAAATATTTTATTTCATAAAATAATTACCTGCGTGCGTATAACTAAAAAATATGAAAAACAATTACTTGACATCAGTTATGTTTGTTTTAGGGATTTTACTACTTTTGTAAATAAACTTTTACTCGCCAATATTTTACCTTGTAGAAAGGTTTTTTTAAACAGATATTGTATAAAATTTAAATTAAGAGAATTAAAATTTATTTTGTATTCATAGATATAGGTATATCCTACTTTTTAAAAGACATGCGGGTCTAAATTAGTCTTCATTATAATGTACATATACGGTACTTGCAGAACGCTATAGAGCGATATCAATTACCAAACAAAGCAATTTGGACTGGCCCTTTCGTGAGCCCTTTAGTTGTGCCACCTAAACTCTCCGTGTCCGTGGCAGGTGAAAATAGGTGGCGCATAGGCTCTCTTACATTTCCCTCATAACAATATGCGCTCTGAGTCTAGATATAGTGGTGTGCCACCAATACTTACTAAAACTGCCTTATTTGGGCTGCTTCGGCCTTTCATGCTAGAAGGTGCTATAACTTTGATTGTTTAGTGTAACCTATCATTACGTATAGGATTATATACGTATTATATATTAATATATATAATAATTTTCTGGATATCAATGACGAATTTTAAAAATTATTATTAACCAGTACGCGTTTGCTGTACCATTACAGGTGATTTAGTATTCAGATCGCAAAGTGGAAGAGCGCAAGGGCTCGCTTTTCATATTTTCTCAAAGCTCACTGACTCAATGCATGTTTAGTGAACCCACAAAGAGAGCTTTTCCAGAAGTTTTGTAGCAGAATAGATTATTCGTGTCCCACAAAGGGATTAAGTAGAATTGAATAATTAAATGCGGATAATAAAATTGAATACTATACCTTCTTACCTTTGTACATTTTTTTTTAATTTAACATTTACTAATCTTATTAGTACAGAAAGTTTAATCATGAAGATACTCTCCCATATCGCCCATCAGAAAATTCTCCATATTAGCTTCTGATTGTGAAAAGTGAATAGAAAAATCGGTCTAAAAACTTGCTTTAAATCTCAGATTGGCACAAACAGACTTTCAAAATTTTCTCCATAAATCACTTGAAACATTTTCTTTTGCCATTCCAACTTTGTTAGGTATACTCAGTCCCTCAACTCGACAGAACTCGAATTCAAACGAAAGCAACTGCGCCGCGCATTATTATCACGCACAGACGTATAAGCTTTGAAACATGATAATATTCGCACACGAGTTTCCTCTATCGTCTGAACACTAGAATTCCACACGAACGAAGCCGGAACCATAATGTGCAGTATATATATCGCATTGTGATTTTGTTTCAAACGCGTGTATCGAACGTCGGTTTTACCCTTATACGAATGAAAGACGTATACAATACGAAGCGAACGTGATTTATAGCCGCGACGAACGTCTCGATTCGTAGACGGGTGCAGGATCGACTTCATATCGGATACATATCCCCAACTATTCGTGAAGTTCCGACACGTATTGATGTATCGCGCATTATGTTATAGCGAAGCTCGCGGTCGCGAGTATGATGGCGAAGGAATCGAGTGCGCGTGAAGCTCTTTTTATATCGCTCGTGAAATTGCACCCGCGGGAAAGGCGACTGTTCGGGCTGTGATGCGTCTGTAGTGGGAAACGATGAGCTAGAGAAATGGCTCGAGAAATGGCTGGTTCGTGAAAGTGGTGACAATTTCGCGGATCGGGATGGATACTGATATTATTCTTATGGAAAAAGCTTCAGTGTAGACATATTATCCCATTCTCAAGGTTTTTGTTGATTTGTTTCTACGTGTAAAGTTAAAAGATTGTTGCGTTATTGGGGTTTAAAGTGTGATGGCCGAAAGTAAGCAGTAGCATATTTAAAACCTATGTGAGTGTGAAAAAGAGAAACACATGCTGTCGCATAGGTAGACGAAAAAAGGCAGTCAATTTTAGTTTTCCCACTCCTTTATTTAGCGATAAGAAACAACAGTGTCCACTTTTTTACAATACTTTTCGCTAAGCCACGGTAGCCACAAATCAAAGGAGTTTTGAACTGGTCTTTTCCTTGCCAATAGATTTTTCCAGTTCTCTGGTCTCTGACTATAGCGAAGATAGGTGGCGCATAGGCGATTTTCTATTTCTCCCATCCAGTACTCACCTGCGAAGTGTAAATATTATGAAGTGATATGGCACGCCTATATGCCAAAAGTGTCTTTGTGGGCCTCTGCTATACTTGGACCACTCCTGCTACTATACTATCTAACAATAAGAAACATGATTAAACATGATTAACCAAACTGTTTATCAATTGAAACGAAACTGTTGACTTTTAATTATACTGCAACAATTGAAATCGACGATAAGTAACTATTACGGTAAAATTATTATGGGCTATAGAAATGGTATTATGAATTCACCTTGAGCAAGCAAATCGTCGATGTATATATTTCCCATTGCTAAACCGACACCTATAACTTCGATTCACTGCCGCAGGCTCTGCCCAGCTGATGGATTATCAAACGGCTGCCCATGTGTCTATATAGATACTCCGTCCGCAGTATTATGCGGTTTCTAAATAATCGCTTTGTGTGCGTAGTAGCTTCGCACCGATAAGCACATGCTTTTGGGCTTTGCCGTGACCCCTTAAGTATTAGCCTATTTATTGCAGGCCAAACAGAAACGATACAAAAAATCAGACGCTTCTTTGCGTATGCGATACTCTAAGAATAATTGGAGGTAAAGTTTCGTCAGGAATGGAGGACATTGGAAAAATATATAAAGATGTGGCCAAGCTTTTTGTTTCATATGTCTATTGTAATGTAAGAATTAAAGGGGAAATTTAATTACAATGCGAAAAGATTGGTAGTTAGAATCACGAACTTCATTATGAAGGTATATAACATTTTTAAATCTCTTACTAGCTTCTAATATTTTACATCACACAAAAATCACAATGAACTTGTAACCTACAAGTATAACTTTTAATTATTAGACTAATTAAAAAACTCCCCTCGAAGTTTCTGCAATCATGACTCACTGCAAGTGATATTAAGAATTTGATTTATGAATTCATATGATGTTTCCGTGATCACAGACTTCTCTTCTCAATTCATCGAGAGGAAATCTGCATATTTAAATTTGTGCATTACATTTATGTCGTCTATAAGACTGCCTATCTAGGCTGAGAATTCTAGACGTATTTTATAGCGAAATGGCAATATAGTATGTTACAGCTGAGGACTCGATGTCCCGCTATAGTATGCGATTGATTGCATTCACACAATGTTATGTGCGAAAAGGTTTTGGTTGAGGAAATGTCGTAGCTGAGGACTCGATGTCCCGCTATAGTGTGCGATAGATCGCCATTACACAATATCGTGTGCGAAATGATTTTCGGCCGAGGAAACGTGATATCCTGCCTGTCGATATTAACGATTAAATATTGCAAGCTATATTTTACCTTTGACCTTTCAATATCGGTCGTATTGAACACACCCGAGCTCTCGCACTCGCTATAGAAAATCCTGAAGCTGCTCCAAAAATCGTCTATGGGACACGTCACCGGCTTCGGAGGGGATCGATCTTTGCCGAAAAAGACGCAGCTCTCTCGTAGACGACCAGCTCTCTCGTAGACGACCAGCTCTCTCGTAGACGACCAGCTCTCTCGTAGATGCTCGCAGGGATGCTCGATGCTGTCTGACTATCGTCCCTCGCTTTTTTTTTGTCTCAACGCCTTTTTACTTACCCTGAAACTGCCGATTTCCGGGCCTCTCCTTTTTTTTTTTTTTTTTAAATTCCCCGCGCGCTTTACGACGAACTCGCAGCGCCCTCGTTCGTACTGCATTCTTACTTGGCGACGTAACATCCTCCCCCGTTGCGAGAGTAGGCGAGCAACTTACATTGAACGTATATAAATGATTATAGCAGACTTAAATGATCAGAATCGGTTTATTTCGATTAAAGGTAAATATTTTGATTACATCATGGTTCGCAACAGTTTTACAACTTATTATTACATTTGATTAATCGCACGAATTGATTACCCGCCGTGGAATTACACTTGTATAAATACGTTTAGTATTTAACGGAAACATCAAATATTGCAGTGAAGAATAATGAAGAAACTATTTTACGTTACATGCGGTAATGGGCATAGTCGTGTAATATTTCTGACATATTCGCCTAGCTTTGTACGGACCTTTGCTACTCGAGTAACACCATCTTTTCCTGGGTAAACTTCGATTACCACCCCCAAGGGCCATTGATTGCAAGGCTGATTTTTATCTATTATGATAACTACGGCTCCGGGTGTTATTTCTCCTTTGCTGTCTAACCATTTTTGTCGCTTCTGCAATTCGGACAAGTATTCCACATGCCATCTCTTCCAAAAATGTTGGCGAGCTTTGGTAATGAAGCGATAGGTAGACAGACGGTTGTCGGGAATAGAGGTACAATCAGGTTGTGGTAACATGTTAAGAGGTCGACCGATTAAAAAATGAGCTGGAGTAAGCGCGGCTGGATCATTAGGATCAGCCGACATCAACCCAATTGGACGCGAATTCAATATAGATTCGATTTCTATTGTGAGGGTGTTGAATTCTTCGAACGTAAGTAACTTTGCTCCCACTACCCGGTGCAGATGGTGTTTACATGACTTGACTGCTGCCTCCCAAATACCTCCGAAATGAGGAGATAATGGAGGATTAAATTGCCAAGTAATGCGATGGTGGGTAGTGAATTCATTTATAGCCTTGTTAAACGTTTCGGATTTATGCAGTTCATATAATTCACGAAGTTGATTTTTAGCCCCGACAAAATTGGTCCCATTATCTGAGTAGATATGTGAAGGAATTCCCCTGCGCCCAATGAATCTTCGCAATGCTCCTAGGAATCCGTCCGTTGAAAGGTCACTAACTATTTCAATGTGAACCGCCTTTGTTGACATGCAAACAAATATGCATCCGTAACCCTTTAAAGTGGTTCGGTTTCTAAACTTTTTCTCCTTCAGCAAAATTGGACCGAAAAAATCAACGCCCACGTGGCTGAAAACCGCTGACTGTTGCACGCGTGAAGAGGGTAAATCGCTCATTTTACTTTGAAGTGCGACCGGACGATATCGAATGCACGTGTTACACTGTCGAATGATTTTTCTAACTTGGTTTTTTCCGTCTAGAAGCCAGAAGCGGTGTCGGACTGTGAAAAGAGTGCTATGCACGCCAGCGTGAAGCGTTGCGTGATGTAATTCACGTATGATTAAGTCGGTAACATGGTGGTAAGAAGGCAACAAAACTGGGTGTTTTTGACAATCTGGTATTAATGCGTTGACTAATCGTCCGCCGACTCGCAAGACTCCGAACTTGTCTATGAAGGGACTAAATGCTGCCAACCGAGTATTTTTAGTTGTGCCGCTTTTTTTGATATGCTCTAATTCCTTCCCGAATTGTTCTTCTTGAATAAGCTTCCAAATCTTTCTCTCCGCTTCATGTTGCTCCTTTGGCTCTAAATGCGTGTCAGGATATCCAAAAGGATGACGAAGGCGTAAACAATAGGCCGTAACATTAACCAGAGTGTGATATGATGAAATTTTATAGTAAAACGGTTGATTGTCAGCACTAACGGCCGGTGATGTATTTAACAAGCAGGTGGTTTTTCTCAATCCGGGTAATTCAGACACAGGTGTAATTGTTGATATGGGCCATTCGTTTTCGGGACCACGCAACCAACTGAATCCATTGAACCATGATTCATTTTGTAGAAATTCCGTGGGAGTTTGCCCTCGAGATAATGCGTCAGCTGGATTCACTTTACCGGGTACGTGGCGCCATTCGATGTCTTTGGAGTCTCTTTGTATTTCCGCGACTCGGTTGCCCTCGAACACCTTCAGAGCTTGTGGTGTCTTTTTTAGCCAAAGCAGTACTATTTCTGAATCTGTCCAAAATACAACTCGTTTTATAGGAAATTTAAACGCATGTCGAGCTTCCTTGAACAGCCTTGTTAATAGAAGGGCACCACACAATTCTAATCGTGGAATTGTTATCTGCTTAACGGGAGCGACTCTCGATTTTGCGCATGCTAATCGGACTAAAACTCGGCCCTCAGTATCTTTTGTTCGGATGTATAAACAAGCACCGTATCCTACCTGACTAGCGTCACAAAAACCGTGCATTTGCGCTTCTGTATAGTTTGGTAATGCTAAATGTCGGGGGATTCTGAGTTGTTTGATCAATGGTAATTGACTCGCAACTGTTGACCACTTGGTGTACAAAACTTGTGGAACTGCCTCGTCCCAGGCAATCTTTAATTTCCAGCAGTCTTGAATGATGATTTTTAAAACCAAAACCACTGGTCCCAACAATCCGAGAGGGTCGAAGATTCTCGCGATGGCCGACACAATAGTGCGTTTCGTGACTCTCTCTGCGTTGTATACGGGACTGACTGAATAAATTAATTCGTCTGATAGTGCGTTCCAATTAATTCCTAAAGCCTTTCGTGTTCCATCGATACCGTCTGGACTGCCGAGATCTAAGTCTTTCAGTTCTAAATCATCGAGTGCATGTTTGTGGTTTGATGCCCATTTTCGTATATTAAATCCACCTTTGCTCAATAATTGAATAACTTCATCGCGTGTTTGACTGACTTCATCGAGGGTGTCTGCACCGTAAAAGAAATCGTCTACGTAAAAGTTTTCTTTGACTGCGACGCTAGCACGAGGAAAATGATGTTGTTCGTCCTGTGCCAACTGTTTAAGAGTTCTGATTGCCAAGTAAGGGGCTGCGGAAACACCGAACGTCACTGTATTGAGTTCGAAAACTTCGAGTTCGTCTTCTAGTTGCCAAAAAATTCTCTGGTATTGACGATCTTGCGGATCAAGGAGGATTTGTCTGTACATTTGTTCTATATCGGCTGTCACGACATATCGTGGTACTCGGAAGAAAAGAAGATGTATGAATAACTTCGGTTGTATCGACGGACCGGTAAGTAGCATCTGATTGAGTGAGTATCCTTTGTCAGTCTTTGCAGACGCGTCAAACACAACGCGAACCTTTGTCGTAGTGCTGGTTGGTTTAACAACAGCGTGGTGTGGTAAAAAATATCCGGAATTCCCTTCATTTGTGACACGAGACATGTGGCCCTTATTAAGATAATCTTGAATGACCTTTTTGTATTCCTCACGCAATGTCAGGTCTGAATTTAATTTGCGCTGAAGCGAATTGAACCGTCGAAAGGCTTGCTGTTTTGAGTCACCTAAGTCCTTGCTATCGCCCTTGAAAGGGAGCCTGACTACATATCGGCCGTCGCTGTTACGTTTCGTGTGTTGTATATAATGTTCTTCGCAGAGAACGTCTTCTTGTTCGCGCGCGACTGCTCCGGAGCACTCCTCCACTTCCCAAAATCTTTCAATCTGTTTGCTTAAATCAATTAGATTACATGAGGCTGATTCCCCCTTTGTGTCGTTTATTCCTCCTGCAGCTACCCACCCCAGCTGAGTCTTTTGTAAGTATAAATCGCAATTGTCCCTTGACAATTTGACTTGTCCAATAGAGAAGAGTGACACTGTTGTTCCCGAACAAATGAGCAGGTCAACTGCACGTGGCATGTGAAACTGTGGGTCGGCTAGTGGTATATTCGCGGGTATATCTATCATTTCTCGAGGAAAAACTGAATTCGGCACGCGATCCTTGATTTCTGACACAATTAAACAATGCAATTGTCTTTGATAACCGGTAATACGAGATTTTATCGTTATTTTTACACTTCCTTGCGATTCTGTGTACATGTTGTTCATGCCGCCGATGGACGTTCCGCACACCTGAACGGGAAGTCGTAATTTTTGCGCGAATGACGTGGTTACAAAATTTGCGGTAGAACAAGTGTCTAGCAACGCCCGTGCTTCAGTGTAACGCCCGTCAGCACGTCGAACATGTACAACAGCGCTCATCATCAATTGGGACTGCGGTATTTGAAAAAAGGTACTGAAATTCTCCACGTCTAGTCATGCCGGAGAGGGATCTTCGGGCTGAGAATTCGTTGTGTTTGCTGAATTTCCTGATTGGATTTGTGACACGGATTTTGCCCCCGAATGCAATAGAGAGTTGTGATATTTCTCACAGAACTTGCAATGGCCCATCCCGCATTTCCCTTTATGTTTTCGCAGACAATTAAAGCAAAGTCTTCTTTCCCTCGCGACGCTCCATCGGTCTGGTATTGATAAATTTTTGAAACTTTCACATTTATAAATAACATGTGATCCGTCACAATGTGAGCACTGAGCATCTACACTCGTAACCAACGCGCGAGTTCCGTCGTTTCCCTTTCTAAATTTAGCAGCGCGTGAGGTTTCGGTGTTTCGCTTAATAGGCGAAGGTTCTTCAACTTCTACAGCGTCGGATTCAATAGTTTGAAAACGGAAGATTGTTTCGCTTATAAATTTATATAGTTTCTCTAGAGTAGGCAATTCGTCCAGATCAAGAGATTCTTCCCATTTTTCGCGTATTGCTGGAGGTAAAGCTTTTTCAATGATTCTAATAATGATTCTAGTATCGGTCTGAACCTTCAAACCTGTGAGTGAATTTAAATGTTGTTTGACTAGATCGATCATGCTTGATAATTCTTTTGAGGTTGCTCTCTTGATCGGAGAAATTCCTAGAAGCGCATCGACGTGCTTGGAGACAAGTATACGCTTTCGTTCATAATTTTCGGTTAATGTTTTCCATGCTGTGGCATAGTTCTCGCCTTGAATGTCATAAATCTCGATTTTACGCAAGGCGTCTCCCTCTAGCGAATTTCTGAGATAAAACAATTTAACGTTATCATCAATGTCCGTCCGCGCATCGACCATGCCAAGAAATGAATTTTTGAAGGTTATCCATTTATGAGGATCGCCATTAAATTTTCGTAATTCGGCCACTGGCAATTTTAATGTCTTCTGTTTTTCGAAAAACGTTGAATTTGCGATTGGCAATCCGCCGGCTATAGATTGATTAATCGGAACCGCATCCGACGATTTGAACTTATTAATATCTGCTGCTAACGCGTAATATAATTTACGAATATCATTCAATTCTGTGACGTCCGTTACGTCTTTATGCATGACCATTAATTCCTCGTATAATTCTTCATACTTATGAAACGACGCGCTCAAATCGGTTAAACGGAGCAAAAGATTCGGCTTATCTGTTACCTCTTCCTTTAGCATTTGTTGTATATGATCGATATGGCTCTTTATCACCTTCGCCTTGATGCGTACTACTGCTATCGCTTGGTCAGACATGATGTCGGCTTAAACTCTAGGATCGCACAACTAAGATTTTCGTATGCGGAGGAATATCCTTTTGACTATGACTCCGCTGGTAGTTGAGCCGGATCCTTGTGATTAGATGAGCCGCTTGGTTATGTTGATTGATTGACGATTGATAGGCGTGCGGACACACCTCACAGGAGGCACCAATGTTTCCGTGATCACAGACTTCTCTTCTCAATTCATCGAGAGGAAATCTGCATATTTAAATTTGTGCATTACATTTATGTCGTCTATAAGACTGCCTATCTAGGCTGAGAATTCTAGACGTATTTTATAGCGAAATGGCAATATAGTATGTTACAGCTGAGGACTCGATGTCCCGCTATAGTATGCGATTGATTGCATTCACACAATGTTATGTGCGAAAAGGTTTTGGTTGAGGAAATGTCGTAGCTGAGGACTCGATGTCCCGCTATAGTGTGCGATAGATCGCCATTACACAATATCGTGTGCGAAATGATTTTCGGCCGAGGAAACGTGATATCCTGCCTGTCGATATTAACGATTAAATATTGCAAGCTATATTTTACCTTTGACCTTTCAATATCGGTCGTATTGAACACACCCGAGCTCTCGCACTCGCTATAGAAAATCCTGAAGCTGCTCCAAAAATCGTCTATGGGACACGTCACCGGCTTCGGAGGGGATCGATCTTTGCCGAAAAAGACGCAGCTCTCTCGTAGACGACCAGCTCTCTCGTAGACGACCAGCTCTCTCGTAGACGACCAGCTCTCTCGTAGATGCTCGCAGGGATGCTCGATGCTGTCTGACTATCGTCCCTCGCTTTTTTTTTGTCTCAACGCCTTTTTACTTACCCTGAAACTGCCGATTTCCGGGCCTCTCCTTTCTTTTTTTTTTTAAATTCCCCGCGCGCTTTACGACGAACTCGCAGCGCCCTCGTTCGTACTGCATTCTTACTTGGCGACGTAACATATGAAGCAGAGTAATGAATTTCGGTCTGCTGCGTGACTTTTCCTTTTATTATTTCCTGCTGCATCTCTCACCGCGTATAATCGATTCGGCTTTTATAATCAAAAGCTTGCCGAGCTTTTTATTGAATTCCATTTTATCTAATCTTCCATTACAACAATTTAATTAAATTGTCGTTATCATACTGTTAGTCATACACCCAGTATTAATAAACGCAATCTAAAACCGAGCACATAAAATTGACTTTTCACATAACGAATGCCTCGTATAATACTCGCATATCTTGCGAGCGCTAAATCCGAGCACATCTCGTTTTCCGCGAGTCGCTGAATAATGGCATTCCCGAAAGGAAACGAGCGCCGTAAATAATCTCGTTGTCGGCTTCGGCTGACTGTACAAACGCGAGAGGCTCGTATCCTAACCTTTCCCATTTTCAGCCAGACTCTTGGGTTCCATGCGTCTTCAGCGAATCGAAGCTGCAATCGAGAGGCGCGCGAAGCTTTGCATTTGAATGCGCTGTACTCTGTTTCGACTTGACGGATGTTGCATGCGAACATCGACTCGTTACTTTTTCTTCTTATTCTCGAGACGGATCGAGGGATCAATCATGGTTTCGTAGATGCGTTGCGGTGACCGTATTGTGGAAAAACAGATGAGTGCAAAGCTGTGTAAAAAATTCGCTGATTCACTCTATGCCGTATAATGAATGGATGCGAAGAATGGAGGTATGATGGATTTTAAATCGATGGGGCTGCAAAGTTCTTTTTACGAAAGTTGCGCCTTGGTCTGCAGGTATTATCCTGTATCGAGGGAGAAACTTCGTTTTCATAAAAAACTTTGCCAGTTTGAAGTAGAACATGAATTTACATCGCCCGGAAGTGCAAAAGTGCATGAATTAGGAGTACTTTATTTTCGCGAGTCGAACAGATAACACAAACTGCCTTTAATAACTTCAGGCGCAGGTAGTTGAAAGTTTGGAATTTAGAACGAAAAAGTTATTTAGATTATTGCTTCGCGTTGAAGTTGGATTTATCCAAGCACACCTATCCAGAGCAACGAGCATTGTTTCTTCCAAAGCGCTATCATCATGATGTAAAACCGATGTTCACTTTGCTGCAACACGCTCATCCATCACCCAGTTAAAGCTCTGCTCTCCTAGATATCGACTCTAGATTCGTCGACGCGCGCGAAACCTGCCGCTGCCTCCGACTCTCCCCTGTGTATTCGCGCACCTACTGCCACTATTTTTCATCTCCTCTTTTGGCCACTTTTTTTTACGCGGCTCGCTTATCCCGAAACGCTGTAAACACAAACGACGTGTCGCGTAAATCATATTGTACACAAAAACAAGGCGAGCAGCAGCTTCCAACTTTCATGACGAGAATACATGGGTTTGTTGTCGAGAATAGAGGAGAGAGGAGCTGGAGATAGAAAACAAGACGCGAGCTTTTTACGCCTCGAGAGCATAGTCTTGAAGTACTTCGAGTGGATGACAAATCTTTCCAAGTTTTAATGGACGTGGAAAAGTTGAAATTTGATTCCTTGCGCATGATGATATGCTGGATAATATCGTCAAAGTTAAGCTAAAGTGCGCGAGAGAGACGACGGAATTGTGGTTTTCACCGAAAATGCAGGTAAAGTGCGACGATGTAAATAATGATGTACTATGCACTGAGGAATAATTGATTGTAACTTTATTATTTACAATTATTTATTGTTCGCATCGCAGAACAAAAATATAAAATCCTACGATCTTCCATATACACTCGATAGTACGTCTACTACATTTTTTTCATAACCCAGATATGTAAAGATAGGAAGGATGTAAAGAACGTATATAACAAAATTCAGTTGTGTATACATGAGAAATGCGCGAGCGAGTCGACTCGTCGATACAATACCGTCGCGTATATAGAACCCAACACGGCGTGCGACGTAAAAACTCTGTTCTTTGCGCGACTGAGAATTTGCATACACCTACGGGGTACGCTGCTGGCTATCCAAATATTCGACGAATACCAGCGGGAACTTCGGTGAATCGATTTATCTCTGATTTTTCGTTGATGAATTTTGAACGGATTGACAGGTGGTAACGACTTTTTTTCGTGACAGATTTTTTATGGCAAAGGCAAATAGTGAATGTACTTTTACTACTAGAATGCTTGTTGATATAGCAAGGAAACTGCATTTTCATTGCATAAGCTTCTAGTAAAAGGCTTATACCTACCCCGTTTCTATGCGCATGCATTTCAATTTTTTATGCGATGCATTATTTTGTCGGTGAACTACTTTTTCTTGTTTATTCGGGAGTATTTATACACTATTACAAAAGTTTTATAGAATTTATAAATTGGGAAACTTTTATTACAAGTTTCTACAGAATCGCATATTGTTAACTGGAAACCGTCGAGCTTGAAATGAAGTAAACTTTATGAAAACGTTTTAAAAGAACTATAGTAAACTCTCTAAAACTGAATCAGTGAAATTTCACTGAAAATCAGTGAATATTCACTGATTGAAAAAGCCAGGAATCACCCCACCAGGAGGCATATACACGTGCACGCTTCTTCTCTGTAGCATACAGTACTTTTACTGCCAATTTTACGTTAATCACATTTCCTCTCGACTTTCTGGTCCACCGACTTGCACACAAACAAACACAAGTAGTATGCTTTATTCCGAAACACTATAAATGCTGCTCAATCGTTCGGCGAAGCCTCCCACAACTGTGAACTGACGCTCCAGACTACAGCAGGCCCTGTTGGTAGGGGCCTTTCACTCTGTGCGCATGCTCTCCGCATGACGCTTCCACAGGTTATATACCTATACTTCTTAAGACGCGTCGGCCGCCATGACACTCTAAGCGCATGCGCAATGACTCAACGTAAAGTGTTTATATATAAAACGAAAATTTATAATTCATGAAGGAACAAGTTAAACGCGAAAAATAACTTATCATCCTGCTTTTATGCATCATTTTACGCAAAACCCTTTTTATACAAAGAAAACACAATTGAATTCAATCTAACAAAAATTAATCCTTTATTTATGTCAAGCGGCACATCCCCAGCAAACAAACCAATCACGTACGTAATCAACTCCATACCTCGGCTCTTCATCACGAGCTGCACTCGAGTGAATTTCCCTATCTGCAAATTTAATTGACCACCAGCTAGTCGAAGAAAGCGTTCGTCCGCGCGTGGGCATGTTATTCATTAAAATACGGACGGATTTGAATTTCGCATGCTGGTCTCACGCTTACCGAGTAATTAGCGAACACGTCCTCGTTGACGTGGACTTCTCCGCTGCTTTTGTGGAGTTTAAAGCCGACACGACGCCGCGTCGTTTGTTATGCAGGTACGTGTACGCGCAAAAGTTGCCGAAAAGCTTTGTCGAATAAGCACTATATATAGGTATGTACTTCAAGTTTGTCGTTTGAATTATACATTTTCTTATTATGTTTTATTTAGTGTATGCCAAGAATTAAATGCTGTTTTTATTTTGCGTTCTAGTTTTTGCTCTGATATCAGAGACTCTGTCATTTTATTTCTGCTTTTTTTGTAGGAGCGTACGTGGGATTTTCGTTTATATTGGAAGAAATGTGAAACCATTTTTGGGGAGACAAAAGTGATTTAGTCTCTATCCTATAAAGGTTAACTGAAAAAAGGATGCTTGGAATATTCCCAAAGTATTGTAAATTTACGGCGATTTAAAGAGACGTAGAGAAATAATAGTAGACATAAATAAGGGCACGTATATTTTCAAACGAAAATAAATACTATTCTAAAGATATATAAGTTGTTGTCGCTCATCGCGTGAGCAACTATCGTTGTGACGGGAAAGTGGTGAGGAGTTATTAATCCAAGCACAAGATTACAGTAAAAAATATGTATTGGAACTTCGAAAAAATACAGAGGCACGATGTAAACAGCTTCGTGTCGTGGACTGAACTGTATACTGCCGCTGCAGCTACCCTCGCCGAGCCGCCACCCGACGTCAATCGTCGTTGACCGTTTTTAAATTCATCTCCCATTCCGTTCTCTCACGCATACAATCACTTGCCTGTACTAGAAAAACTCGGGAAAGTTCCGTCGCCTACGCCGAAACTGTCCCCGCGCTAATCCGTACCGCCATAAAACAAGAACTCGAGCCCAAGCCCAAACATCGCGCGCCACTCAGCCAGACCCGACCGTGCGGGCCTTGTACGCACGCTCGACTCCGTTCTGCATGCAGCCAGATGTTTGCTCTTGAGCATCAAATTCGAGCCGATATGCTTTTCTTCGAGGAAAGGCTATAAAATCGGCTCCGCGTCTCGCAGAGTCTCGCTTCGTCTTCACAAAGCGAGCTCCTTTTTTTTACCTAACACGTGCGCGCTACGCAGTTACAAATACAACGCGTTCGCTGTTCTTGCATTCGCCCAAGCCGAGGCTTGTGACGTGGGAAAAACTCTCGTTTTGTTTCACGAGAAGAAAACCCACGCCAAGAACAGAGATTACAATTCCACGTCTTATTTATATTATTCTACGCGAGCGTTGCCGACCAATATTCGAACGCGCGGTCACACGGTACATCATACGAAAACATGCACATAGGCCACTATCAAGCGTACCTCTTTCGCGGATACGACGCATCTGCGGCCCTTTAAGCACAAGAGCGACACTTCGCCTCTCTTGCCTTAGTGCTACATGGCCAGTGTAGCCTCTCCTTCTTACAAGTTATTTCAATAACTAAGGAAGAGAAAGCGGCCTCATCCGAAAACTATAGAAACGAATGNAAAATAGTTTTTGTTAGCGCGCGTTTTCGAGCGTAGCTGCATACGACGCTATCCCCCTGGATTTTCCCTGGTTTTATGGAAATAACGGCTGGCGACGGATTACGCAGTAAGACAAAGGCACGTCTCCCCGAACGCATCGGCAGGGACGGCGCCGGGTTTTATGGCAGGGCCTACGTAGCTGATCGAGCGGCCTCTACAGTGCTGCCGCCAATCGAGGGACTACCTGGAGGACGAAGGGATGCCGGGATGCAGGTAGCAAGGACAGTCTGGTTGAGTCTGCGCTAGTGAGCGCATCGTATTTTGGAGAAGAATCCAAGAGAGGAGATATACGTTGGTATTGTCGGGTTACCCTCTAGTGTACATCACTAGTAAGAACACTGCATATATTATATTTAAAATTAGAGATTTTTATAATATTGTGCAGAGCATAAGAAAATGGAGGACAGTAATTTCGTAAAGAAAACTGAGGAATCAATTTTCTTCAATATCTGGGAAGCCTTGAAAGCTGGAGAGTATGATACAGTGATGGCTCTACTCGAAGGAGTAGACGTTAAAGCTGTTGTCGATTCCAGCAAAAAAACTTTATTGCATTTATCGGCGTTTTACGGAAATGCATTTATCACGAATCATCTTATTAAGTGCGAATGTACCATCGATGCAAAAGACGACAATGGAATTACACCCTTGATGTTGGCAATGCACTATTGTCACCCAGAAGTGATCAAAATTCTGATAGACGCAGGCGCTGATATATGCATGATCGACTCGTACGGCAGAAGTCCAGTCTTCTATGGAAAGATTGAAGGTGACCCCAGGATCGATAACATCATCAAATCAGCATTCAAGGACAAGAAAACAAACAAATATATGGTAATGAAGTTCTTTATGGATGCCAGGCATTTCAAGCATACTTACAATCAGCTCAGGAGCATTAATCACGAGGGGCGAATAAACTACTATCTTAGATTTGAACAGTCTGAATATTATTTATATGACGAATGCAACCCAGAAACAGTACCTTTGATAAAGGCTGTCTTTCTCAAAGACGTGCCTCTACTTCTAATAAATTTAAATTACCGAGTCTCGCCGAACGTTCAAAATGCAAACGGTTGGACTGCACTCCACGCGGTCGGAACAATAGCTTCGTACTATTTCAAAAAAATACCGGGTGTAATCAGCGAAGTATCGAAGATTGTAAAGATTCTTTTTGATCAAGGCGCTGACGTCAATGTTAAAGACAACAATGGTGCGACACCCTTACACGTAGCAGCGACTTTTGGTTCTCCCGTGTTTTGCAATTTGTTGCTGAAACAAGGAGCAAATGTCAATGCTAGGGATAACGAAGGTCGAACGCCATTGCATGTTGCTTTTATGGGTTGTGCTTTTAAAATATACGAAGATGAAAAAGAAACTGTAAACGTTTTGTTAAAAAACGGAGCTGACGCGTTTGCAATATCGTCGAAAGGTATAACCGTACTCGAATTAACACGAGTACGGTTCACACACAGCTACGATGTTAGAGAGCCGATGAGAAGTTTCATTTTGAAGAATTTGGCAATATTCAGCAGTCTGGGAAAGCCCGTGGATGAGAGTCATTTAGCGGTTATCAGAAGTGATGAGGAAATGCAATCTTATTACCAGAGATGCGAGACAGAGCTGTGTCTCGCCAAGGAAGTCCGGATAATTAATAATGTGACACTTTTTGACTTGCTGACCAAAAGTACGCGCGTACTTGCTGTTAACGTGAAGAATAAGGATTTCCGCAGAACCATCGAGAGTTTCAGATTCCACAACAACTATCCAATTTTTGCTCAACGAATTCAGAGGCAACTCGAGGTGGCGGAAAATAGAAAGAATATGACTAATGAAATTGCAGCGATACTAAGTGAAGCTATACCGTGCTTTAATCCTGATCATCTAGCACTCGAGCATTTGCTGAGCTTCTTGACCTATGAAAATCTTAAAAAAATGACTGATAATCGAATCGACGATTATTCTTTGGATTAATGATTATTAAATATAAACTTATTGTTATAAAATAAATATTTTTAAGATTAAAAAAAAAAAAAAAACAACGCATTTCTCAATTTTCCCTATGCATATTATGTTTTTATCCAAAGCGCAGCGTTCCAGAATATTCAATCCTATAAAAATAGATCCATCCGGCGCAATTCGAGCCCAATATCAATTAAAATAATTCACAGGCCGCTTATCGGATTCGCATCTCCTCTCGGTGAGGCAAATTAAATTCGAATCCAGAGTATCCCCCCTCGAAAAACAAGCAGATAAAGCAGCGGATAAAACGCTGAGGCAAACGAGGTCAGATACATTTTTTAAAGGGATATCTCCTAAAGCGTCGGTAAGGATATTGCGCCTCGAGCTTCTCTCCATTACTTCTCTCATGTATATACATATACATACAGCCAGAGAGTCTCGGTAGTCTTGCAGCTACGACGCTTATCGACGAAACTGCGCGCCGCTGGGAATACGACACTGCTCTCTCCCTCGTTTCTTGCCTTTCCCGACAACTCGAGAAATCTCGTTTCGATCGCTATAATACTTACTCGGTTGTGATTTTCACCGGCAGCGCGCGAGAATATCGCGTGCCTCGCGCTACTAAATTTCTCGCGCGCGCCTCTACTTATATCGCGCCAATTGAACTGACCCCAACTTGCAGATCTCGAGTCTCGCGAGAAGTTTACGACCGTTTGCGTGTTGCCTGCGTTCCTTCGAGAGAGAGAGAGAGAGAGAGAGAGAGAGAGAGAGAGAGAGAGAGAGAGAGAGAGAGAGAGAGAGAGAGTCTCGTATTCGAGCTTGTTTTTCTCGTTTTCCGGCTCATTTTAGAGGGCGATTGGCTGAGGGGGAAAGATCGTTCTACTTTTTTTCGAGCTAATTTGTTTCGTTGGGGTGATTTTTTCCTCGTCGATGAAGACGCTTGGATTCTCGGGTTTTAAAGAAAAACAACTCAATCTCGTGTAAGGAAATAACCACGTGCATCAATTTCGGAAAAGAAACAGTGGATTTAAAAGCCGAATCCTCGACGAAAACAACAACTCGTAAACACACACCAAAACGTTGTAAGCTCACCGAAAATTCGCTTAATTAGGTACTGGCCATACACGAGTATTTCTCAAGCGCACATACACACAGTGAACCACCCCGTATATCCGTGCAATTTCCCAAGGCCGATAAGGAGACCAGTACCTCGCGTACGTGTACACGTGCTGATGAGGCGAAAGTTCGAAGCCGTCCAGAGACTCCTATACACATGCTAGTCAGCGATTAGCAGGCGGCTCGCGTTTACGCAAGCACAGCTGAACTTTACGCGCAAGCTTCGTCTCATCTGCATAACGCTTTCAGCTGTGCGCGCCCGCGTGCAAGCCGCTGTACATAAGGATGTGTGCGAAGCGCGCCACGATTAATCTTCGGCTCCGAGGCTCTCGTCGCACGTGTGCAAAGGGTTAATTATTGAAGATGCGAGTAGCAGCGCGTGCTGGTGTCGAGGCTCAAGATCGTAGGCGAGAAAGCGCGTGTTTCACTTTCGGACGAACCAGGGCGTTCGGGGCAAATGTTTGGACGGATTTAATGAACGCGGGATATATATAGTGCATCAGCTGCCGTGTGCGGCTTCCGAGCTTTATAGAGCTACTGGGATAGTGATGTAAGCGTTCTGTAATGTTTATTCGTATGTTAGGTCTGATTAGATGCGATGGCTTTAAGCGATTTGATTAACGTCTTGTTTGTCGAGTTCGTTGCGCTGACGCTGCTGAGTGATGAGAAAAGTGGAGGCACGTCTTTGATCGCTGATTGAATTAGTATCTGAGAAGAAAATGTTGTATCTTTCTTCGCCTTCGGTATTGGAATTCTGATAACGGTGCAGAACAACGATTCTTCTAAAAGGCTAGTTTATTGGATATTTGTCATCAACCTGCACGACATTTCACATTTTCCGTAACACTGCAGACGCATCGCTATCCTTCCCTCCTGATCAGCCGGCATATTTGTTATAGCTCTCGTGGCACGGCGACGTTTGTCTTCTGTTTACACGTGTTTCCAGCTGCACAGCTCCGGAGAGATATGGATTTTGCTGCGTCGTCTACGCGGCGCGATTTATCGACGCGCATCTCGCCGGGAAACGACAGCTGAGATGAATGGAATTTTGCCGCTGTTGCTCGTGTGTAGTACAGAGTATCGAGAGAAAAGAACGCGTACCTATACACTTCGTGTTTGTAGAAAATTATTTTCTAGATTTATCTGCACAGCAACGCTGGTATATACGGAAGGAATATACAGGAGAAAGTGGAGTACGTTGCATTACGCGCGCCGGAGGATTATTCATTTAGTCGTACTACTGCGCACTTTTTTCCGCCTGCGGCATCGGGCTGGTTTATTCTTGTTTGATTGCGGAGGGTTTTAATTTATTTTGCGCATTTTTTCCTCTTTCACTGAAGAACCGACGACGGTTATCTTGCTTACGCGGTACGAGGATTTCAGTTAAGTCTGATGGAGTTCGCTTGCTGCATTGCAGGATATGCGTTGGCTTTGCGACTTTGCATAGTTATTATGCGTTTGTGGTTTAAAATGCAGATTATGTTTGTTTCTTATTCTATAGGATTCGTTACTGTGTATTCATTTTTGCCTTTCTAAATTTGATTCGAGAGTTTTGGTATGTTCATTTTGAATGTATCATTGTTTCAGTGCCACGCTTGTCTAAAATCTTTATATCAAGTCAACTGAATATTTAAACGAATTTTGTATCGCTGCACAAACAAGTGAGTGGTTCGTACAAATATAAATAAATAATTATGAATGTAAAATATTCTTTTGTAGGGTAGACATTTTTACTTGGTTACCATCAAAGCTAAAAGAATCACAGTGATGATGCGGTAACGACGCGTCTGATGATTCATTTGCTGGAAAATGTTCGACGATGCGAGATTAATTTAATTGCCCTTGCAGTTTTATGGTCCGTGAAATTTTCGGCCGAATATATTGAAGTGGATGCTCACTTAAGGGAGAACTTGTATTCAAAATCGATCAGTCATCGCTTCGCCGGCTTGTTCTCCATCGGGAAATCAAACTCATGAGATAGTTAGCTACTATACTTCGAACTTATATCATGTTGGACGAGTGTTTTTTAATTTTCGCAAAATTTGCAGATTTTTGAGTAAATTATGGTCTAGTAAAATCTTTTTAAATTAGTTAAAAAGCAATAATACATGATATTACGAACTGAAAATTATTTATCAGTCAAGTTAAAACAAAAGGGATTTTCACACGCACACATACCCGTATATCCCACCCAACTGTTTACGAATAAATTCTGCTCTATCTCGTTCACCAGTAGCCCAGCACATGCATCCTCGTCCCACAGGAAAAAACAAAAGCCCGTGAAAACCCATTCCGCCCCCACATTTTATCCGATCAGTGGATTCAAATCGTTGTTCATTGTGCTCGCCCTACACACATAAATTCGTCCTACTTCCCTATATACTCTTCCAAAAAAAGCTATTAAATCAAGCCTGAGAATATACGACCCGACCACAGCATCACACATACACACAGTCCATCCGCGAGTCTGCTTTATTATACAGCGCTTTAAACTTGCGCTCAAACGCCTCGCAAACGCGAGAAGTTTGATTGGTTCGGGCCGGTGCGTTTGGTGCATTAATTCAATTCGTTAGCGCCGAAAGACCATACGTCAAAGTTCGTCGGGGCAGCCGCGAGACGCACGTGTGCGCCGCTCGCTATATTAATCTGCCGTGAAGCACCGTCCGATCCTGACCTCGTGACGTCTCTCGATGCTCTATAGCTTTTCTCGCGCTGAAAAGTGAAAAGCTTTCTATTTTCTCTCTGCGTGCGCGCGTTCATCACTTGCTCTAACCCCCGCCCCCCCCCCCTCCCAC
>CM053170.1:13620569-13738134 GCA_012977825.3 Pteromalus puparum | reverse complement strand
CCTCCCACGCGCACGTATATATTATCCCCTACTGCAGAACTTTCTGCCTTTGAGATATTTGTTTTTGATGTTTCACGTGCTGGAGAATGCGTTATATTTTCCATTACGGACGCGATAATTGGATGAGGTATTCTCGGCTTAGTGTGATTCATGTGATATTCGTTATATTTGATTTTTTTTCTAATTAACAGCGGGGTAATTATATACTGCGAAGCTTTGATTATGATTATTTGATGTGTAAGAACGAATAAAGGATGCGGGTAAGTAATTGCGATGGAAATATTATAGGTTTTATCTTAACACAAAGAAAACTCGACCTTCCTACTCTACGTGTTAGTTAATAACACAAGAGATTTTAGTCTATAGGAAAGCTCACGTGTAATAAAAATAAACTCGTAAAAAATGCATTTTCTAATCAGCTAAGACAACGGCAAAAAAAAGAGCACCTTGGTTCTCTAGTTAACGTCTAGTGTACTGTTACGCTCATTTACCTAAAAGCTAGCAACAAAATTAAACTCTGAAAGCTCCGACTGCACTCACGCTCTCACGTGATGTTTCGCGTCTACGTGCGCAAGCACCTGTGAGTGATACTTTATGTATTACACATTAGCAGCAACTTGATAAACGAGCGCTGCTGTTCCTGACGGCAAGAATTGTTAAAATAAACCTTGGCCATTTTTTGCGCTAGCGAGAAAAAAAAACGTATTTGTTAATGTTTGTGCATCGAGTTAGCCAGCAAAATGAACTAGTCCCTGTACACACACGTGCAGGTGTGTATAAAAGTCAGCGGGTGTCATAAAAATGAGTTTTTATTTTTTTTTCCGCGGGTGATGAATGCTTTTTTCCCTTGTCTGACGGGTGAGAACAGGAAAAAATCGTTTAGAATTTACAGTGAGTTATGGACATTTTCATCGAATTCAGCGCCTTGTCATTTTTTACGACTGAAACTTTCACGCGACGGGAAAGATGTTTAAGTTTGAAACGCTTTTTGACGGTATTTTCAGGGCAAGTTAGTCGAGATGTGTGAAATTTGACGGGGCGTGTCGATGCAAATAACGTCTCTACCCGCGGCTTTAGAAAGACAAAGAAATTTGACAGAATTTCATGACATAAATTTAAATTTCAATCATCGATAAAACCTTACGACATTATAATACTCTGTATTAATAATAACTCCAGCGAAAAAATGCCACATGTCGTAAAAGGTTCCGCGCGGATCCGTAACCACAATTTCCATCTTAAAGGACTACCCGAAGAATATTTAGAGTCCTGTAAAAGTCGAACATCGAGCCCTTAAAGCCGCGGCTAACGGCTGCCGTTCTACGTCGAATATCAAAAACCTCGAGAGGATTACGTTTACCGCGTGGATTACCAGCCGCCGTTACCTCGCGCGTTAATATGTAAGAACGATCCCTCGAGCCCCTCGCGTCGTTTTAAAGAGCAAGGACACGAGAGCAGCGCATTAAATTCTCGTCCACTTCTAAACAGACTCGAGTGGCTTTTCAATTTTGGCCTACCGCATTCCGGCTGACGTGGCTCTCTCTTTAGTCTGGTTTATATTATGAACAAGGTGCACATACTATACTTGTGAAATTGCCTTAGACTAGCTGATTTTTATGCTGCTAAAATTATGCAGAATTGTTCAAGGTGTGCAGTTGCGTTTTTATTCATTTTTATTAATCAAACTTATAAATCGAAAACCAAATATTATTTCCTTTAAAATTGCATTTCGACTTGTTTACTCAAATAATATTTTACCCGCGTAGTGCATAAGCAAAATTAAATCGACCACAACAATAAATATGTATAAAGTTCCTAATGCTACAAATCCTACTGACTATAAATGCAAAGCTTCAGTTTACACGCGTCATGCAGAAAGAAACTACGAGAGAAAACATTCATTTAATTATGTAAAAAAGTCTCACCACGGCCAACTGGCTTATACCTGCGCGAAAACAATACAGACCGAACAGCCGTAATCCTTGTGGCTAACACGTGGATTACCTCAGCCTGCATAATGTAAGCGTCGTCGGCAAGGACACACCGAACGTTTGCGCAACTTCCATCGAAGTTTTCCTACCAGTGAAATTTCCACTGGATCACCGACGGGGGAGACTCCTGCGGTGCTTTTAGCTCACCGCCGAGAAAAACAACTACACCGACGCTCGGAGTTTTGCTATATGTATAGGTGAACACGCTAAACGCTGCGCAGTAAGTTGCCGCCAGAGTGATTTGTAAGCTGGATCAACCTGAGTTCTAGCGAGTTATTTACTTTCGCGACAAGAGAAATAGCCTAACAAGGATAAAGTATTCAGCACTAATAAATTTCGCGAAGCCGGTTTTAAATAAATGGCTATAATTTGAATTTTTTGATGTTTACTCCCTATGCATCAGATGCCCAATAGAACATCCGAGAGTAAATCAGGGCGTATCAACAGGCCAAATATTTGATTTACTTCAAGTGTATGATCGTCAATCAATACATAGACCGTTGATTGAGCGAAATCCGTAATGTTCCCTTTGAATCCTCCTAACCTTTGAAGATTTATTTGTACAGCAAACTCGTTAGCGCATCAAAGCAAAACCTTCAAAATAATTTCATTTCGTTATGAGTCATCCAATTAATTTTGATTGCCAGAACAATAAGAATATTCTTTATGCGCATCCGGAAAAACAGCCAAGCCGCTCATCTGCATACACCGCCGGCTTTGTACGCTCGCACACGTTTACAGACTCGCGGATATCAAAATTTAATGAGACTCCCTCGCTGCGCTCCGGCAAAAAAGCAAAGAATTACAAAGCACAACGGCGAACATAATTTAAGAACGTCGTGCATGTTTAATCCGGGCTGCGCCTGCTCTGCATATATATATACTCCGGGACGTGGAAAAACTTTGTGCCTCGAGCTTGCAGCAAGAATCCGCCAGTCATTCTTCGCTGCGCCTCAAATCCGCTCATTATGCTTGGGTTTTTAACGTGTCTTGTTTGAATGATATAGAGGTTCTGAGAGAAAAACTATGCATGTGGTATATTTAGTGGATCTTTTGGGAGAGTTGCATTGGATTTTGTGGCTGCGGTAATCTTGAAAACTGAAATACTGTGAAAAAGTCTCGAAATACTTTACCAGCAAAACATTAAAAATACATTGCCTGTTTGTATCAATAAAAACTATCTTTGTATGTGCAGCTTCCAATAAACTCGGGCCATTACAAGCGAATCAAGAGAAATTAATATGATAATGACGACAAGATAGCGGATTTATCGCAACAATTAAGAGGGTCTGTGAACGCGCGAATGATTTATTCCGACAATTAGACCATTCATCTTGCTTTGCAATTAAGTAACTCTCTTGCCAGCCAATAAAGCAGCCCCTTACGATCTTCGTCTGTAAAAGCATTAGCTCAGCCTTTCGCGTGTCTGCCCATTCAATTATCTCACGCGCTTATTAATATTGACGAAATAAGGTTCAGACTAGATCAGAGCGAATTCAGGTCAGTTGTCGAGCTCCGCTAACGCGTATATATGTATAATATATATTAGACGAGCACAGCATCTTTCGAAGGTGAGGGAGCTTGGCATTTAACTTGCCTCTTGCATGAGAACGATAGAGCTGTTTACGACATTTTACAAGGCTTCCTTAGGAAGAAAGCAAAATAGCTTGAGCGGCCCAAACAGCTTTCGGCTAATATATGTATTGCCAACTCCACACCCGGTCTAAACAAATTCCACTTTCATATCCTTGGTACACAATATTCATGAATTCTTTATTTTTCAAAACAACATAACAGCATCAAAGCAGAGCAACGCAACTATTATTCAAATACAACAGGTCAATTTATCACAGTAATCTTTATACACGAATACACCGCAGCCTTCTCCATAATATAAGCTAATACCCACTATAAATCCTTCTCAACGCGCACAGTATAGCGCTTCCATTTGCAGGTCCGCTCGAGCCCATCGCTAAACAGCAATTCGCGCAGAAGCGACGGTTGCAGAGAGCCTGAGAAACGAGAGACTCGCGTCTACTCTTTATACGAGCGTTGTCTCGTTCCTTTAGCCAGCGAATCAGACGACGCTCCTCAGCTCGCTCGACTCAGAGTGGAAGACGACGGCACAGCGCGTAAGCGGCTTATCGTCCCGATAGCATAGCAGCAGCAGCGGCGTTGCGACGAAGAAAGAAGGTAAGCGGGATATCTCGAGGGGGGGTTCTTCGAGGCCATTATTTTCAGCGCACGTCTCTACGGAGCCCACCACGTGTGTCGCCTTTTCCGAGAGCGAAGGGAAGGTTAAATGCACACGTAGAGAGACCGCGAAACCTCTGCGCGCGAGAGGAAAGGGAATTAGGAGGACGATCGTGAGGCACTTTCCTCCTGCGCTCTGTCTCTCTTTTTCTGCTCAACTTCTTTATACGTGGTGCGGAGTTTTTCCTGCGAGGCGTCTAGTAGAGATACCGATGCTTTGAGAAAAGCAATGCGAGATGTTTGTAGCTTCGCTTTTGCGCCGGTCGGCGATGTTTTAGTTAATGGAGCGTGTACCGGATGCTACGAGCTGATATTATAGGAGGGGCGATCAGTTTCCTTTTTTCACGCTTCCGCGCAACCAACGTGGCGTGAATCGAAATGTGTACTTTGATGTCTTACTTGACGAAGGAAAAGACGATAAAAAAGTGAGCGTTAAAATTTGCTGTAGATTTAATGGTTATTATAGAAATTCTATACGGGTGATTGGGAACATTTGTTATTTATTCTGATGCTGAGTTTACACAAGTTCGTACTATGCGCTGATAATTTACCACGGGTAAGATACTATTTGCTAAATTAGCATTTTCCCACAAGTAATAATCTATGTTTAACACGCAGTTATTAATATTATAGTAACGTCCTGTTGTATATTGATATATCTACACAAACAATTGAGGAACATTGTATTTTAAACGTTATAATATTATACCTTTACAAATAAGATATTGACAAACTTATAGTTTTAGCTTTTACATTCTATGAAAAAAATATTGATGCATGGGTGTTTGTCTAAAGGGGTATAGTTTTGGTATGTATGTATGTGTGTGTGTACTTTCTACCAAGGGCGTAGATTAATTAATCGTATATCGTATGGCTATTTGTAGAAAGTCACTTGTCTGTCCCTATGTCTTCCGATCCATGTCGCCTTAGCTAAGTCTGAAATCTCGGCATTATAAATTATTCTGCTACTTCTCACATCTGTGCTGATGATGATCGTCGGTGCAGGACTGCAGTGTCCATAATGTTGTAAAACAAACCAGTTTTGTACTGGCCCTTCTCACACTGCTTCAACTTTCTGGCTAGCAGAGATAGGTGGCATAGAGGCGCCTTTTAACTTCCCCCAGCAGAATCTGCGTACAGAATGTATATATTATAGCGGTGTGCCACTGTAGTAGCGCCTGCTTAGGCCACTCATGTTATAACTGTCTAAACCAATATATTCGAAATTCATTTACTATTTTTTTTTTGTTTTGACATTTACGAATTTGTTAAATAAACTTATTCGAGATGTTCTAAAATACGTCAGAATAGAGAAACATCGAGTACTACTACGTCTCGGTGAAAAACTATTATAGAATCATTCACTGGTGTAACTATATAATATATTATAAAAACGAATATGAATTTGACAGCTCTCATGCTTTTGATTGAATATGAATTTCAGTCAAAAATAGTGTAAAATATAGTACAATGAGAGTACATTAAACAAATTTGATGCAGATTTCAAAATTTATAATACACCCACTTCAATTTCAATACCTCATTCTTACAACTTCCTAAAGAGAATCCTTAAGTGACTCGAAAACGCAATCAAATCGTCCGATAATCTGAATAGTTCAATCAGTCGACTTAACAGACCACCATTCGTTTCTCATCACATCAAGATCACCGCAATTCAGGTCGATTCTTCATCCGTGTATACAACATAGAAGCAGCGGCGGATTCTCCTTTCGCCATACAGTTCTCTCCGCGTAAATGGTGATAGCCGCCGTATACCTCTGCCGCTGCGCCTGACTTACACAGCCGCACACATCCGTCGTAAGCAGAAGCGTCGGCCTGTCTTGTCTTCGGTTATATACACGCAGCGCGCGAGAACATCTCGTTCCATTGAGTCAGCCTGATTGCGATAACGGGAGCGAGGGAGAGACGTACAGACCACAGAGACGGCCTGTGTATATAATAGAGCTTCGAGAGAGGTGTTGGCATAGGGCTCGAAAGCGTGTGGGTGTAGCTGCCTGCGCCACTTTCGATATTCCAATACACGCGATTTATTACCCTAATGGCGAGTATAAAGGCGCCGTTACGTGACCTGATTTAGCTGATAATTTCTGCTATATGCGCGTTGCTTTTGTGCGATGCTACCCTCCGGCTCTTTTGAGGGCTCGTTGCGTATCTCTAATTTTTTATGCAAGAGATAGGCGGTCCGTTTTGACTGTAAGTGAGTTATGGTCCTGGTTTTACTGAATTTTCAAGCCAAGTATTTTTATACCGCTCGTAGAATATTTTTCGATGAACCGTAAACGTTTACTCATGATTACGCGTGCAACAAGGTGTGACCCTGGAAAAGTGTCAGCGCGCTGTACAGTCGTAATTGAAAAGTGGAAAGCAGATGATTAATCATGAAATTGCAGCCCCGCGTCGCATCACCAGCAGATCCGAAATTAAATTATTAATAATTCCCATTCTACCCTCCACTAATTTTGCCTCGCTTTTATATCCAGCATCATTCCAGTGGCGAACAAGCCTCAACATCCCCTTTTATACCAAGCCAATTACTCAAAAAAAGGAAAACACCTAATAGCTCGACTGGGTCTCATTTCGTAAATGAGGGTCCTTACAGGAGCAACGTGTACATCCCAACGATTTCGCCGAGCGCTATACTCGTCTGATCGATAATCGTCCCGTGTATACTTCTTTCTCCGAGCTCTCGTGCTCTCTATCTACTGTCCGTCGGACGCGTGCGCTCTCGACGTTAATTCGTCCGACTCACGCAGCACACAATTCGCTCTGTCCTTCTCTCCACCTCCGCTTTCTTGGTTGAACTCGGTATGTATACAGCCGACACAGGGGCGGTTTCCTCTCTTTTCTTTCGTGACCGCTTCATCGCTGCACGTGATGCTGAACTGGCGGCCCTTCCGACGACTTTACCTGAAGTTATATTTGTTTCCGTACTCGCGACGTCATCAAATTTTGCTCTTTGAAATTTTTAGCAGAAGATGCTTGATAAATCGGCTTTCATTCGCGTTTGTCCTCGGTATTTTCTAGAGAACTTTATTGTTTGTTGATCGACGGGACGAAAATGGAAAAATTGTGCTGATTCAGTTTCGTATCGAACTAGCTGGGATATATAAGTTAGTTGCTGCAAATATGGACTTTATAGCTTTGGTTTCCCTGGTGGATGGAGGATGTGTCTGTGTGCTAGTTATATGTTTGTAATGGAGTTTTGATACATCTAGTGTTCCTTCCGAGTGGATCGGGTTTGCAAACTCTGAAAGCCTTTCGAAAGGTTTCTTCGTTGCATACTGCGTTTTCAAATATCTGTATAATGTACCTGGTTGAATACTGATGTATTTTAATTATTTCCGTGAACGATTTTTGAAAGAATGAAACTGCGTCATTTATTATAATTAATACTCTTGACAAAAATATAAGAGATATATTATAAATTTAATTTTAATATTTTATTATGAACTATTTGCATGATCATTAAAATATTTATAATCATCTCTGCATGAATTTATGGAATGCATGTATATTTTAACTTTGCATTTTGATAATTAGATGATAATAATTCGTTTATTCACGACTTAACTATAATAGTCACTTTTTGCCTTAAAAGGCGGGATCAAACTGACTTTTCTTAATCATGCATATTTTTGTTCCTCGCGTTTTTCAATACAACTCTGTAGCCAAAGTAGATTATTTCCTTGACCGTACCAGTTTTGGATTGGACTGGCCTTCTGCTACTGGTTGGACTTTACGGCTTATTATAGTATCTGGCCAGCGACAATAGATGGCGCAGAGGCACATTTTCCATATGAAATACTTTTCCCTTATCACAATTAGGCATGCACACTGCATTATATAGGTCTGCCCCCTGTGTCAAAATTCCTTGTAAGCTCCACTGCTTGGGCTGCTCATGTTGGCTCTTTGATGGGTCAGATAACCTGGTGCCAAAACTCCTTGTGAGCCCCACTACTTGGGCTGCTCATGCTATAATTGCTTTTATTATTTCAGTATAATATTTAATTGGAGTACACGTGGTATGTTTATTTCAGGATCATGATCATTTATTTCATGATTAGTGATAACCACTGAAAAACAGCGATTTTGGAATATTACAAGTACAATAGGTCGTGCTTTTTAACACTTCGCACAATTTTTCCTGATTCAGAGTTAAAAAATAGTGGATTATTTTTTGAGCACCAAAATTATACACACATGAATGTAGTACTGCAGCCCTATTTGAATTTATACTTAATTAATTGGTAAAAAACATTTCATCCCCTAAGGTTTTTTCGTTAGGGTTAAGGGGATCTAAAGCTTCGCAACGCCGCCACGGGTCATTTTGTATTTCCAATGCCAAAAAAAAACCGCTGCCAATTCTTTGGCACGTAGCTTCTTTCAACCTTATGTATCGCTTTAATATCTAAACTAGGAAAATCGACCGCGCTTCGCGCGGGTAATATCTTTGCGTACTTCTTTCTTTACATTCTAAACAGAATCCAAACGTTAACATTTTCCTCACTCTATAATATAATACATTTGTATATATGTATCTTGTCTCACCAATCATATATAGCCCAATATAATGTAGGGCTTTTTAATTTTTGAGGTTAAATATTCGTTATTTATTTTATAGCTAAATAATTGATTGTTACAAACCTAATCTCAAAATTTAAACTAATAAAATACGATCGTTTTTTATTAAACTCGTTACCATTCAAATTCAAATATTGAATTTTGAATGTTGGCGCCATCTAAACCGGATACACATCTGTCGACCAATCACGTTCAGCGCTAACTTCATTTATAGGCTTCACAACATCCGATCATGACTTTTTTAAGAGAGGCATTCGTTTTTACTTCTATATTCTATAAAGTTTTATGCTTTTTCGTTTGATGGATAAAATTATTCATGTTATTAAGTTTTATGTTATTATGTTTCAAAATAATTATATTACATAATCAATGCGTAACTGAAAATATGTTTTTAACGATTTAATAAAACAAAAAACAGAAAAAAAACTAGCTGATAATCATGATGTTTTTAACGAAAAGTTCAAAATTTTAGTTTCCGAGAGTATATGAATGATAGGATATAGTTCGCGGAACGTATCTAAAATCACCAGTGATTCGAAAATCCCATGAATATACGCACATAGTAACTGAAAATCTTATTTTTTAACGAATTAATAAAACAAAAAGCCAGCGAACAACAACGCGAAAACAAAAAAAAAGAAAGAAATTAAAAAAAAAGAAGAACATGATTCCAATGCAGACCGACAAAAGTATACTAATCTTCTGGTATTAAAAACAATAAAAGCCAAAATTATTATGAAAAATAGGACATCACTGCACCTTACCTGTTATGTAATTATTACCATTTATGTACAGAATGTTTGACACGTCCCTTGAGCTTAACATTCATTGAATATCGATAAAAGAGATCGATAAACTTGATATGGCAAGCCTTATCGCGTGTTTCAATAAAACGCCAATTAAGATCCATCTCACATCATTCAGAGTCAATAAGTAAATTACCCATTTCAAAGTGAATTGAGAAGATAAAGTATATCATAATTTATAAGAATTCCTCTCTGATAGATATCTCTCTATAGAATCTATTAATAACTCTTCTCGTTGTGATCTGAATCTATATGCCGAAAATACATGCGAATGAATAGACTTAGCATTCACCGCATCTAGCTAAGAGAAAGTTTTGGATTTTATCTAGTGTAACTTTAGGGCTATAGCTTATAGATAATCTGCTGAATGGAATTCCGAAGATATATTTGAACATTATGAAGATTTATTGAGATGAACATTGGTTTCTCATATTGAACATCTCAGAGAGTGTTTGAAGCTTAATATCTTAAAAACTGAACTGGTATATACAGCAACAAGAAACTTTATCATTGTTGCTATATAATGCTAATTAAATCCAAAATTGAACTTGATTATTGCCTTTTACTCGTTATCGCTCACGTAGAAAAACGATTTTTTTCAGTTTTTGATGTTTTTCTCAGGATCTGCCCATGAAATGACTTAAAATTTAAGTGGTATATAGTTCTCAACCTTCAATAATCATATATTTTTCTAGAATGATTCGCTATTTATTTTTGAGTTGTATACGATTTAAAAAAATTGGCACTGTATTCGCGTGAATAATGATCATCGACAGAATTAATATTAAGGATTGATTAACTTCGAGAAAGATTAACTCTGAGCACTCGGGAGTATTTTTACTCTAATATTAATATTTGACTGTCGGGTATAGAATTGCACCTAGAACCGGCACTAAATTTTATTGTACATTAAAATTATAATAGGTCAGTCAGCGCAACTTTCTACTTTTACTTAAAGCCATGTTATTTATCCAACATATTAATAATCATATTGTTTGCGAGAAACTGTTCAAAAAGCCAATTTGCAAAAACTAATTAATATATCCTCAAAAAAACTTAAAAAGTCACTATAAAAAAAAAAAACGCGATATATAAATTGTAAAAACGGACTTTCGTCCCACTATCTTCTAGCAAAAACAAAGAAAATGAGACTTGGTGGGTTAAAATCCACCAAGTAGAAGCTGAGAAACAGGCGTATACATACGCACACACACACACACACACACACACACACACACACACACACACACACACATACATCCGTACGGACATTTTCTAAAAACACCATTTTTCGACTAAAAATTTATCAAAACACACTTCCCACATGTTTTTACACAAACTCCAAAAATTACTATTACAAGGCTTCCTTAGGAAGGAAGCAAAAAATAAATAATAAATCAGATTGACTTCTAGTTTTGCTAAAACGATTCTTTGAACTCAACACTACGCCGGAAAGTTCGTTATATTAATTAAAGCCAATTTATATTAACGTTATTTGATACAATAAAGATATTTGGAGGTTAGGTGAGGTTTTATGTAGCCGCAAACCACCCGTGTGTATTTTCAATGCCAAAAAAAAAAACAACTAAAAGTCCAATCGACCTCTAATTTTGATGGAATGATTTATTGAATTAAGCACTACGCCGGAAAGTTATTGGTTTTTTTATTGTAAGTTTTATTTAAAAAGCTATACCCAATAGAAAAGCAGCGTTTTTAGATACGGCCGCCCCTTAATCTCTAAAGCCACCTATAGTGATGATATACGACTCACCCTCTTTTGTTACACAATACACTATTAATTTCATACATAGCTATATAATAAATTGCGTAAATCTTAAATTATGCAAACAACTGATTCGTCGTCTTCTCAAATATACTAAACACGATAGGAAATGGCATCCGTAAAGTAGCGAATTTCCAGCCTTTCGTACCCGATCTTTGAATCAATACACGTACTATTCTCGATGTGCCGCTCCATCCGATACACGCATCAGGCGGCCCGAGCATCGCATTACTAGATGGTTGCGAGTAACCTGACACGCTCGCATGTAGCAGCTCGAGCTGCGCTTCTCGACTCGGTACGTTCTACTGTGGCCGACCGGGGCTGGCTTATATCTATACTTAAATGCACCACACATCGCCGGATTGACTCTGGCGCTATATAGGTGGAGGAGCGAGTTTTCACTTGGCAACCAGTCAATTTAGTGGATGAAGCTTTCTCTCTTCTGCTGCAGTGCATAGCGGATTAAATCTCCGCTTTGTGCGAGAAAGCAATACCATTTTTTAGCTTTCGAGCTTGCAATTTTGATGCGATACTTTTTCGAAGTAATTTTACAGGGAATTTCCGATGGGAGTTATTGCGTTGTTACGATCATTGCGCGGAAGATAACTGCGCAGATGAATTACGTCCGAGTGATTTATTGAATGTTCTGCCATCAGTGGGATTATTAATTTCGATATTCGTTTCGGCTTCGTAATGTTTATTACTTTATTGATAATGGTATATAGATTATCATAATAATTAAACACTGTTGTGTGTTTGGGTGGTATGATAAAATATTATTCTCCACGAAAGCAAATTTTCAATGAAAAATTGATTTTCTGTGAAAGCAAATTTGAAATTAATTTACCACTTAATTCCATTTCAGTATATTTAAATTATTATTAATAATATTATAGTAGTTATAACATGAGCGATTGAGGCAGTGCACAGTATGAGCCATTCAAGCAAGCCTGATAAGGCAGTTTTGGAATTGCTAGCATTTTTTTTTTTTTTTAAGTGGCATTTCGAACTCGAAAGTTCATCGCCTCATCTACGCAAGCCTTCCACGTATCCCTATTTTGTACTAACCCTATCCATTTCGCGCCGTCCCGTCCGATTTCAGTTAAGTCCGCTTTTACATTGTCCTCCCACCTGCGTCTAGGTCTACCTAGAGGTCGCGATGTATTTGGCTTTCCTTTCATTATACGCGCTGCCGTGCGATCATTTCCCATTCTTGCAACGTGCCCTGCCCATCTTAGTCTTCGCGATTTAATTATTCTGTTTATATTCGGTGACGCGTATAGGTTATGTAGCTCGTCGTTGTGCAGTTTCCTCCACTCCCCGGTTTCCTCATCTTTCTTTGGCCCGTATATTTTTCGCAGAACCTTATTTTCGAACACCCTAAAACGGTTTTCTTCCGCTTTAGTAAGCGCCCAAGTTTCGCACCCGTACAGGATTACCGGCATTATTATAGTCCTATATATCCTTACTTTTACATTTCTAGACAGCAGTTTTGATTTTAGTAATCTATTCACGGCGTAGTAGCAAGCATTACCCGAATGAAGTCTCTTGTTAATCTCGGCTTTAATTTCGTTTCGATCATTTATGGTTGTGCCTAAATATCTGAATTCGCTAACCTTTTCAAAAGTATAATTTCCGACTCTAAGATCACCCTCACCTTCGCAAATGCCCAATTTATCCATGATCATATATTTCGTTTTCGATTCGCTCACCTCTAAACCCGTGTCCTCAGCCGCCTTTATGAGAATTTCCGCGTTTCTCGCTACCGCTGCACCGTTATCCCCTAGTATGTCCAAGTCATCCGCATACCCTAGAATTTGTGTTTTTCCGTTAAGGGTTGCACCTAGCCCGCTAGTCTGCATTTTTCTAACAACATATTCTAGCGTTAAGTTAAAGAGTACTGTAGAGAGACCGTCACCTTGTTTCAAACCGTCGCGTATCATGAATGATTTGGATACGTTACCGCCTACTCGGACCTTTCCCGTGCTTCCGTTCAGACATATTTGAATTAATTTCACGAGTTTTTTTGGTACTCCGAGGAGCACCAGGATTTGATACATTTTGCTTCGTTTGATAGAGTCATACGATTTTTTAAAGTCTATAAATAGTTGGTGTATTGTTTCGCAATGTTCCCATTTTTTCTCTAACAACTGTCTTATAGTAAACATTTGATCGCACGTCGACCTGTTACGCGGAATTACTAGCATACCAGTATAAATTATCTTACAGACTCGACGTGTAGATTGTGACGAGGAAAATATAAAAGTGCCAATACGCCACCTATATCCACTTGCCAGCGATTAAATAAAAGTTTGTTCGGTGGGGGGAAAGCTAGTCCAAAATCGTTCTGTTTTACGACTATTATGTATCTTTAAGCCATCTCTAAGCCAAAAAGTTAGTTAAATCATAGTTTATATTACTTTTAGCAAATCTACATGAACAAGTTCGAATTCGAAGAAAGAGTTAGAAACTGAAGAAAAAGAGACCATTGGCGAGAGAAAAGCTGAAGGTTCGAATTGAGCGATTGGAAAAGTTTAAGCTACCGCACGACGAAACCGTACAGTCTTCAAGAGATAGAGGTCTATCAGCGTCTCAGCTACGGATAAGACCCAGGGAAATACGTCGCCTCTATTGATCGGATTAGCTAATACCTTCTTGTAATCTTATATTAAGGTCACGTAATACCGGGACTACCGCACTAGGGAACGGAAATTACTTTCCGAAATTCATTCATTTTAATTTGCCATGAAGGAAGATTATTTTTAATCTCATTATTAACAAAGATAGTTTCACTATACTATTAGTATACAGCGTATAACGAGATACGATACTCTATAAATGAGCTCCGGTCCATATCAACCACCTGAAAGTTCTCTATTTACCAAGTTCTCATCATTGCATAATGGAGTCAAGGCTTCGGTAAACTGTTATCGTCAATTGCGATCAAACGTCCTGCCATACGTACTGCGTAAATAAATAAATGTCAGTACAATAGGTAGGCTCAATGAATCCAGGCTCTGTAGCATAGTATACCAGCAAAAGCTCCGCTACACTTCTGTCTCGTTTACTCTCGCACAGTTTGCACTGCGAGACAAACTTTGCCTTCAGCCTTCACGTCACAGGGAAAAGCGTGTAGTAAGAGAGACGTTGAAAAGCTAACCTGTAACGTGTAATGCTTTGACTTTTCGTGACACGTAAAGGAGAACGCGAAATGCGGAAGTTAGTAAGCACGTTAATGTAGGTCATGCTGTAATTTAAGTTAAATTTCAATGAATTTAGATCACCCTCGAATTGCATAATAATATAAGTAAAAAAATCATTTGGAATAATATCGATTGAGATTAAAGGTCTAGTATCCATTTGAATTAAATTAAATTGAAGTTACTTCGAAACTGCTTAGCAACTCAGATTTACATGGTCACCTGGAAGTACTCGATATTCTGAATAGTTGGCGATTGCTCTCCATTATCGTAATAAATCCTTTTTCTCTAGAAAACGATCGCAGTGATTGGTTCTTAATTCAGAGGGTTACATAAAAATCGAGAGTATTTATTAGTGAGATTCAAGCGTGTTTGCAGCTTATGAAGTTATATGCTCGTACTAGATATGCCTGTTTCTAGTTCAATATTTGCTTTGCCTAGCATAACTGAGCATTTCTAAGATTAGAAATTGAATTGAATTACATCAGAGTTAGTAGAACTTGAAATATGAGTGAAATATACTTTTATTATATATTACTTAAGATAATTGTTTTGAATTTGCATAAAAGATTATTTTACAATCTTCATTTAATGGAATATAAATATTTATTATATATGGTTACATACGTTCTTTAAATATAACGCTTCCACTCAATCAGCAAAGCTTACCTGGAACAAAAATAATACATTTTGTTAAAACCAACAGTTATTGTACTTCACATGAAATTCAAAAGTTGATCCCGTACATTTTAATGTTTCGTGTACACAAATCAATACGCTTTCAAGCAGAATTTTACTTTCAAATGAATAATGCATAATACCCGTATGTAAAGTTTCTTGTTTGTATTTAAAATCCATTCAACCGAACCATAATATTCTAGAGTTTGGAAACGGGTCATCATTGTTTGATCCGATGAAGCGAAGGTTCTGCTTTGAATCGACGCTTCAGAGGCCACTAAGTCACCCCTCTGAATTTTGACAGACCAGATTTGCAATGCAGATGTCAAGCATCCGCGACAAAGCTGTCACGCTAGTTTGCCATATTGAAACACTTGCGATTATTGCACCTATCCCATCCACTGTATAATTATTAATATTACATGACTTTGGCATCGAGTCACTCTCTTTCTTTTAGTATAGCACAAGCTAATCGAATTCGAACTTTTCTCACCTGCGTAATTGGCTGCAAGTAACGTTATTTGACCGGATGATTGGCCCCGTTAAAGAGATTCTAATGGGGTTAAAACCGTCTGTGCAGCTCGTGAGCGCGGTCTGATATTACAGCTATATAGCGAGGGGGTTCGCTTTTATGGGCGTGTACGCGCAAGCGGGGAAGTTGGTATATAGTATAAGGTCGAGCGAGAGAAAGCGAGTGAAATTACGTCGGCTCGGCTCGCGACGATAACGCACTTATTGTTCGTCGATCGCTCTCGGCGAGAGTGGCTTCGTAACTTTGTTGCCTGGGGCAAATTTGTTAATAGAGTATATACTTAATCGGCTTCCCCGAGAGCACATTTTGCGCAGACACGCTCTACCCTTTTTTATTGTGATATGGTTTCTGTGAATTATTTTTCGACAATGTTAATTTTTATTTTAATTAGCTTGACTTCTTTATTAAAAAATCGTTACAGTTGTTTATGGTATGAAAAGAAAAATGATAATTCATCATCGTATCTAGATATAAATTATACCCAATGAGGAAATAGCGAACGATATCGAAATACTATGACAGGTAGAAATCCGCGACTCACAAAGCTTTTCGCTATGTACGTTATTACGAGTAGATCCTCTTATCTCGAATACTAAGCTCCAATGATATTTCATATCATCTGAATTATGAAAAAAATAACCGATGCATCGTATGACATTTTTACGTTTCTATATTCTTGTTCTCTTATCGATTTAGTTTTCAGATAAAATAAATATACTTTATAACATAAAAAAATAAATATAATTCCGACAGATCCTTGGCACAGAAATCAGCAAATGACTCTCCTCTCAATATAAGTAGAAAGTGTATTAATTCCCCCAGCAAGACGAAATCCCAAGGCGCGTGTAATATTCGCGCGCGTACTTATACGAAGGCAAAAATAAATGGAGAGATGTGAAAAAGCTCGGTCGCAGGTGAAAAGACTCGGATCTCGACATATTGGCGCGTCTTTTCAGCCTCGGAGTCACGATGCCTCGCAAATCCCACGTCGACGGCTTCGGCGCACGGGCTCCCTTTTTTTTCGGGCTCAGCGGGAGCTTTCGAAGCGCGCTCGCACGCGGGATTACCGCGGCGGCTGATGCGGACGTCCTTTTTCAATGCGGCCCGACTCTGAGAGAGAAGAGAAGCCGTCATTCCAATCGATCCTGTGGCTTTTTCTCATTTTCTCGCTGGTGAAATCGCGCCCGGAGGAAGGAAGATGCGACTCGGCAAGTGTGTATAAGGCTATAGTGACAACGTTTTACCGCCGGGTTATCAAGAGTGTCGGTGTGTAGAGGTTTTGTGGAAAATTCTTTTGTATAGAGAAGATTGACGAAGCGGAAGGTATGAGCATAGTTTTTTCGGCAGTGAAGTGGTTTAGATTTTGGAAGATGAAACAAAAAAGCGGAATTTATTTATTTTGAGTAGTTTGCTGATGATTGATTTATATAAAGCAGTTTTTAATGCGTTTCGCTCAAGTAAAAACAAACTTTCGAACGAGGAGATGAAAAAAGACTGAATAAGATTACGTGATTTAATTGATGATGGCATATTGGTTTCTGTGAACAGTTTTTTCCAGCCAAGCCATAACTCCGTTCAATTTATGTTAATTAAATGCACATAAATCCAGCTACGAACTTTTAAAAATTGCGAGTATTAAAACATTCGAAGAATTTTAAACGCAACGGTGTAATGGAAAAAGGAAGTACAAAGCTGTCGTGTGCAGGAAGAAGAAAACTCATTCTGTAAAAAAACTGGTTTGAAAAACTTTTGTAATCACATTCTATTATTGGAATAACGGTACCAGTAGTTATCGTGTAGTTTTCATGATTTTAATAAAAAGTAACTTTTCAATTTGTAATATTTTATACTTCACACAGGCCATAGTGTAGAATGGAAATCGCATTATCTCAGCTCGATATTTCAGCTGCGCAGAAATGATGCACGTAACAACGTATCTCTGCACTTCACGTACATCCTATATACACGCTTTTCCTTGACCATATCAATTTACTCCAGTGAAAAATGATGCGACGTTGCAAACGTCGCAGCCACGGAAAACGTGTGTTGCTGTTTTGCGCGGCAAATTCTCCTTAACGCATAAGGCCGAGAAAGAGACAGTCGGCGCGTGCGAACCCCGCGTTTCTCGGACGTGAGCTATCCCGGGAATTCGCGGAAATTGCCAGCCGTCGTGATCTCTGGGAAGAAGTTCGCCGGTCCGAGCTGGCGCGAGACGAGCAGCCAATCAGCCCGTCTCGCGCCTCGCTTGGCCAATCGGACTACGTTATCGGCCGGGCCCTAACGGCCGGGAGAGTGTCGCCGAGCGCGCGAACGCAGCGTGACTCGGCAGTTCTCGTCTGGATCCCGTCGACGTGTCGCGACAGAGAGAATCGCATGCAAGTGTCAAGTGTGCGAGTGTGTGGAGAGAGAGTGTGTGAGGAGAGCAGCAGCAGCATCACGACCTGGACCGCCATCCCGAGGAACCAGCCCATCCCCGGAGACGACCATCCAGCCGCCCGCCACTGCTGCAATCCAGAGTCTTCACCGCCCGGCTGCCATCTTCCGTCGAGCAGGCACGAGAGGAAGGAAGCCAGAACGGGAGGAAGGACGTCGGCAGGAGAGCCTTCGCCGTCTAGTCGCCATCCGCCGTCGAGCAGGCACGAGAGGAAGGACGACAGAACGAGAAGAAGGCCGCCGTCGTCGAGTCTACGTGAGAGAGATTTAGATTTAGATTTAGATAAGTTTTATTTCTGTACATTATGTTGTATAATATTACAGTAATAGTAAAAGTAAAAGATAGAATAATTTAGACTAATGAGATTATGTGTGAGAGAGATGAGTGAAAGCGAGTTTTGAATGGATGAAGGGTGCATGAGTTTATGATTGCTAGAAGTTTTCTTGCGTGAAGAAATACAGCTTGGCTTTAGTTTTAAAATGAGTAATAGATTTAATGTTACGAAGATGAGATGGTAGCGAATTCCAGAGGTATGAGGCGCTGACATGAAATGAATTCCTCAGCGTCTCCGTGGCGAAGGAGGGGATGTCCAGGGGGGTCACCTCACCCCTCACAGGACGGAGTGCGACGTGGAAGTCGAAGAAGGCCAATATGTAAGATGGTGTAGTGGTGTTAAAGAGTTTTCTCAGAAAACAGGCTATAAAATACCTCCTACGTCCGGCAGTGGTGAGCCATTGCAACTCACGTCTGTAGGGGGTGATGTACTCGAGAGAGAGAGAGAGAGAGAGAGAGAGAGAGAGAGAGAAGGGAGAGAGGGAGAAGAAGAGAGAGCGAGATGAGAGAAAGAGTGGAAAGGGAGGAGAACGAGAGGAGAGAGAGAGAGAGAGAGAGAGAGGAGGAGAGAAGGAGACGTTCACGAGAGAGAGAGAGAGAGAGAGAGAGAGAGCGAACGAGACGAGGGAGAGCCGGCCGTGCGGCTGGCGCGTGTGTGTGTGCGAGAGAGAGAGAGACGGAGAGTTGTGTGACGTTACCGGCTACGGCTTGCGAACTAGCGCGTGTACGTGAGAGAGAGAGGGAGAGAGGGTCAGCTGTGTTCAGAGGTGAGAGCCTCAGGACTATAGCGTGGCAGAGTGTGTGTGTGCGGAGTCTGCGGGCCCTGCGTGGCTACCTTGCGTGGGCGGCTAAGGCCACCACGTTGTAGGGAAGGGCTGGGCGAAATACAGTTGCAGAAAAGNGAAGGGGCTGGGCGAAATACATGTGCAGAAAAGTGAATAAAGTGTTGTTTGTGTTTGACTTCTTTCCTGTTTCCCACCTCTCTCCAGCGTACTCCCATACGTCGGCGATCGCGTGTAAAATCCCGCGAAATAAAGAAATCCTAGTGCCTACGGAGGCACTAGGTGTTGCGCACCTGTGTCAGGAGGCACAGCGTCGCAATGAAGGATAATGAAACCCAGATTTTTCCGACAATTAATTATTTAACGGTTTTTATGCAACTACATACCCGCATCAGCGCGCATTGTCGCTAATGGCACTTCTTATACCATCGCTCGCCATCCTTTCTCATCCTTCATCCGAATTCACCAGCGATTCTGGAATTTTCGAAGACGTTGTTCGATCAAATGGCTGCAACACATTTGGCCCAGCTACCTATAGATCTCCTGTATGACATGGCTGCCGTTGCTGTTGTCGTCGCGACGTCGTTTAACTTTCAAATTTTCGCGCAAATATCAATCTAAATTCAAATGACAATTCGCCGCTGTATGCAGCTTTTTGCGCGCGTGCCTCGTACCACAGCTGTCGATACGGATCTCGTGTGTATGTGTGTGTGTGTGTGTGTGTGTGTGTGTGTGTGTGTGTGTGTGTGAGTGTGTGTGTGTGTGTGTGTGTGTGCGGTCGTGTGCTGCTGTGATTAATGGGTCATGCGAAAAATATTTCTATATTTGACGCTTAATGTCGAAGTATATGCGTGTTTGCTCCTCGCGCGCAACCTCGCGCGCAACTATGGATTTTTTCGCTTTGTTTGCGTTTTCGTGAGCTTTGTTGTGCTGCTTTCAATCACCTGTGTTTATAGATACAGGCAGGCGTGAATCTGTTCTTGCTTTATTTCTTTGCAGCGAAAAAAGATTGATTGTACAATTTTGAAATATCGGAAGAAAAAATATATTTTTTTTTGTTTACCAGAATAATATCAAACATCATCGTGGAGATATGCAAATGTAACATCATTAGGTTAAAAATGCTAATCTTGTCTTAACTATACAGAGTTCGCCATCAGATCATTTCAGGTGCATGGAGAAGCTGATTTGTATGTATGTTATATCTTGTAAAGAAAATTCGATTTCACTATTTGGTTTAATAATAATTGTAATATGACTATTTTCATCGAAATGTTATTTGAAGTATGACATAATGATTTAATAGTCTTAGTATGTAGCATGGTTTCCAATAAGCATAATAACTCTATTTATAAGGGCTTTAATATTACATTATCTCGTTTACTAAATGTTTGGCTAATATTGCATAATACAGCGCATAAATCACAAAGTCAGTAGGCTAATGTACCAACGGACTAATTGTCCAATTTAATTAGCATAACTCTGATATTCACGAGAACAATAGCACCATTTACACAAATGTCTATTAGATGTCTAGAGATTCATCGAATCAACACTAACAATTCAATAAACTGGTTATGTTTTTTATCATTATTACCCACGAAAGCTTTATTTTCCAATAACTTTTCCCTATAATATGCGAGGGGCAATAAAAAGAGTACCCTAAAAGACGTAGCTAGCCAATCTGACCCAATATAAGCTATCGGCGCGCGTGTGTGTCACCGAATCATCCAAATTATGTTCACCTCATCTAAATCACAAATGGACCTGTTTGTTGACAGCTATGCCAATTCACTCACTCTACTGTAATGCGTGAAGTTTCCTCCGCCAACAGACGCGCCTCAGCAAAACATCCTAGTGAGTGATTTTTTCTCTCTTGGAACAATTTTGCAGTCACCCATACATGAAAAGTTCTTCGATAGAAGAACGTCTTAACTCTTTGCTCAATCATGCATTAAAGCCCAAAGATTCAAGTTTTTTTTTATTTTTATCCCCTTTTTCAAAATTGTAAATTTTATATACTTCTATTTATTTTATTGTGACACTTTATATTGTATTGTTCATTTCGAATCATAGATAGCAAGTTTATTTATTCATTTTTTTATTTTTTTGTTTCTAAATTTACATTGTTTTAGGCATACTTTTTTTAAAAATCTACCAGCGTTGGCCAGCCGTTCCCCAATTTTTACGGTATTCGCTGGCGAATCATAATAGCCAACAGTACGTGGACTGGCTAGAAGTGATGGTACATTTTTACCAGGGTATGCGCTACCAAGAAGTAATTTAACGTCTAATTCACTCAAATATTCTAAAATAATCTCAAAAGCTGGATGGCTCGAATCTGCAAACCGCAAGGTTGTACTCAGTATACCAGAGGCTTGTTCGATCATCTTCTGTCTAGCAATAGCCGCCTCGATCTTCTCCTTCAATCTCGGTCCATAGCTGATATAAGTAATTTGATAATCGCCAGCCTCGAAAGTCTTGACGAAATTCTCGTTTCTCGCATACCTAGCCACCACCTTCAGTGGCTCTGTTAATAAGGAAAAGTAGGTGATTGTAGTATCCCCGATCGTGGCAGTTCTCATTGCCGTGAGCTCGGCTTGACACGTCTGGTAGTAGCTCTTGATCTTCGGTTTTTCATCGATCACCATCAGGTTGTAATCGTCGAACAGACGCTTATTCGATTTTGCCTCGACCTCGGCCACATATTCGACAACTATGTTCAGCGCTTCGATATCCTTATCATCAATCATCATTTCGAGAAGCGATCGCTGGTCCTGATGGTCACTGTTGTTATAGATCTTCTGGTTCACATCACTTCCACACTGTAGCAGCAGCCTTATTACTCGTCCTCTTTCCTCCGCAAAATTAGTTCGCACCATGACGAATGGAAGGTTTCCCGAACGTGGCTTACGTATGCATTGAAGTAAGGGCTTTATGCCCATTTTGTTTGTTGAGTTGAAGTCGGCACCCAAAGATATCAGCCGTCGAACGTACTCAAACATAGACGCTTTGCACGCGTCATGAAACGGAGATATTCCGTAATCGTACTCGTAGTCGATACCGATCCCTGCCCTTTCTAACACGAAGTCGAAAACATTTTTATTCTCATTTTTGACCGCGGAAGCCAAAGCACTGTTTCCTACATGATCCACCTCTTTGAGATCCATTTTGTACTCTTCGCCGCAGAGCTTGACCAAATTAACGTCGCAGCACTGGACGATGAAATTTAAAGGGCGTGTGATTTCTCGCGTTCGGTTTGGACAAGTCACTTCCAAACTCCAGAAGCTTTCTTATGATACCTTCGTGGCTGTTGCCGATGTTGAGCATCGAGGCCCAGTGCAGGGCCGTGTTACCTTCCGGGCGTGCAGTCTGAATGGAGACATCGGCGCCGTGGCTCAAAAACAAAAGGACCATTTCCTCGTTGCAGCATAAGACGGCGTCGTGCAACGCCGTTGCTCATATCGAGTTCTGATTGTTAACATCGGCACCAGCATCGATGAGGATTTTCACCAGCTCGAGATCGCCCGTATAAACGGCGCACTGAATCGGCGAGCATTGGTAGACGTCTTTGCTGTTTACTTTGGCTCCGGAATCCAACAGTATCTTCACGAGATTGTGTTGGCTGCGTAGTGCCGCACTATCGAGCGCATCCTGGCGGCGGCTAGCAGCAAGCTCACTGATTCTTCTTTTGCTACTGGCCGCAGTAGCAAAATAGAGAGACTGTAAACCACAAAATTACATCTTACTGTATTTAATACCATTAGGAATGATTTTCAGTGGCTCGGCATGCCTCTTGTTGACCACAGCAAATTGTAACGCTGTTTGACGTTTCGCATCCGCAATGCAAACATCAGCGCCGAGCTTTATGAGTTGAATGGCGTCGTGGATGAAGTGATATCTAACGGCGAAGTACAAGTAGACCGTTATTGGCTTCATGTCAGAAATACTGCCAAAAGTAGCAAAAAAGTCGGTGGATTCGACGGAGTGACCGCATCGAACGAGGTACTGGATGACGGCTTGATAGCGACGGTCGAAGGCGATTATAAACCTGCAGTAATGTATTTCTATCTACAGTCGATTTTTATAAAATGGTCAATCACGATCAGTAAAACTTAGATGACACTCAAAACGAGATGACAGGCTGCGATGCACTTGTCATCAGTTCAGACGACTGAGAGAAACTAACAGGCGCTGTTGTCAATTGCCGAGAGTCTGTCCACTGCGCACTAATGAAGTCGTCATGTCACACTTAGATGAACGAGCATTATCTGCAAATTTCTGAGAACTCAGCCACACCCTCTCAGCAAAGGTACCTTTTCCTAGGAATTAGCTCCTCCACCCCCTTCACCCTGTACCCGGAGACACCCCGTAGGTGTCTACCTGCGATGACTTTTCCGGAAATCTCATATACCTAGCTTTCGGTCGGTGGAGTGTGGGTGGAAAAAATTTACCCGGGAAAAATCATAAGGAACAAATTTGGGGACCTTCTTCGGATTTTACAGCCCATAATGAGGGGTCGATAATCCGTGGAGGAAGGGTCGGGGATGAGGCCTCCGGTCAAGGGGTAATAAACTTTTCACCAATTAAAAATTTATTTTACTAAATTTCTTTATAAACAACTAAATCAAAAATTGGCAGACAAGATTTTAATAAATGAAAAACGCCGATTTAAAACAAATTTGAATGACAAAAATCGGATAAGATTTACTCAATGCTTTTACAGCGCTAAAATAGGCGAATACCAAGCATTTTTTAAACTATTTATATTATGCATGTAAATATTTGTCCGCAAACATATTGGATGCCGACGAATTTTTTCCACCCACACTCGACCGACCGAAAGCTAGGTTCGGGCACTCGGTATAAATATATATGTATACCTCCTCGTACACTTAGAAAAGAGATAAGTATATACAATCTCCTATAAAAAAACCTTTTTAAAAGGTCAAATATTGGCGAGTACTTCTACCCTCCATAATCGGCGCCGAGCCTTATTAGTTGAATGGCGTCGTGGATGAAGTCATCAAAAGTAGCGATATCTTGTGTATTTTTTATAGGTGAGAATTATATTTCATGAAAGTATCAATAGATCAATTAGTTTTTTGGATGCAAGATACAAAATTATTAATATTTAGGCATGAACTGAATAATTTTAATAATTTAAACATAATATGGCGAAGCTCGTAGGGCTTGTTGGAAGAACGTCTGGGTGGCTCAGTCGGTTAAGGCGCACGACCTTACTTATTTGTCCTCGTGCAGGGCGTGGGTTCAAATCCCCGGCCAGACAAAATTTTTTCAGATGCAAATAATTATTCTATACTTTCCTATAACCAAAAAACTCGAATCAAAGCCTGCTAGCCACGGCTTTCCAATTCTAACCTCGAACCGCGATAAGCCACGTGTAACTCAGCTGTGTAACTCGACCAACTATAATGGGCAGTTTGTACATAAAAACAAGGTACGCAGATTGAATCCAAGAACTGCCCATTAAGTGGGAGAAAAAGCGTTACAGTCTGCCTAAGAAATGGAAAATAAAACTGTCTAGTTCTTAGATTCTATGCCAAGAACTGGCCATTAAGTGGGTTACCGATTCTACCAGGGCAAAATAGATCAAAAAAGAGAAACGCAAGAAAAGATATGAAACACGGATAATAGTGGTGCAAAAATCTGCTGTCGGAAAAATGGATTCCAAAAAAAGGTACGTTAGTACCCATGTGTAAGAAAAGTTCGGAAAACCACTCGTAAACTACAATAAAACATTCCAGGTGAGAGCAGGAGAAAAGAAAATATCTTTTTAGTACCCATATGTGCATCCCATTTAAATAAAGATGACGCATACGGCGCTATTTTTAAATTTCTATTTATAACAAGTATAAACGAACCAATATTTGTAGCCTCAAAAAATTATGAAAATAAAAAGCACCAGCCATATCTGAATAAATATTTATTCGTATAGATTCACTTTTATACAGTTGAGAAACTCCAGAAAGAAAAAAAGCAAAGCGAGAAAATATAATCATTGCTGTTATATATTTGACGAGATCCAGCTGTATACTTCCGGAAAATCGAGTCGAAGAAAGGAGGAACTAGGGTGATGGGAGGATCCGAATTAGTATTCCACGTGTTATGCTGTTTTCATGTATCGGACAACCCGTTTTCGCGTAGGCACGTACCGACGGACGGGCGCGTGCACGACATTCTCGGCGGTCCCCTTTGGTGCTGTATATATATGCAAGTATATAGGGGTACATGCGACGCCACTTTGATCGTTCTTTGTAACTCCGTGCGCTCGTGCTGTATATCCTTTCGATAACGTACAGAGCACATGCATTAAATGCCAATAATGTTTTTATTCAGTTTTCTTGTGATGTATAACTTCGGAAGCGGTAAGCAAGAGTCGAATGATCTGGATGATTATAGTTTAAATAATTGGAAAAATAAATAAATTTTTTGACCTTGGATGATAGATGTTATGATACTTCAAACGGTCTCTAGCTATGAAGATTATCAAAATAATGAATCCCTCATGTCTAGCGATTATTCGCACATAAAAATATCTAGAATTTAAAAAAAAATGAGAATTTACCTTAAAGTTTTCTCTTTAGGAAAACTACTTGCCTATAATCTACAGTCACAATCCCGAAAACACGCGAATATTCCCCCGATTGGATTGAAGTAGAGTAGATAGAGTAGATAAGTGTAATAAGTGAGTACATTTTTAATAAATCAGTTTCAGACCGCCTGGCGAGCCGAGGGCCGTTATGACAAATGGATCCTTGTATCGAATCGTAATATCGCAAAGAGGTCGAGTGCCTCGGAAAGCGCACGGACATAATAGACTGGGTCAGCGGTAGGCAGCGTCTTGCAAACTATACCAGAAGGATAAGAAGTTTCGAACTTTCGAAATCCTATATATTGTATGGACAATATTCTGCGATTTAAGTTTGCTCTTTCTTATAAGAAATTACGAGAGAATATAAAAGGTGATAAGAATAACAATATATAAATTAATCTTAATCATAGTTCCGCACTAAAGTTTTATTATTCACATTTTTCGTGCATCAAGCTTCTACGTGGTCTGAACTATTTTTTCGAAACTTTAAAAGTATAAACGTGTCGGGCATATTTTTTCATCGCAGATACCTTTCCAGCAATAAACACTTTTTATCACTACAGTGTATGTACAGGAAAGCAAATATTTTAACCCAGTTTGGTTACTGCGTTAGTTCCACGAAGCTCAATTCTTGAAACTCGACGTTATTTTACACGCACTTTTAATCTTCAAAAAGTTTGCCAATACTTTTACTTTACCAAATAAAAAAAAAATCATCCAATATCGGACTATAGAATCACTTTTTAATCAAGCAAACCAATACGAAACCCTTCATACGCGTATTCTAATCTCGCACCAAAAACCGATAGTGAAAAAAAACCTTTACCTCATCTCTAAAAGGCTCACACACACACACACACACACACACACACACACACACATACCTAGTCAAAGAGTCGTTACACTTTAATCATCTCAAGATCAGCTGGCGCGCGTTTCGTTTTCGCGGGGGCTTTCCGCTCTACATGCAAATGTCAGCGCTCGGCCCTCCAGGGAAAATTAATCCTGTTTCCCAGTCGCACGCTCGCGCAAGCTCTGGGTAACGTTCCGCGTAAATTTACGCGCTTGTCCTTAAGTGCTCCAATTCATAATTTTTGTCGCTACACAACGTTTGCCGCGGGATTTTTCGACGTCTCGCTCTGTTTGAACGCGAAGTGAGCGCGTACACAGAATGTATTATTGCTCGAGTTGAGTTAGAGTTTTCGTAATTGTTCTAAAATATGCATAGAATAATTTTATACAGCAACAAGATAAAAATTCAAAGAAAGACAACATTCATCTCGGTCCAATTCTCAGCCAACACAGCATCGAATTTGGAACACGCATTCAGCCTAATTCCCAGCACACACGTCTCGTCTCCCCCTGTATACGCCTGGCGCATCTCAATACCACCCGGCGCGTAATTATTTCAACCCGTGCGGCTGCAGTGACGTAATCGTTAACGAAGCAGACTCTCGCTCGTCCGGCTCCACGACAATGAGCATCAGAGAAATGCTCGCATTCGTGAACCTAATGAAAACGCCAGAACGTCTAAACGTCGACGAGTCTGCCGATCACGCGCGCAGCAGCGTATGCTCCGAAAGGTGTACATATGCGCGCGTACGACTTGCATATTGATGAGGGATTCAAACTCGGTTCGAGATGCGTCGGGTATACAGTGAGTATAGACGGCTGCGTGTGGATCTAGCGTAGGCCTGGACTTGGTTATAGATAGACCTGATACGCGCCGCACTGGCCCACGCTCTGTGTGTCGAGGGCTATTTTGGGGAGAACGTGGGCTTGCGGTTGCGTTGCTGATTGGACGGAGTTGTAATGCAGATGATTAGTTTAAATGTCAGCGGTGTATTGCTGCAGTGAAAGAATTTTCCATTAGGAACAGTAAAAATATAGTTCAGGTTATGACCTAGATTCTCTAAATGAAAAGGTACATACAGGAGCATCATCGCTCATGGTTTTTTCGTATTTTCATTTATCACACGACCACACTACCCTTTTAATTATGCAACGTACTATAAAGTTTCGTTATGCAAACATATACGCACAGACGAAGAGTCCACTGCTGAATTTTCCATCCATAATAGCGCTAACCATACACTTGGTCTGACCCCATATCTTACGTAACGTAATGCTTCCGCACCTTACTCTGATGTGGATTGTGGTTATATTTGTGCACACGCCCTTGAGCGTGTTAGCTGTACGCGTACTTTAATAAAGTGTGTTCCCTTGGATGTCTGCATACGTTTATACGAGCATTCGCGAATCTGCATATGTTCTACTGAATATGAATTTGTTACAGTTATAGGAGCAATTTGGAGAACGTCTGCACGCTATGCCTCGAAATTTTTTTCATTTTTCAATAAAGCTGAAATGAGAAAAAGTAGCGAGTTTTTTTATTTTATAAAATTATATACCAATCTGGATATTTTAAAGTTGATTTATTTCCGTCGATTTTGCTGCGGTCCTGATAAAGTACAATAATATGCATCATCAATGACGCAAAAGATTTTTGTGAACTTCCGAATAGTCAAAAATTATGCATCTACTCGGGTTATTGAATCTCTAACAAAGAACACTTCTAAGGAACCTTACTTCTATTTATATATATATATATATATATATATATATATATGAGCATCGATACGAATTTTTACGAGATTTTTGAGTACTTCAGCAGTTACAGCATGAGCGGCCCATGCAAAAGGCAGTTAGGAACAGGTGGCATACAACTCTGTATGCGCTGGGTTTCGTAGATAGCGATAAGAGAAATAGGAAGGCGGCTATGCGCCCCCTATATGTTCATTGGCTAGAAACTCGACGATCTTAAACGGTAAGGAAAGAGCCAGACGGCCAGTTCATAACTGCTTATTGTTTTGCAGTGCATCTAAATGAAGCTCATAAGATTTTGATTCCAAAATGACTAATACCTTGTTTTCGGTTCTTCACTTCGCAAAGGGTTTATTAATGTCACAAAAAAATCGATTCTACGACGAAATACAACACTTATCACTCTGTACAACATTGAAAAATACATGCACATCCAAACGATCGATCTCGTAGTCAGCATTTGCATACACCCCCACATATATCGTGAATTCGTACATACCAGGCACAAGCTTTACACGCACACATACATACACACACTCGAACCGATCCTATAATGCCGGAATGATATCGAGCCGGCAAATCGTTGGGTTCTGTGCATTCGTCGCGATTGCCATTCGCTCAGCTGCCGCTTAATCGTCCAGCTGACGAGGTTATTGTCGCCTATGCTCGCGAGGCGCTCCGGGTACGTTATTGTAGCGCGCCGTATCGCGCAGAGCCAACCTCCGATGGATTCGCGCGCTAAGCTCCTGCCAAGAGGTTTAACGCGCTGCCATATACGTGCGCGGCCTGATGTATTTTATCGGGAATAGTAAAGATCTTATGGCTGATGGATATGAATCTAGAGTAGGAAAGGGGATATTTCGCATTCAAGGCTGTTATTTTCTTTATGGTATAAAGGCTCTGGCACCGAATTTTGAATGACCCATGAATGTTTTAATGCTTTAGTGATACGCGCTGCTGCTGTGTTTTCAATCGCCTGTTGTTGATAGAATTTCGTATTTTGTTGGTATTGAATCGAGCAATCGCGAGAAGGAATGAGAGGATTTTTATTGGCTTACGATCATTACGAATTTGCATTCGCATTTATGAAATTTCATTGCGCGACCCTTTCGCGAGAAACTGTAAACTGCATAATCGGTTATTCGATAAGCTAATGGATGACCTAATATAGTTCTGTACTACTATTATTACTTCTACTTTGTAGTAGAATCATTACAGTGATTTACAACTATCTTGCTATTAGTTAATTTTAATATACAAACATGTAGTTATAGAAACTTAAAAAATAAAAAATTAACAGAATCATCTTATTTAACTAGTATACGCTTTCGAGAACTCAACACAATATCGATCAAGCCTCTTATAGTTTGCCTGTCACTCCCATTAAAGTCGATTTTGCCCGAAAACTAATAATCAAAAATTCATGCTTTAACAATATCGGAATTCACCATTGCCGTAAAACTGTGTCAAGCATGACTCATGAAACATATATAATGGGATGTCTGATAGTCGACACATCAGCTGTTACGTCAGGGCGTTTCATCGCGGTAAGAATTAACGGCGTCTTCCCGGAACGCGTTTCTACCACCGCGAAAAGCCGCAGGCGCAGAAGCCTAGCCAACAGCAGTGCATAGATACAGTGAGAAAAGTCGTTCGTGGACGCCGAGAGTCAACGGCAAAGAAACTCTTTGCGACGCTCTTTTCCATTTCCCGCCAATTTCCGACCACAGCAGCACCTCGATCATGAAATTCATCGGCTGCTTCTTACTCTGGATGCTTCCAATTCTGAGCCCCTGTATACTTATACAGATGTTTACCCGATACCGGATAGGATCTGCGTAACTATATACGTATACAAACTTGGAGGGTTGAGAAGAATTTTTCGCGAGGCGCTGGTGCGCTGTTATACCGCACAAAAAATAAATAACTTCAGACCGAGAGATATATGGATCAAAGCTCGCGTATATTTCACTGGCGCTGCTGTTACGGCGTCGTTATCTGTGCGAAGGTGGATAATGTACAGTTGGTGCGGCTTGTATCAAAATACGCGTGCAAGCGCAAAGATATACGCTTATTGTTTTTGTTGTGAAATATTCAGTTCGGGGTATAAGGAAATGAAACGTTTCTCTGCGCGTGACATCGGATAGCGCGCTTGGAATCTTTTGGATTTTTGTACAAAAAAATATTCAAGTCAAAATAATAAAATGAGTAGACGAATATGTATATCGGCAGAATCTGCATTATCACGCATGTATAATACTGTTGAATTTATTTAAAATAATTATTGTATTATCAGATTTTGACGATAAATATTTATAACTGCTGAATATATGAATACAAAGATATACATCGACAATAATAATATTTCTATACGTATCCATGCTATATTTATGTATATCGATGAATTTCTATTATGCGATAGTACTAATGGAGCTTACTCAGTTGAACTTCCTCCATAACTTCGGTGTATATAGTAATAAGCACTGTTCAGAGCTAATTTTCATTCTGTATAACAAACTAATTATCACGTCTAGATTTTAAAAACTTGAGGAAATAACAAACTTTAATTTATAGGTCATTATATTATAGGTATTTTAGTAAATATGAAGAACAAATACGTGAATGTATAAAAGTAGAAATTAACAAAAAAAGACTCTCAGTGTTACCATAATAGCAGTAGGCTCAGGCAGTTATAACATGAGCGGTTCAAGCAGGCCCATCAACAAGGCAGTTTTGGCATTAGTAGCACACCACCTATAATAGTATATTACGATACGTGTGACTTAAATGGCCCGTCATTTCGGCGTGTAGTTAGCGCCCGAGCACAGCGAGGGCGCTATACACGCCGTGAAACGGGCCATTTAAGTCACGAGTATCGTATACTATTTTATAGCACGTGTGACATAAACCCGCCACCCACAGGGGGGAAGGTGGTGGGGCGGAGCCCCCCCGCACAAAAAAATAAGAAAAAAAAGTTCAAAAAAACTATGAAAATTAAATTTTATACCACTCTAACCTCAAAATCAAAACTTTACTTTGATTATTTGGCACTCGTAGTATAAAATACGGTTTGATACTGGTGTGCAAGGTAATTTTTACCTCATGTGACTTTGTGCACTCGCTTCGCTCGTGCGAAAACCGTCCTATGAGGTGCATAATCACCTTCCACACCCATATCGAAATGTACTATTATTGTAAACTATAACATTTGAATGTCCCGCCCAAAAAAATGTCTCATATGCATCTCGGCATGCAGGGATGACAACTTGAAAACGTTAAGACTAACCTCGAAATGTCAAAACGATTACAACCAATTTTCTTAATTTCGCGTGCTTTTTGTGGATATTAATAGTGATTTTCCACTTCTTTCTTTTATTCTCATAATTAAAAACATTAATTACGAGTATTTTTAGTATTTATTACAGCCTATACGGGTCTGTAACTTAAGCAAATTCATTATTTCACGGTGAAATAACGAGCTATTTAAGCCACGGATAAGCGTGACTTAAGTGCGGGTTTAGGTCACGCAGTGCTATAAATTATCTTATAGACTCGACGTGCAGATTGTGATGCAGAAAATATATATATTCTGCATGAAGAATATAAAAGTGCTCATACGCCACCTATATTTACTAGCCGCAGTGACTACCGAAGAGTTTGATCGTTGGGGATAAAGCCAGTCTAAAATCGTAAGGTTTTACAATTATTATGTATCTCTATAATAAGCCATCCCGAAAATAAAAAAAAAGTTAGTTAAATTATAGTTTATATCTGTGCTAGTTTTCGTACGGAGCGACGATATGTTTAATTTAGGAAGGATAATCTGCAGCATGTTTAATAAAATAAAAAATTGCTTTTTCTAAAACGATTCGTCGGTATAGATAATGAATATGTTAGCTAATTCATACATCAATTTTTTACCGTTACCGAAAATCAAAATAGTTACACTAGATTTTCTGTTTGCAAACAAATTTCAAAAAGTCAAAAGTATTTTTCAATTCTAACACTATGACGATCAGGACAGATTAAAGGCAAACCCTTCAGAAACTCCAAATCAATTTGTAATCTCCGAGCGGGAGAATGGTAAAGGATCGTTATTATCGGATTTTCCGCATAGCACGTATTCTCTCCTCTCTTATTTTCATTTCAACTTATCCCCTGGACGTTTTCCGGAGTTCTTGTTATTGGGAAAAATTTGCTCGTACGTGGTTGCATCGAACGCCGTGTATAAACTAAAGCAACCCACTCTGTTCGTTTCAAAGAAAACAGTTCAGGAATTGCTTTTTCTACCGGTATACGGCTATCTTGATTTAATTTTGACTATTCTATTTTATCGACATTGACGACAATCGTAATTCATTTTAGCAAAATGAAATTAATACAGGAACGTAAGAAAAGTCAATAGTTCTATCATTGATTAAGCCAACATTTACCGACATGTAGTCAACATTATCTCCCTGCGTATGCAATCAAATATATTCCTGTCCCATTCCAAGAGTTAATGTTATCAAAACGCGTATAATATCGATGTAGATATCAGATTATGGTCTGGCTCTCCCCTTGCGAAAAGCTCACCTTCTCGGTTTCACTGCCATATGCGTCTGTCCGTTATCACACTTACCTACGGACTTTCTGGTAAAATGCTTCGGCCTACCCCTTATCTTCGGCAAACAGATGACTCGACTAAATTGACCTCCGGGATCCGGACCCTCTTCGCCAGATAAAAGCCGAGACTTTTCGCCCGTCCGACGGAGAAAAGTTATATAGTATACGCGGAATCTGCCTCCGCGCGCCGAAAATCCAGCGAATATAATGACCACCGATTTATTATTCGACGAAGATCGCCACTTCTCAAAGGAAAGACGTCTCAGGAAGGACCTTTAAAAAATGATTTTACCGAAATTACGAAACGCGTTCCGCGCGGCCAGTGATTTTTCCTCGGATCATAACACTGAGAGTGATAAACGTGGCGCATGATTTTTAGTGAAGTTTATAAATGGCTTCCTTGAAGGGACCAGTCGTATTGAGATGAAATATCTTTTCAGATATTTTGATTTTCAGAGAATTTTTATTAAAATTGTGAAATACATTATTTATTTCCAGGAGGATGAGAAATTCTGTATTAAAAAAATACGGGGAAGAAAATATTTGCTTTCGCAAATGAGAAACTTTTTGCTAAACTTAAAAAAATGCAAATGAGTTGAAAAATATGAAAGTAGTTCTTTTTCACAGTATTCATTTTGACGAGTAGATGAGTAATACCGAGTTTGAGGGTATATCGATAAAGCTTCTGTCCCTATTGCTTGCGCCACTGAAAGTAGTAGTTTTATACGTAAGAAATAAGGATCTGGTCCAACTGTTTGAGGCCATTGATTGTGAGACCTTGTATCCATATTACGGTAAGCTGTTGACTGAAAAATTTTACGCGACTGTTGCTAAACAGAAAAGGATGGAAAATGTATGCAACATTTTAAGTGAAACATTGCGATTCGCGGGACCAGACCATGTGGCTTTTGAGAAAATCTATTATTGCTTAAGCGAAGAGGATATAAATATTCTTCTTGAGAATACTTAAAATTTTGCATAATGACTTGTTCAGACCTTCGAGCGTTTTAATCATATTTTGATACACATTTTATTTTCTCTTTTTTTAATTTTTTCAAGTCTTAGAAATTCTGGTTCTAGAATAACTGGACTGGGAACTTAATGATTTTTTTTCTTTCCTTAATATCTTTATTCTTAAAAATAAGCAATTCAATATTTTTTAAAATTCACATCATACTTTCTAATACTTGTAGTTTTACCCAGTACGCTTGAAAATACCTATTTTTTTTCACAAGTGAGATAAAATGATATTTGATGCTCGCATTTACGTGCGTTAAGTAGCGTGGATCGTATAATACTATTTGGCGCATGGAAATTGACAAGATTCGACGCGGCTATGGGCAAAATCGAAAAATCATACGATTTATTAAGTGAAGCACTACAATGTGCGGGCCCAGAACACGTAGCACTTGAGATAGTTCATAATTATTAATTATTAATAACAATAGTGATAAATAATTTGCATGTGACATAATTTCTGTTTTTTTTTTTTTCATTTCTGTATCCACGCACAAAAGTTGTAACCAAAATATGCACTTTTTCTGCCAAGTATTTTCCAGGAATTTTGGTTCTAGAACTCGACTTGAAAAATTACATTTAGGAGGTGAATACTACAAAATTACTTATTTTAATGTAAAAACCTGTCTGCAAGTTCCACTTTTGTATATCCTTTCTACTGAAATTCCAAACGTTGCTACAGCTTTTTTCCTTATGCAATGATATCAACTGCAGTTTTAAAATGGTATGCTATGATTTTGTCGTAATAATATTCTAAGAAAAAAATCTCTGCGCTACAACAATAATTGTATACAATAGCATCAACATCATACTTTTTTAAATGTCTAATTTATAGTAATACCCGATTAATTTTACAAGATAGTATTTCTCGGGCAAATAGGTGCCAATTTATGTCTGCATACCTACATGTTGTTATCATAATAAATTATTAGAATTTAAGAATATAATTATGTAAGAAAATTTTGTAATTGGATGCAAGCCTATGTTTTTTATTAAATAAATAAAGTTTCTGTAACATGCCAACTCATAATCCTAATTTTTGCTTTATTGTATTTGTTAAGCTGGTGGAAAGTAATCATTTACACATTTTTTTGGATCCACACGTATGCCCCTTGCACTTTGAGAAGTATACCAATCAAAACCATCTCTCCAGGCGATGTGTGCTAAATCGCATCCCGCGCACTTCAACAGTCGATTTTGCGCTTCCTCGTCGCCGTTTCGCCCTTGACTCGGCGTCGTCGAGAGTAGCGATGACGCGAGCGCACGTGCTCGCAATAAGTTTTCCTCACTGCATTCAGCAAAGCTTCTCCGTCTTTTTGTCCTGTGCCGGCACTCGACGGGCCGAAAACTTATACCCAGCCCGTCGAAATTTACGGACTGAGCATGTCTGCGCGAATCCAGCTCTCAACAGTCCTATACTGTCTCCGTTTGCTTGGAACGATTTATTTTCTTTCCAGTCTTCTTAAGATCCCATTTTAAAAGAGATGTATACTTGCGTAGCTGCGCTTTGTAGAAAAATCAGAATAAATTGAATCGCGTACCAGGAATACCAAGAATTTCAAAAGTCTTGCTCGGATGCCTGAGTTGCGCATCTCGGAATAATTTCATGAAAGTTTAGATTAAATATCGAGAGAAAGCTCCGAGGACAAGTCGAGCGAATGTAGGCACAGCCCCGGGAATGGGAAAACAGCGAAAGAGCAGGCGATTGTCCGGAATCGAAAGTTGTGCGCGCGCGTGGTCTCGCGTATACTATACGTCTCTCTTCCGACCGCAGCTCGTTTCTGCAAAGTTTTCCGAACTCAGCCGCTGTGTTTACCCCGAAAGCCCTCCTCTCTCTCTCTCTCTCTCTCTCTCTCTCTCTCTCTCTCTCTCTCTCTCTCTCTCTCTCTCATCCCGCTCGCTAAACTCTTTTGCCGCACACGACCGTCGCTCCTGTGCTCATTTCGCGTGAGCTTCGTTCTCGCTCTCCAAGGGTTGTTTTTCCTCTTTTACCTTTTTTCGGGTTTAGTAGGTTCGGCTGCTACCGTTCACTGGATACTCTTTTTGCCGTGTGTAATGCCTCTGTTATTCTCACGTGACCCTGTCGGGTTTTTCGAGGGCTTGTTATTTCGCTGTTTTGAGTAATTTTGTGGATTACTTTTTAATTGGAATTCTTTTGTTGTAGTTAAATTTTTAGTTGGCAACCTATTTAAATGATTGTACGAGAATTTTTTTATTTCACTTTATCTCGCTGTAATAAATACTGCAGAATATTATGGTCCTTTTTTTCCATTTTTTAATTTTTTTTATTGTGTAATACAACGTGTATTATGCGCATAAACCCGCTGTTGTTGTGTGCAAACGAACGAAAATCGGTTCCGTAACGCTTTTGTGTAAGTTCGAAAACTTTATCGTCCTTGCGATGTCGACGTTGTATTGCGCGCATAAACTTCAAACTGGGATTGCAAAGAGCGAAAAAGTGGCTGCCACGCCACGATATCAAATCACGCGAGTTTTCACTTTGTTTTATACAAACAAAAACTATTTTTTTTTTCGATCAAACCACGAATATTTTTATATTTTTTATGCGCAGCTGTTGTTTAGACTCTGCACAACGTCAGCTTTATTTCATCTTTAAAATCATCTGTCATGTTAAAACTTGTTTTTAAGTGGACATTAACAGCATATAGTCAGATACATGAAATTTATTTCGACACTGTAGCCATAAATATAAAATAAAAATAACCAAGAGGAGATGAGCTACAGTTATAGCATGAGCGGCAGAAGCAGCGGGTCAAACAAGGCAGTTTTAGCATTGGTGACACATCACTTATCTAGATTCAGCGTGCATATTGTTATGAGGGAAATAAAAAACCGCTGCCAATTCTATGGCACGTAGCTTCCTTCAACATTATGTATTGCTTAATATCATAATTGTTTTGTTAACAACCCAAAGAAAGGGATCAAGATGCTATATAATACTAACTAAATCCAAAATTTGAACTTGATTAATGCCTTTTTACTCCAGTTATCGCGTCCCATAGAAAAACGACTTTTTTCAGTTTTTGATGTTTTTCTCCGATGAACTTACTTAAAATTAAAGTAGTATATAGTTCTAATTACCTTCAATAATCATATATTTTTTTAGAACGGTTCGACATTTAGTTTTCGAGTTTTAACGGTTTCAAAAAATTGTACTTTATGTTGTATAATAAAAGAACGACGAAAGATCATATAAATTCTCCGCGGTTAAAAGATAGGTAATTTTATTCTCTTTCATGTGCATATTAAGCAATTTACTTTTATTAACTTTTTCAATAACTTTATTGGAAAAAACTGAAATCTCAAAACTAAAAAATCGCTATAAAAAAAAACAAGCCTACAAAATGTAAAACGGACTGTTTCCCCATCATGCTATAGTAAAAACGAAGAAAATGAGAGTTGGTGGATTAAAATCCACTGAGTAGAAGCTGAGATACAGATGTCGACGAACGAACACACACACATAAACACAACCATACGGACATTTTCTAAAAACACTATTTTTCGACTAAAAATGCATCAAAACACAATTCCTACAAGTTTTTACACAAACTCAAAAAATTACTATTATAAGGCTTCCTTAGGAAGGAAGCAATTCCTATGCGCCACCTATTTTCACTTGCTAAAGACACAGGGTTCAGGCGGTGACAAGAGGGCTCGTGAAAAGGCCAGTCCAAAACTGCTTTGTTTTGGCAATTGATATCGCTCTAGCGGTCCGAAAGTACGTACACGGAGAGACTTTTTACGCGGTTATCAAGTGTATGGTATGCACCGTATCTTCAATGCCGCGTTCATCGAGTAAACGCATGCGTTACTCCCGTTTCTGGGTGAACGTTCACCCGAAATTTCAGTGAACGGTTTACAGCGCGGAAACGCTGCCACTGGAAAACAAGTGCAGTGCGCCGTACGAGTTGACGCGCGTGGCGGGATGACTGATTGATATACGCACAAAAACACATGTTTATTTATAATTACTACAATATTACAAACATACAGCAATTGTTTAACATACAATTAATACTTTTTTGAGAATAGTCGAGGAAATAAAGCAATAGTATCGTTTCTTTGAACAGTAAGATGGATCTAATGCGGTTTTTTGCGTTCTCGTGAGAGCGTCTGCAAACTTTGTTACCTAATGAGAATAATTACGTTTTAGAAAATGCATTATTGCATAAATAATATGCATTTTAAAATTGCATTTCAAAGTGACACTAAAAAAATGTACAACTCGATAAATATTGAAAAAAATTCCTGTTTTGAAGTTATCAATCTTTTAAAAATCCACTCACAAAAGAATCCATCTCTGAATCTCATGTAGTCACAATATTACTTATCCGCACTATAAACAATTAATTATCCCGAGCAAAACAGCGATCACCTACAGACTCGCCGTATTCACACGTTAAAACAGCGGCGCCACCAGATATTCAACGATACAATTTTCAATCACCGAATATCCCGCGTAAAAGATCTCTTCGTGTATGTACATTAAAATGAAGTTTAATTTAAACTTGCAACAGTTTATTTTTACAATAAAAATGTTTGGTGCATAATTAAGCTCAAATTTTGATTTAAAAAGGTCGAGCTTCCCGCGACAATATAACGAAAAACCCGCACTGTTATCATATTTTCAGAATAATGTCTTATTTTAGTGTAGAATAAGAAAAACAAGAAATATACGAGTGCACAAATGGACTAGAAAAATAGCAGTTTTTCCTAGAGCCAAGCTAACAGTACACCCCAAAAAAAGGCAACACGGACTTCAGGAAACTCCATTCAATTGACAATTGCACACTTTCAATAAAGTCCAATTTCTGTTGTGCACACCGAGTAGACTTGCACACATCCGCGGAGAGGCATCGAAAGCGGCAGCTCCGGAAATCAATTCCGAGTCTCCGTATAATTGCGACGAAACGGCCCAACGTGATCCCGACGACCGCACACAGGTCTGCCCGATGCTCACGTGCGATTCTTGCGATAATTAGCAACGGCTCGCGTCTCTGTGTCGTTTTCAAAAATAGCTCGTAAATTTTCCCACGCAAAAAAGCTCGAATAAAATTGAGGCGTCTGTCGTTCATCGATTTCCTAATATCACGTGTCGACTGTATTTTCTTTATTTTCGTTATTGGCTCGCGATATTTTACCGAAACGCAGACGATGGAACGGGGAAATTCGATATGCCGCGCACACGTGCGAGAGGCTCGGCCCACGGGAGTTATATACGCTCGATGCGAATTATTTTTATTGCGGGCGAGCAGATTTTGGTGGCTTGTAGATTTAGGGAAATTCGTATTTTTTTTCACCGTCGACCATTGGAATTTGAGGGATTAGGTCGTCGAGAAAATGGTGCGTTTGTTTGTTTTTCGCGCCATGGCTGCAGTGCGAATATCGACGGAACATTGTTATCCGAGAGTAAAATATTTATTGAAATCCGGTTGGCTGCAGTCATCTCGCTTTTATGATATTGATTCTTTCATTATTGACGAGAGCTTTCGCGTATGAATCTCAACCGGTTATTGAAATACGTGGAAAAAAGCTTCGTGTTCGTGAAAACGTTTCGTGATAAATGAAGAGATTGATTTGCTCCCTCCCTCTCTCTCTCTCTCTCTCTCTCTCTATCCCGTTTCTGGGTGAACGTTCACCCGAAATTTCAGTGAACGGTTTACAGCGCGGAAACGCTGCCACTGGAAAACAAGTGCAGTGCGCCGTACGAGTTGACGCGCGTGGCGGGATGACTGATTGATATACGCACAAAAACACATGTTTATTTATAATTACTACAATATTACAAACATACAGCAATTGTTTAACATACAATTAATACTTTTTTGAGAATAGTCGAGGAAATAAAGCAATAGTATCGTTTCTTTGAACAGTAAGACGGATCTAATGCTCTCTCTCTCTCTCTCTCTCTCTATCGCGCGCGTTGGATATCACCAGTGGAGTGTGTGGATGTGAAAAACGTTAAAATAACCGACAATCTGGTGTCGGCCTCTCATCAAAGTAAAATTTAATTTTCATTCTCCACGTGTACGCATGACACTATACCTCTGACAATCGCTCTCGGGGCTTCAAAAGAAGCCGAATAGGTAACGAGCCTCGTCTAGAACAAGTGAAGCTTTTAATGCAAATTTACAGAAAGTCCAACGAGACCACGATTCTTAATTTCCGAAAGTCGACGTCGTCCTTCAATTTGCCATCGCTGCCGGTAATTCGGCTTTGTCCTCGAAACTCCTCTTGCCTCTAACGAAGCGCATTCATCGGGCCCCGATAATCGTCCTGTGCATCTATATACCCCAGTGGAGAATCGATTAGCGCAGATTACTACAGCCGCATCCCCGTGAGTAATTAGCGACGCACTTCCGAATTTAAGTTTGCCTCCATACGCAGAGTCTCCAACGACCAAATCCTCGCGTGAGAGAGAGAGAGAGAGAGAGAGAGAGAGAGAGAGAGAGAGAGAGAGAGAGAGAGAGAGAGAGAGAGAGAGAGAGAGAATCGATAATTAGCGTAATCGCGCGGTTCTTCGAGCTGATACTGCACCGCGACTACAATGTATTATTAGACACGACGCCGTGTGTGCATCTGCGGCAATATAGCTCGACTGCAGGCATTATTGTGTGGAGGATAGCGCGCGTTTATACGTGGGCGTGGTGCGTTCGAGTGCCGGAATGTGGATCGGGCGGGTTTCGTTGATTGTTGGTCTTGGAATCGAGGACGAATTGAAGCGGGATGATAATGGGTCAATGGGGAGCATTGGCGAGAACGTATACGCGCGGAATAAAAAAGTTTTTTAATCGAGGAAAAAAGATCGAGGGTTAAGCGTTTTATTGAAGCTGGAGTGCGGAGATAAAAGAAGGTGGTACGTTTATTATTTGGAATTTAATGCAGATATAATAATAACTATTATATATAGGTCGGCTTGATTTTTAACTGAATTTCGAAAGGGAACGCGAAGAGCGGAAAAGCTACCTTAGTGTATCCCAAAAGCACCGCTGGGAGTGACTGTAACTCAAAGAGTTAAAGTCCATAATGCGGGGAGTATTTCTATATCTATACGTGCACGTTGGTTAAATACGGGCTGGCCATTTCTATTCATATACAAATTCGAAAGTAACCTACATATTACACTTTTGATGTATATATCTTATGCATTTATAGGGGTGTTCTCAAAGTATGCCTTCTGACGTAATATGCAGATTTATGTATAAGCTATTTAGTATCCTTATACATTTTAATTTTAAAGAGTTAATTCTCACTTTTTCGAAGGTAAGTAAAGTTTTAAAGAATTAAACATAAGCATTTTATTAAAGAGTTTTTTGTCACTTGTTTAAAGTCTATTGTATTTGGAGGTAAAGTCCAAAGTCCTATAATTTAGCATGAGCGGCCGCAGCAGTATGCCAAAACAAGGCAGTTTTATCATTGGTGGCACATCACTATATCTAGACTCGCCGACGCACATATTGTTATATGAGGGAAATGAAGAAGTTCCCATGCGCCACCTATTTTCACCTGCAATAGACACAGGGGGATTCCGGCGGTGACAAAAGGGCTCGCGTAAGGGCTAGTCCAAAACTGCTTTGTTTTGGTAATTGATATCTCCAGCGGTCCGAAAGTACGTATCCTCTCTTAAAAAAGTCATGATCGGATGTTGTGAAGCCTATAAATGAAGTTAGCGCTGAACGTGATTGGTCGACAGATGTGTATCCGATTTAGATGGCGCCAACATTTAAAATTCAATATTTGAATTTGAATGGTAACGAGTTTAATAATAAATGATCGTGTTTTATTAGTTTAAATTTTGATATTAGGTTTGTAACAATAAATTATTTAGCTATAAAATAAATAACGAATATCTGACTTCAAAAATTAAAAAGCACATAACCTACATTATATTGGGTGACATATGATTGGTGAGACAAGATACATATATACAAATGTATTATATTATAGTGAGGAAAATGTTAACATTTGGATTCTGTTTAGAATGTAAAGAAAGAATTGCGTAACGATATTATCCGCGCGAAGCGCGGTCGATTTTCCTAGTGTACATTAAAATTAAAATGAAGTTTAATTTAGACTGGCAACAGTATTTTTACAATAAATATATTTGGTATATAATTAAGCTCCAAATTTTGATTTAAAAAGGTCGAGATTCTCGCGACAATATAACGAAATACCCCCCTGTTATAAGTGATCATTACAAGTGAAAAATTTAAACTTTGCGATATTTTTAACTCATTTTAAAATTAAAATTTCATTCGAAAATAGCGGATTCACCTCGCGCTATAGTAAGATTTCTACTTTGTAGTCCTCAAGTGGCTCTAGCAGTCCTTCAAGAAGGCGCTGAGCTTCCAATAGTCTGCAGGGCTTTAGTCGATACAATTTTTTTTTTTCACTCAAAGGTGGCGTATAATTACCGTAATTTGATTGACGCACACAAAGGAAACGTAGAGTGAAATGAACACTTAATTTAGAAAAAAGAGTCTCAAAAGACGTGTTAATTGAAAGTTTCTGATCCTTTGTCGTCAACAAGCGTCTGATGAAAGATCTTTCATTAAATAATTTGTTATTTTGTAAAGCTAATACGCGTTTTACCACGTTATGTCTGCGTATAAATTCCTAAACTCAAAAAAAGAAAATTGTGAAAATTTAATAACAAGGAGTATATTTTGTTATACTGTCGTGGGAATTCCAAACATATTTATTCTAAAAACGCTGATCTGGGTCTAAATTAATCTTTATTTTAATGTACATACATACGTATTACGTGTGAGCCGCTAGATCGATACCAAGTATAAAACCAAAGCAGTTGTGGACTGGCCCTTTCGTCATCACCTAAACTCTCCGTGTCTGTGGCAGGTGAACATAGGTGGCGCATAGGCCCTTTTCCATTTTCCTGCTGACAATATGCGCTCCAAATCTAGATATAGAGTGGTGTGCCACCGCAATTCTAACTAAAACTGCTTGGTTTGGACTGCTGCTCCGGCCGCTTATGCTGTAACTACGCGTCTAAAGTCGCTGTCTCATTAGAAAAATGCAGTTTCAGCGCCTAATAGGCTCTCTATATATATTTCACGCTTTTATGCCTGTTATCTTAAGTAGGGAAAGGGTTTTCACTTTGTCCGGACGAATTTTGTTGCACGTTTTAATTAGCTCACAGCCAAGGCAAAACTTTTAATCCGATTACCGATTGCGCAACAGCCTGTTGATGACGCAAAACGAATTTCTTATTATCACTACCATCCATTATAACTCGATAACTAACCTTAAAATTACGCTAATTATTCCTCAAGCTTCATGTATAGAATACAGATAGAACACTCGATCCCCGCGAAAGTGAATTTGCGCAATCTGTTGCACGGCTATATAGAACATAAATCGATGAGGTCCGTTGAGAAGACTCACCTGTAGGTGATGAAGGCGAAGACAAGAGCGACGAGTGAGAGACTCCCACCGAGGACCACGACGAGGCTAAGTACGCCTTCCTGATCGAAGGAGGCGGCCAGCCCAGTGGATATGCCATTTGCAAGGCCGTTTGACGCCTGAGGGAAGCCGTGAATCGCACCCGTGTAGAGGGTCTCCATGTTTGCGATAGCTTCACCTGGAAACGTAAGATATTCTTTGATATCTACATTATATATATTGTGTCTTTGTTTTGACGGAAGTTTAATTAATTTTTACATAACCGCAAACAACGTATAATAACCTATAGACACGCGCGTTTTACCGAAATTGCAGCGTCCTATACTGAAATATTTAAGTCGACCTCGAATTTAACAGTAAACCGTTTTGCCGACGTCGACACTTTAAAATTCAAAACGGCCGTGTGGTCTAGTATGACGGTCGAAAATGCAAAGCAGACACGTTTTGCATGAAAGTGGATCCGTCTTGTTTTTTTATTACATATACGCTCTTCTCTCCCAGGGAATAAACATAAACATGCTACAAACTAAAATGGAACGGCCGGTAACTGTGCAAAAATAAAGATTTATGAAAAATGCATGATCTTGTACTTTTATACATAAGAGGATCGAATCTTGCAGACGTGGTTTCAAGAATAGCTTTACCGCGTGGGTAAGCAAGTGTATTTCGAGCTGTTTTATTCAGGCGGTGAACAAAAATTAGTTTTCGATGACCTGATGCGCACGGCTTATTGAATTTATGAAATGTAAATGACGAAATACGGCGAGAAAATTAGCCATAAATTTGAATAAGAAATATCAAACTTGAATTCAAAATTCAACGCGGTCCTTCCCATAGTACCTATTTTGGCTGAGATGTAACATCGTGTCAATAATAGATTATTGAAAACTCCGCTGCGACCCGAATAAAACCCCGCCGTTTTTCCTCAATAATTCACACAGCGTTCGATTATTAAAATCCCAACTCGGTCTCTCACATCCCAGCCTAAAAGTACGAAAACCCTTTCTGTTACCAGGTCCTCGCGCGCACCATTATAAGAGCAAACCCCCATACATTACACACACTTTTACGACGTCTAACTCAAGGCTCTTCCACGGTCTTTATACTTCCCTCGTCCATACGCTCCTCATCTCGCTCCAACGCGATCTCTCCGGATATAGTCGCGCACGATAATCCGGCGACAGGCGAATAAACGCACGGGTACCTATACTGCAGATGCGTATTACCAGGCGCGCGCATAAAGCGGTCATAATTCACAGGTTCGTACGTGCGCGGCTCTTGGCAATTTATGGGTTCCGATATCGGTTATAGTAATGGGATATATCTCCTCCGAAGTCGCGCGCACAATGTACACCGATCTGCAGGCGAGGACCGACTTCAATTTCGGATGATTCATTATTGACGCTCGCCAGGATTCCATTTGCATTATATCCAGGAGGTGCCGGAGAGAGACAGAGAGAGAGAGAGAGAGAGAGAGAGAGAGAGAGAGGGGAAATTAATAGAGGCGAGCTACGTGATGGCGTGTTTTACCTTTGTGAGCGTCACTATGGCTGATTTATTTTCTGCGGCGGAACCGCCGCTGGCGACAATTAAAACGCGCACTCGTTCGGCGTTCAATTTAGGAGTCGTTATGCAGATTACGACTGGGGTTTAAGGGTTTCTATTTAATTCGAGGGAGAGGGCGCACTCGTACTGTTTCAATTGAACGCGCGGAAATATCGTCGAGTTTGATGCGCCGACGACTTGCGGCCGAACGAGGATTAATTATAAGTTTTTGACTCTTTGACCTTCTTCATGGGAAGAGTCGCATCGTCGGTAAAAATTTTTAATGCGGTTTTAGGAGAGTATAGAAAGGTTTTAACGTCTCGGAACCGAGAGAAAGATTAAAATGTGTAGTAGGTCGTTCGCGTTGATGAAGTTGGATGAGGCGAATGTGACAAAACTTTTTGCGATTACATTTTTTTTTTTAATAATTATTAAATCGTTGAAAGAGTGATGAAGGAATATTAGGAAGAAGTCCGTGGGTGGCTTTTCCCCAGTAATGGCTTAAAGTTCTTAAAAGTGCTGGCGACCAAGTTGCCGCGCGCGACCTCGTTTGCAGTTTCCTCGCTTTTTACAAAAAATACTTTTGGTATTTTGATTAGCATAAACTCGTTAATTTCTTATCAAATGCTTGAGTAAAATGCACTGGAAAAACTAGTTCTTGGTTTAGATCTGACGTAAAAACAGTTCTTTATCGGGAATATTTTCAATTAAATGAGGATTTAAAAACTTCCGAAAGATTTGCGGTTTGCTTTTAATGGAAAAAAACTCGAGTATGGATTAAAAGGTGTGAAGCTATACAATTATAATCTCCGTCGAGTAAAAAGTAAATATTAATATAAGTCTTTCAGGAGCCACAAAAGTAGTATGTACTTTGAATTGTCAGACGTGTATCTATAAAGCTATACTAATGTAACGCGTACCGTGTTAACTAATTTGCACCCCGTTTACAATGAAATTTAATTGCATAAACTTTATGAGAACATAGCTGATATATAATACATTTATTTTAACGAATTGGAATATGAAAATCACAATTTATTCATCATTCTTAGAATTACGTTTTGCTCATTATGACGTGTATTAAATAAATCACGCAAAGAAAACAACGTGACATAAGTACACAAATCGAGTGAAATTTCAATTAAAACATAAATTATCTTTATATATTAAAGCGAGTTGACGCATTTGCATTTTAATTCACCAACAAGTTGTTTGTTTTAATTTTATCAAAATAAGCAGAAAAAAGCTTCACTTTACATTTCCGAAAAAATATATCAGCACAAGTTAAAAACAAAGTTTTCGCTGGCCAACACGAAACCAGCACAATCTATATAGTATACACAACATACGCAGATAGAGCAACGCGAGTCGCGTCGCACTGTGATTTGCGGTCAAAGTACTGCGAGAAAATCAGCAGCACAGCGACTCGCGTAATTGCCTTTATCGCTAATCGTAATTTACCGCGGGTAGCTCTTTCAAGGACGAGCAGCATAGCGGAGATTTTGCCTTCGCTCGCTGGCGCGGCATGCATCGGTTTAATCATGACGAATGGCACACGACGCGGGATGTCGCAATGTCCATTATGCAGTTTTGCGGATAGTCATGTACTGTGTATGCCTAACACACGTACGAGGCTATTATATATCGATCGACGCGTCCGCGGGAGCTTTTAGCGGCGGCAAGATCGATTTTTTTCTTCGGCTCCAAGCGGACGAGGATAATGGCGCTGAAAGCCAGTTAATGTTTGTGCTTGAGTTTGCTTGCAGCCGAGAATTTTGATAGAAATACTGCTTTAACTGCGGGTATCGTAACTATTTGATCATTATAGGTTTTACCGTCGAAGACGATCAACGTAACCTGATAATACGGTGCAGAGAGAGGAGGGGTGAAATTTTGCGCGAGCGAAATCCTTTCTATTAACCTATATTTTCAATTTGGTACATTAATAGTGTCACGTACGCATTCCTCCCCCGTAACAATAAGAATATAAGTGTTCCACATAAGACGCGCTTCACGCATAGTTATAGTTATATAATATAGTATAAGCGGCCGAAGTAGCAGGCCAAACAAGGCAGTTTTAGTATTCGTGATATACCACTATAAGATAAACTCGGCGCGCATATTGTTATGAGGGAAATGGAAAAGAGCTTATGCGCCACCTATGTTCGCCTGCCACGAACACAGACAGTTTAGGAGGCGACTAAAGGGCCAGTCCAAAACTGTTTTGTTTTGGTAATTTATATCGCTCTATAACGGTCGACACATATTCATGTACATTAAAATTAAGTTTAATTTAGATTCGCAACAGTGGTTTTAAAGCAAAATTATTTAGTACATATAAGCTTAAAATTTTACATTTGAAAAGGTTGAGATGCCCGCGACAATATAAGGAAAAAGACATTTTTCGAGGTTAGCCAATCAAAAGACGAACATAATGATTATCCATGCCTTTTTTGAAGTAGGAAAGTCAAACCAGACGAGAAACCTGCATTAAAACATTGACATTCGTGACTTGTCGATTGCATAATAGACACAGTGTCATATTATTTAATCCTCTCTGTCAAATGAATGCCATTGAAAGCTGCGGTGTAATCGTGATAATGGCATTACAATTTCGAATATAGTTTTCGAAACGCAATAGCAGCCCATTGTTCGAAATATTCGATCGTACATAAATGGATTCAAATTATCATCGGCAAGTGCTATCTCTGTTCAACAGAACATTACTGCAAGCTCTTATTATCAGAATCAGAGAGACAGCAGAAAATGACATTTTATGAAAATGCACAGTGTACAACGAGCGAGCATCAAAGCGCAAGTGAAGGATAAAGTCTTCGATTACTTTGACAAGGTAATGCACATAATGCATTATACGATTTTATACCTCCGTCTGCATTATATTACTACTCTCTGTGTTCTCTTTCTCGCCTTTGCATTGCGCGTTAAAAGCTTTCCACCCGCCTCGCCCATCCACACCCCATTCCCTCCTTCTCACATACACACAGAGTCATTCGAACGTGTATACAGCGAGTGTAAGCCGAGCCTCAAGAAAAAAAAGCGAAAAGAAAGAGGCGTGAGAGGTTCGTATAATTTCGCGCAACCCAAGGCGCCAAATTTGCATTTCATTTCGCGTGACCCGTGTGACTTTTCCGAATAAACTTGCGGCTGGCCCTCGTCTTTATCTTAGCTCCGCCTAGACTCTCTCTCTCTCTCTCTCTCTCTCTCTCTCTCTCTCTCTCTCTCTCTCTCTACTGTATTGAGGCGGACAAGCTGCTGAGCTTCTTAATTAAAACGCGAAGGGTTAATATTGTTGCGGCTTAGCGTCGTTATCTGCGGTTCCCAGCTGCCTGTTTTCTTCACGAATATGGATATACAACGCTCGCACAGTAGCTTCGTGTATTAATTATGTACGATGTAATTCTCGTGTTGTGAGCTATAGCATACGGCGTCGCGTTGGGTGTGTATAGATATGATCCGAGCGATTCATCGGGCGACGATGCGGCTTTTGTACTTGTTTCGAAGTTGGGGAGCGACACGATCGTATCGGGAATTGCTCTGAAGATGTTCGATATGGCAGTTTAGATAGGGCCGAGTGTTGGGCGATCGTTCTATCTTGTGTTCGGATCCCTCTTATTCGATCCGAAAGAGAATGTCCTGCTGTCCGTTTGTTGCGAGTAAATATTTGCGTTTTTTTTGGGTATACTGTCGTAGGTATTTTTTGTATACGCATGTTATACTTTGTTAAATAAATATATGATTCGTTAAAAATATAAATCCTTTCTCAATATATCTACTTTTACGTAATTATCTCACGTTGCTTTTAATCTGTTTGCGCACCGAAAATGTAATCTGGTGGATATTACATAATCTTACAGAGGAACAAAAAATTGTACTATATACCTATACTGTAATCGTGCGTGGATGTGTTAAAGAATAAGCTTAATTATATTGTCGACTTAATAAAACCGTGTACTGGACTTTTATTAAAATTGAAATTTCGGTGCCTAACGAGTGTCATGTACAAAATAAGAAGATTATGTATTATTGTGGACTGCGGTGACGGTATCCATCACCACCCAGGAATGCAATTTTAATTATTTTCAATTTGCATGACAAACTAAAAATTAAATTTTTGAGATTTTGAATATGTGCTATAAATGAAAATGAATAAAATTTCATTTTTTTTCCACAAAAAATACACACATGAAAATAAGTGAAATACTGCATCTCTATCGTCAACGCTTATATTTCGTCCGTCAATCTCAAAAATTTCTCCAACCCTCCAAACAAAACCGAGCCTATGTCAATAAATACCTCCGACATCTCAGCCATCAAATTTGCACTTCAAGCATACACATGCCACTCATCAATCCCAGCAAAAATCCGATCCCCTAACAAAGCGATCGACATTTCCAAAACGCACTTCAATACACGCTTATACACGCGCCTACGAGTCATAAAACGCAGCGACTCTCGCTAAACGCTCTTCCGCTTCCTAGGGCAGTAAAAGCTACCTCGACGTCGTAAAATTATAGCTTCAGCCTGCGTGCATTCCGATTTTCTCTTCCTCTCACGTTGCCGTCGCTGTCGTCGTCGTGAGAATTCACGATCGATCTCCCATATGCTCCGAGATTCTTGAAGCGCGGACTTTTCGCGCCGTAAAGCTTTCCGCGCGAACGACGACGGCTTTACTCCGCGACCAGCTGACACGCGCGGGACTGCACGTGTCTCTCGTGCACAGGTGGATTTATACTGTCGAGATGAGTGTCCCTCGTTAATTATCGCGGGCGTATTTTAAAGCTTTCTCGAAGAAAGAGAGCTTTTTATGCTTTTCTTACTGGGCATTGTTATTCAAGGGTTGTGGTGCTGCAACGACTGCAGCTGCACTCTTTGAATTTCTTTACGACTCTTATTCTATCTCTTTGGAGATGATACAGCACGCGTTTTGTTATTGAAAGTATAATGCTTTTAAAGGTCTATAGCTTCGATATAAAATATAAAGTGAAAATTATACAACGTACTTTTTGCTTATATGTCTCTTCGGGCTTTCCTACTGCAGTAAACGATCGCACACGGCGTATACTTCTCTCTCATCGGCGAAGCTAACCAACACTCTTGACAATGTGATATATACTATGATATTATCTAATGAGCCGAGAGTAAACAAATCAATCGCGATCCACAGTCCAAAAGCACACAAGAATCTAAACGACTGCACTCAAGAGAAGCCATCGGCGGATGCCGATTGTAACCAGCGTTCAAAATCACATCGCATGCTGCGTTTGTATACGTCATTCAGTAAAGAATTCCGCGAACCGTATGTAGTACAGCTAGTTGTTGTCTATAGTCGCGGAGGATATCGCAGCAGCCGGTGTAGTTGGGTCGGCGTGCCGAGCGCGACTGAAATGCTACCGCCGCACGTTTCCGCGGCAAGCGCGCGCGCATACGCGCGTCTAGAGCCCTCGTGGGGGTGGAACGATACGACTCTCGTGCTCCGGTATATACAGCTTCTGCGTCAGGCGGTTCGCATAGGTACCCCGCGCTGGCTGTATGTGAAAAAATCGACCAAATAAAATATCGCCGGAGGTAGAGGATACGTATATTTCCAGAGGCGAAGGACTATATCGATGTCTGCGGATGAGTGTATGGAGAGGTGTAGGTATATAGGTGTATATGTAGGTTGCTGAGAGAGTAGAGATAGAGAGCGAGGGCTGGGGGGACAGTCGATGAAATGTGACGCGGGTGGAAATGGACAGATTTCGCATCTCTGCTCAATGTCGCGTGGGTAGCTGGAATGCAAAATTGAATTTTCGAGTCTTCGGGGGACTTGATCGAGTTCTATATATAGAGATGGGATAAGATGGAGGGGAATACCGGATTATTTTTTCTGGGATATGATATCGTTTTTAGGGAGATTTCGACGAAATTTTGGATTGACTTGGATCATTTGGAAGTGATTTATTGGAATGAAAATACTATCTTGTAAAATTTGTATTTTATTAATTTTTCTCGTAGCTTAAAATTTGATGCTCTAATGTAATTTTATTTTATTTATTCAGTTGAAATTTACGATGGCCCTGTATAAAATATATATTATCTTTATTATCCTACTCTAAAAAAGATATGATAATCATTCTATTCGCTATCTGATTGGCTGTGTGTTTTACCGCGGAATGTCTAAATTATATGTTTGAATTATCAAAAAGTGCAAAGTGAGAAAATGTGATAACGTAAGAGGTGTATTCCGTTATATTGTCGTGGGAATTTCAAAATTTTAAACTTACATTATGTAGCAAACATTTTTATTAATCTTTTCATCTTAATTTTAATGCACGTAACGTACGTGTGGACTGCTAGAGCGATTAATTATCAAAACAAAGCTGTTTTGGACTGGCCTTCTTATCACCGCCTATATAAACTCTCCATGTCTGTGGTTATAGGTGACAATAGGGTCAATAGGTGGCGCATAGGAACTTTTCCATTCCCCTCATAACGATATGCGGGCCGAGTCTAGATATATATATGTGATGTGCTACCATGCTAAAACTGTCTTATTCGGCCTGCTGCTTCGGCCTTTCTTGCTGTAACTGTAAATCGAGGAGAATTCGTATAAAACTTCGTTTTTAATTAATTTACTTTCTCTATATATTTTGAAAGGAGATTTGCGAGGAAAATTAAAATGTTCCACCTTAAGAAATCATGTTTTTAAATTGCTCATACTTATATCCTCTAGTAATATACCTATAATAGGACAAAGAGAATCGTTTGGTTTGGCCTGCATTAATGTTGAAAAATACAATGCGCCCATTTGAGATACAACGAATCTGCATGAAAGTTCGGCTCGGTGCACTAAAAATATACCGCAACTCTTATTCGGAAATTTTTATTTGCACAACTGGCATGTTCAAAATTTTAAATTATACGAATTTCAATGGCCGTAGTAGGCTGGAGTTTTGCGAGAAGGTAAAGCTGCGAGCTGTCCGCGCTCAACAATGATTAACCGACTCAATTGGATTACAGGTCGCCGAGCAAGAAAGAGGTGCCGCGTCGTCTTTAGTTCTTTCCACTCATTTCCCTCGCGCGAAACGTTCGCGCGCTATACTATAACTTCTCGAGTACGCGGCGCGGTTTCTTCGGTGTCGTCTCCGTCAGCTTTTCGGGGGAATACTTAATTAAAACTCGGAACGTTGTCGCGCTCTCGACGAACTAATTAATTACACCCCAGTCAAAAATGTAAGAACTTGCGGCTCTGCGAAAGAGTTCAACATTTTTTGGTCGATGTGAAAGCTTTGCTGCGAATGTGCTTTTGAAAGATCAGTGCGGAAAATGCGTCGAAAAAGAAATACTTTTTTCATCGATTCCGAAATTCAATATTAGAGATAAGGATTTTGCGAAGGAAAGGCAAACAGTGCCGATAAAGCTTTAGAAATAGCGACTTCTGTTAGGTGGCCTTTTGCAAAGCTTTGTAACGGGCATACTGTACTGTATTTTTTTACTTTTCACAATACCTTTCTCCATTCAGACTTTTTCAAGAAAATGCCACTGTTTTTTTTATTTAAGAATTTCCGTAAGGACACCAGAAAAAAGTTAGAAATTCATCAAACATCAAATACACAATAAATTTTTTTAAATTTTCAAAAATAACATCTTTTAATATTTTTCTACAATTTAATTATTTACGAGCTCCGAGCTAAGCAAATGTAGCGTGTTGAAGATTGGGTTTCGCAGAATTCACGACACGTTTGCTGTGTAAAACAGTGAAGCGCGAATTTTAGGATGCTCTTAAGGAAGGCATAAACTCCGTCGTAATCTTAACACTGGCCGAGTGTGAAAAAGGCCAGGTATTTCACTCGTGGGCGCGCTAGTATACCGGATAGTTTGAACTCGGAAATTGACTATCTTACAGTAAACTTTGAGACTGTTGCATTATTTATTGCTGGAAATTAATTCGAGGATTGTTTTACAAGTTTCAAACCATAAAGAAAACACGAAATCATCGTATTATTGGAGTTATAAAAGACTAAATTGCTGCCAGTGCGATTTACTTTCTGCGATTTATTTTTCGAAGTATTTAAGTGGGTAGAAGTAAGAGGCTATGCGCACTCGGTTCAGAAAATCCAATAAAAGGCGCTTATTTTGCAGTAAATTTCGTAAATCGGCGCTGATATAGCTCCTATTTGAATTCCTTCGATAATAGATCACACTGAAGCAGAAAAAGGATTTCCATTTACCTCTTGCAATCGGCTAATGGGATTCACTACTTGTTTACGACAGTTCTATTGCAATAGCGTCGACAATTAATCTGATGGATTTCAATTTACTTTAACTATAGCGTATGAAGTATTTTTAGCAATAAAGACTATGTTTGTACATTTTTCATTTATGTATAAGACTACATAATTATCCAAATACAGAGTCGAAAACCAAGAGATATAAGTTGAATATTAATATAAGGTACAATATAATATTTTAATGTATAATAACGGTACATTCGTCATACGTTTTTTTCAAAGAATCTACTTCTGCGCTATTTTTTTTAGAAATTAATTTGTCTATTTATTGTACAAAAAGCATATTACTTGCATGGTTTTCAAATTATTGCGATACATCTTCGGCAAATTTAACATTAAATAATCACAACAAAAATTAAAAATCAAACCAGGCAGATGGCAGTAGCTTACTGGGTGTCTGAAATACGTACCGCAGAAATCCCTACATTATCGACAAGATCGCAGTTGAAGCTAGTTTATAAATATAATTAAAAAAATATTATATCATGTGAAAAGTAATATAAAAGTAATTGTACCAATATGTTAAATACCTATGATATATAAAACAAATAAAAATGTTCGGTATTAGCTTGGGACCTTGGAATACAATGAAGGAAAATTAATAAATAAGATAACACTTGAATTCGTTGTAGTAAAATTTATTTGTAAAATCACTTATGAAATTAGCGTTATAATGGCAATACAAAGTATACGCAAAGTATTCAAACAACGAAATACTCTGCTGCTACAAAATTCTCATTAATACATTACATGAAATAAAAAAAACGTAAAATCGATATATCGTCAGCAATAATGAACGCTATTACTTACGCACAGCATCTTACAACGAACCATCCGACGCATTTGCGAAATCAGCGCGGAGACTATAGCTTGCATTGCAAGCAATTTATCGGTATAATTAAGGAACCTCCCTACGTAATGGAGGCAACGCATAATCGTTAAATCTAAATCCATATGACGTTGGTTTATTTTTCATAAAACTAATTCTCCACGAGGAGCGTAAAATGTGTAGTGTAGTTTCTGCCCGGAGGGCGTACAGTACGCACATTATGCGCCGTGTGGAGAAAAAGTAATAGTGACGTATTCTATATTGTGAATCACAATAACAGAGCGAGAATTAGCTTTTTATCGAAAAATAAAATACTGAATACGATTCGCTCGTGTCTAAAGAAAAAGTAAAGAGCGATTTCAATTCAATTGTAATTTCGCAAATACTTTTTTTTTTTAATCAAATCCTCTGTACACATGAGTACGCTAGATCGTTCGAGGTGCATCTATTCTTCAGAACGCAACGACTCAATTATAAAATTGAGCCACGTACGTGCAACGTAATGAAGAAATAATAAAACCTGCAAGGCTTTGCCTTAGTAGTACGAATATTACAAGAATATTCTGAAGTATGGCGATTATCAAATAAATAAAGTACATATTCGCGTCTTATTAGACTATTCGATCTCACCGTTAATTTGTCAGACTTCAAGTGTTGCCATCCGTGTTAAGATATCCTAATTTACTTTTTTCAAAACAAGCAATCTCTAAAAAGACATCTGCACCCCCTCATAAAGTACATCGTAGAATTGGAGTTAATGTCTTAAAAATCTTTCAAACATCGTCTATTTGTAAGTACTTCAATTGAGAAAGGCGGAAGTTGATTCAGGTCCCTATAGAGACAGCTGGGTAGAAACATCCAGAATTACGTAGAAATCCATAAATATACTCATTTCTCTCTATCTCTAATTTCACGTCTTCCACGAGTCGGGTTAACAATTATTTGATAAACGTTTACGTACAATCACCAGAGTATCACGATTAGTTTTTGCTTGATAATGAGGAATAATAATTGTGTGATATATATTGCATTCCTGGTCTAAATTAATTCGATGTTCTCGCTAAAAATTACGCTTTCGGAATGGATCACAAACGATAAGCGGAAGCTTGCATCGGGTTATGAAAAGCTACCCTTCGTACACTAAATAACGTGTTGTATCGAACGAGCCGACAACAACCCCAAACAGAGCTGCCACACGTTCCTATCAGACTTTTGTACATTCAAGATTTTGATACACGGAGACATCATCTGGGAGACGCGCCAATGATTTTCTATCATCGTGAACGGATAATACTAACGAAGGACAAAATAATAATAATAATTGTAAATGAATGAAATCGGAGCTAGCATGCTTACATAACAAATCAGGCCATGCCAGCATCAACCCTGAAGACAAATACGCAAAGTTAAGTCGCGTCATATTTTTGGCTTTCGAGCTCCATACGAATCACTGCTGTTAATTGTAACCCACGTGTATGCACGTGCCTTCCTTCATTATCATCATCGACTTAAATTCTATATCACATTCATCGTTTCCGCGTCTTCGTCGCCGTCGTCGTCACTGGCCTGTACGCTTTCCATCGTTCCTCTGCCCTTGTACTCTGCGACTCGCTCGACGCGACACGTCGAAGGCCAGTCGCGTGTGCTGGACTATGTTCTCGAGACATCATTATGCAGAGAGAGAGAGAGCTTTTTTGCACTCATACATTACGTACTCGTGCACTCGTCAGTCGTCGACGAGGAGCAAGACGGGGCCGCCTTAGCTCGTTTGATTTAGCAGCTCAGTCAGAGTCCTCGTCGAGATTCAGCTGACGAGCATTGACAAGAGCTCCAACTGGCTTGGGTTTTGCTTGGGGATTCAGAGAGAATTGCACTCACGTCTTCCGCCAGCGCAGATCCTCCTCAATCCAGCTGTGTCACTTTTCTCTTGACCCCGCCGTCGGGGAAGTGCGGGCCCGACACCAGGATCTTCTCCTTCAGGTACTGGTAGTGCCTCAGCCTTGTAACGGCGTAATCCTGAAATGCGAATGGAAACGTTATAGATGATGCTATTGAAGAAATTATTTTAGTATTTACTTTTTAGTATGCTTACCCAGTATCCGAATGGAATTTGAGAGAGCTTGGCGTTGACGATACTCCACAGTCCCCAGAACAAGTCGCTAGCGAGGGAGAACAGCTTAACCTCTGCCATCATGCGATCTTCCTCTGCCTGACCCTCTTTTCCAGCACTTCGCAGATAACTTCTGATGAAATTGAGCTGTTGAATGAAAAAACAGAATTTAGATTTTGCCTCCGAGAAAGGTTAAAGTATTTAAGTACTACAAATCACCGATCGAATTTAGATTTTTCATTCCAAAGAATTTAGACAATTTGTTTCTAAGATATTGATAACCAAATTGTGATTCTCAAACGATCAAGCTCATGGCCAACAACTGCGCAACTTGTCTAAAAGCTATTTTATCATCCAAGATTTTTATAAAACAAAGAAAAGAAAATTTTAGAAAATTGTTTCAAAGTGATTATATTACGATTGATTGGCTTTAGATAAGTTGCGCGATAAAAAAATTGGTTACGCGTTTCCTAATCATAAGCATATATTCAAAATCATGAAATTCAAAAAATTGTATCGAAATTTGCTCAAAAGTAAAGTTTTATTTAAATGTGCTTTTTTCGATTGGGTAGGAAAAATTAAATTACGTTTTGGCAACTTACTACGGATCAAAGTAAAAAAGTAATATAGAAATCGTTACAAAGAAATAATATATTGATAACAGCATCATTAGAAGAAGGGTGCCAAAAATATCAGAACAGTCTCGTTTAAGCAAGCAGTTTCAAGGTGTAAAATTTTGTCCCATAACCAATTTTCAAATAGAAGTTCATAAATTTATTTAAAAATACCAATGTCCAAAAGTATAATTAAATAGTGTATGGTAATAGTTTGGATTAAAATTAATAATTACAAATTTTATCATCTATCAATATAGATCTTGATATGAAAAAAGTTGAAGCGATGAATGATGATGTGAATGAATAGCGAATACAACGCAGTTCCAAGATTACGTTAATTTTTACATAAGAAGGAGGTTACTTAAGTGTTAGATGTTCATGCATGCTTTGAATTATTTTAATAAAAGAAATAATATGGAAAAAATCAAATATGAAAAATCTCGATTAATCGAAACTACACTGATTTGTAACATAATAAGGCTTTGTACAGTTCAAAAAATTAAAGTTTCAGCTGACGAAAAAAAATAATAAAAAATGTACATAAATATGGTTTGGACAGAATCCCAGAATAGGATGAAATAAAAAGTTATTAGTGTTACTCAAGAATGCAAAAAAAGCATGAGCATAGGTGGTTGAAAATTTTTAAATAATTTCATGGGAAAGAGTGATTGGTCGGAATAAAATGTTAGAATACCAACAGGAAATTGACGTTATTTTAATGCCACGACGCGAAAATTGCGGGTATTATAACGTCATGGCTCGTCGGAAATAAGCGGACGTGCCATATTCAGTGCACGATTGGAACGCTGTATTTATACGCTGGAACGTAAAAAAAACGTCCAGCGTTCACTGTTTCTCTTTTTCAGGGACGCTCACCCGAAGAGCTATTTGTGTAAATTACTTCAGTTTTGCTCGATCAAATATATCATATATCATATAAGTTCCTATAAAGTCTGTGTATAATGGCAATATAAAAAATGTTGAAGGAAAATAATGAAAGTATTGAAATTTTTGCAAAGGAAAAAGAAAATTTCTTCAAACAGAAGGAAGAATTATAAAAAGAAAAATCACGATTGAAATACATTGACCATGACTTAGTACAGTAAATAGTACTTACATTGTACAAAGGTCATTTAAATTGCCAATAAGATGATGTTGATTCATATCGACCAATAATCTATTGAAATGCACGACAAATTTTGAATGCATAGCGAACCAAATAGTTATAGAACTTAAAAGGACTGGTATCGTACATTTCCAGAATTATGGGCTGTATAGAACCTACATTCATAGCTTGAGATACTACAGAATACATAACCTGCATAAGCCCCCAACAGGTAACATGCACAGGTTATAGCATATTGAACAGTTATAGGAACGTACATGTAAAATTTTTCAACGGCTCATAATAATAACCCTATCAGAATTTGATCACTTTGCTTATATATAGTTATTATTAAAAATGGCTCGCTTTCGTTTTTTGTTTGCTTGTTTTACACGAGGTTACAGAATCGACTATTGAGAGTGCGTGGTTGAGGTACTCTATTGAAATGTTGCAGAGGCGTGCGGATGCGCCGGGACTGTGGCTCTCGTCGGCTCGGGTGAACAAAGAGGCCAACCCGAACTCTCGAGTGTCGCTGATCCTTCTCTCCTCCTTGGAGTCCTTGGCTTGATTCCATCATCTCATCTCACCACGTCTCATCATTGATCATTGTCTGAGCATATTGGCGGCTTTCTCTCTCAAACTGTGCCCCCCATATTGTGGGTGACGTTTGCGAAGGCAACATCATCATAGCCATGCCTCTCTCTCTCAGTGCGATTTGCGGTCCTGTGAAACTAATACATACACACGCAACACACGCCAAGGTGTCCTAGCCCTGATATCTCGCTTTATTCTCTTAAAGTCGCCTAACTTATATATCATATTCTTTTGATGTATTTTGTTCTTTTTATTGTTTTTAATTGATTTTTAATCGTCGTTTTTAAGTTTGACAATACTACAGCTGGTTTCATGTTTATATATAAGACAAGATGTATACAACAAGGAATATGAATCATGCGTTCTTGTAGTTTGCATTATATAGACAAGCTTGTGAACAAACTACGCGATACGCTATGACTTTTCTTTCAATCAACAAAAATGTAGAAACAATAAGGGATATATCGTTCATAGTTCTATTAACTGCGCATTGCAGCGCAAGTTTTGAAAAATGATCAAGTTTTTAATTGTAACGCCAGCTGCACCGCAATCTCAGAAATTGCTTGCATAGGCGATATTTTAACTAATTTTAAAGGATGTTGTGAAATGCAATATGATCAACTCAATTGATTCGAATATATTTGAATGGATGAACAAAACTTGACAAAACAATTTTTTACCAAACAAAATTTTCTCTATTCAGGTCGTACATCGTGTATCTTCAGTCTTTGCCATGCAGCCAAAATAAGAAAGGAGACACTGACATGTAGCGATTCTAGTTATTAATGATCGAAATTAATCAGCGAAAGCTACCGGTTTGATGCGCTTTAAAATATTCCAAGAAGCTTACAATAACGAAAAATCGATATGCACAAAATAACACTGAATATTATGATACACGATGTATTACGCTCGATGGCATACTTTATACAAGATACAGCCAATCTAAATTCGTGAACACTACATCAGTTAAAATTTGTCATGAAAAGCAATTTAAAACAAGTGATATCTTGTATAAATTAAGCCGACTGTATCATCTATTATAGTATGTATGACTGAACACAACATAATATTATGCTTTAACTTGTATAAAACAATTTGAAAATTGCATATAATCAGATATCTTGAGAGATCAAGATGAACAAGAAAAACTAAACTGGACTCTCATCAAATATATATGGCTCAAAGCTAAGTTTTTCTCTATATAAAAAAGAAATGTCGACTTGTAGACAATGGACAAATAAATTTGAATTGGATTTCTTACCCAAATTCTGTCGAGTTTCAACTCCCCCCTGCCCCCAAGGCGCGTCTTACCTTTTGCTCTTTGGTTGGTCCGGAACCAGATCTCTCGGTGAAGAATGGATAGTCCGCCGACGTGTAGTCGTACTGCCATTCGAGGAAATGGTTGGCTACGTCGAAGCCCCTGTAGTTGTAAGAACAGTATTCAAAGTCGATGACCACCAGTTCGGTCTTCGATGAGTTTTGTCGCATCAGGATGTTGCCCTCCTGCATGTCGTTGTGGCAGAAGACAACGGGGTGCTTCTGTTGTTTGACTAGAGATCTGTAATGAACATTACAGTTAGTTATAGAATCGTTCCAAAATAGATCGCGCGAACGAGCGATAAAGTCCTACGTACCTGAACCAGGAAATCTCCTTTTCCAGATCGATGCTTTTGATGAAGTTCACGTGATCGAGTTGTTTGCTCTCGATGTCCTCGACGTTTTCCAGTATGTTCGTCGCGGTGTCCAGCCACTTATACATCGTGTCCCAGAGCCAAGTGGGTTCCTTGCTGATGGGCACCTGCATCGTGTGTATCTGTGCCATTTTCTCGGCGATGAGTGAACTGATGCTGGGATCAGCCATCTCTTTGGTGAGCAGGGGACGAGCCGGTATGTACTCTTCGATTCTGCCACCGGGAAAGATGCCGTGAAGCTTGGGACCAAGCCGCCTCTCTGAAAGAAGTGTGAAGATGACGGATTCGGTGATCAGGCCCTCGAGGGCTCGCTCGCCATGCACTTGACCATAGAGTCGCAGAAGAACCTGTCTGGGCTCGCCACGAACGGGTATCGCGCCCTCGGGTAATTGGACATTGTACAGCCAGTTGCTCAGACCACCGCTGAAACGTAGAAAGCATGTTTGTTAGATTGTGCACAGCTAATAAGTTGTTTATTTGAACACGCACGATAAGTCGATTATAATTTGACTTAGTATTATCCTGGCAAAGGTGACATTTACTCGTTTTTTCTTTTTTTATATCATGACACTGCACTACCAATGAACAATAATTGAAAGATACGTACACGAAGAATGTTAATTCACGATTTATCTTGTTTTTGAAGTTAACAAGCGTATTATTTGTTTCAGGTTCGCGATAAACGAACGATAATACATTAATTTTCTTTTCGCTGAAGAAACTTGAAAAATCCAGGCAACGTGGGATTTCTCTAATTTGAATATTGGTTTATTGACTTTAGATTAATTAATTTCAAAACAATAACCGATAACGCTGGGATTCCAGCATTTTTAATTACGTTTTACAGATATTACATCATCGGCCGTTGTACACCTTGTTGGGTACAATTTGTAATCAGCGAAATGCCAGATGGCATATGCGAGATAACAAGTGATAAGAGTCGACCCCTTTCACATTTGTGTATTAAAAATTCTTACTTGATCCGAGACACAAAATCAGTGTGATTATATTTGCCATTATCATATTTTTCTCAGCGATTTTATTTGTCACTTTTGATGGATTGTTAAAAGTACGCCATAGCTAGTTTGAATTTGACTATAATATATTCAAGTCAGAAAAATCGAAGATAAAAAATAAAAGTCTTTGTGATAATTATCTGAATAAAGATATCAAGCAAAACGTATTGTTTATTTATAGTCGGAAGTTGGAAAGAATTTTCTTGACCTTTAAAAAAAAATGCTTAATCGCTTTCTTATCGCTTTTCCAGTTTACCTAGCGTGCTTTGCCTTTCCTAATACAATCTTAACACGGCAGTTGCGAGCTGCTTTATTCAAGGTAACTGCACATATGCTGAACCGAAAACTACAGTATCGTTCGTAAAATTATTTAATTTTTAAAAGTCTTTATCTATTACGTGTAATCATATAGATAGAGTAAAATTAAATATTTTTATACGAATCTAAATTGTAAGTATTAAAAAAAAAAATACTAACCTGATCCTCTTAAGAACAATGTTGTCTGGGGTAACGCGCTTCCATGCTCCGTGCAAATAATCACGACAAATGCGCGCCGCTGTTGCCCTCATTTCCGGGTTGTGCTCAGACATCTGTAACCAAATGAAAATTACGTATGAAATAAAAATAAAAACACCAATAAAGACATAGTTTTAATAGTAGCCTCATGATATTCTCGAATTATTTGCAATGATCGGTGAACTGAGAAGTGTTGAAATATGCATAAATTATTTTCATTATCAGTTTCATTACAGTTCATTGGAAATACACCTGATCTTCGTTAGTATTCCATTTGCATAATAATAATTTATCTCATGTTCAGTCATGTGCTCTGCGACTGAAATATTCCATAAAGTGTTTCCTCGAGACTTTAGAAAAATTCATTCATGAACGCTCGCAGTTTTACGTGAAAACCAGTATAGAATTTATCTATAAAAGTTTTACGTAACGCGCAACTATATAAACGCAAATTGAGCCTTATTTTTATAAAAAATAATTTGATAAGATATCGAAAAATTAGTTTGTATTTTACTATTGTAAAATAATCTACATGTAGTTCTAAACAAAATTTTATATCTGCAATTGCAGGTTAAAGTAGATTGACAAATAAATAAGAAGAACTAAAGCCTAATTAATCCGTACATTATCTTTTAATTACACCGATCATCGAACCACTTCTGATGCAAAGCATAATAACCTGACAGTCGGTATTCTCTTCAAAACTGCGAAATATTTTACGCTGTTAATAATGACCTGGATATTGCTACCGATTAAGACCTTCATCGTCGACCAATGCTCGTCATATGCTACTCTAATGTCGCTCAACAATCAACGGCCTGTATTTCCGTGAAATAATAATAAAAACGATTAACGATTGTTCAACGTCAATGCTTATAACCTAATGTACGAGATAAGAAACGTATAAAAAAAAAGATGTCAATGGAACGAATAGAGCGGTTAAAAAAAAAGAATACGTCACTGAAGTGAAGTCAGGCTATTTAATAAATTGCACATAGCCAACTAATCCGAGCTCCCATATTTCTGAGGATTAAAACGCAAATAAGAAACCATCTAAAAGTGTTTAATTGTTGGAGAAGAATTTGTTATGGATTTACGTAATAATTTCTGATTTGGGGCCATTTTGGTTTTGATGATCGCGCGAAATTTTTTGATACGGAGCCAACTTATCGATCGGCGTGTGCGGAAAACCAAGGTCAAGTGCACTGAACGCATTTGGCATCCAGAATCGCGACATGTCGTACAATATTATTTCCCAAAATATGAATGCGCCAGCTGGCGAAAGATCTTAGCTGGCAGTATACAATAATGAAAAGTTTTTCCTTTCCAAAGAAAAAATTTGTATGGGTGTGATATAAAATTTTGAATTTTAATACTTTAATATTGTAAAAATAAATTATATTCAATAGTATTTGACAAATCAAACTGAAACTTGAGCGTTTCAATCAATTATATAATTTTATTATTGAAGTCATAATAATATTTATTAATTATTCAACAACTTGTAACAATGATTAACTTATTAAAGACGTGCGATATGCTATATTCGTTAATTAAAATTATGAACGAATAAAGAAATATGCGATGTTGAGAAATTATCATTAATGCGAAAACTGCATACTAAATGATAATAAAAAAAAGGATTCACTCTCAACTAAAACTTAACGATACCACCACTCCCAAGCAATAAATCATTCAACGTTATTACTACCTGGTTATACAACAGTCACCTATACACTTTTCAATTCTCAAAAGAACTTCGAAAAGAACTTCGTTTTCCAGAAGAAGTGAAGAAAGTAGCAATTAAAAACTCGAAAAATTACCAGTTTTAGCACCAGAAAGAAAGTATTTTACCCTGACATCATCCTGAGGCACGAATGTTCGCCGACTGGCGAAGGCCTCCACGCGTACACGGGAGAAGAGTCGTTCTGAGTTTGCGCACTCCAGCGCCCGATCAATATATTTTCGCCTGTATACTCCGTTGCCTTTCACGTGCGCGAGTTGTACGATATTAAGGCTAGTTCTACATACATTTACTGTGGACGGACACGTATATCTATTTGCAAGTTTCAATCAATTATATTTTTCTTTAATTCCTGTACAGTTGGAGATTGATAAAAACGAGTTCATAGTTCAGGTTTGATTCGATTCAATATTCATGTTTTTTCATTTAAAGGGCTAACGGTATTTACTGAACCGATTCATGTAGAATGAACCTTGTTGTCTGTGCTCTTCACCGGTAAATTAAGTACGGGGTAACGAAGGGTAAGTGCTTTTTTATTTGCTATTTCGGGAAAATCGAGCGTATTTTCATCAATAAATATCTACGAATACGAACTCCACAAAATTGTAATATTTATTCAAGCTGCAATAACCAACAATAATCGAAGCTACTCTAATCAGTCACGAAGAAGAACTCCTGGACGAGCAGTCAATCCAAAACTTGCTTGCGTCATCTTTATATCCGCAGTGTTCCACAAGCGTAAGTTTTAGCAAACTGAAATACGATACGGTAAAGCAGAGCTGGTCCACGTATGTGTACAAAACACAGATATAATTGTATAAACGCGTGAATTCTTGCAAGATGATGAATCAACCGAGGAATCGACACTCGGTAGACTCGCGATCGTCGGCTAACATCAATATCCTCGCGTTGAGTCGGCGTAAACTCAGCTCGCACGCGATTGTTTCCTTTTTTTCGCGTTGGCAAGCGAGATAAGCAGCAATAAAACGTTTTATATGCCTAACGTACAGACGCGCGCGCATGTACGCTTGAAAGTCACGCGTCCGTTAATTTTTTTAGACTGGATAATATAGTTGCAGACGCTGCTAAATATTCTTCGCACGTGGAGTACCACGACATCTGATCAAACATTCTTTGCATACACACACGCTTCTTTTTTGCGAGTATTATACGGATCAACGATGAAAAAAGCGCTCGCTTTTTATGACTTTTTATTAACAAGCAAATTGTGGATCAGCAAAAGCTTTCTACTATTCGAGGTATATACAAAGCCTTCTGTTGTTTCGGTAAATATTTTTTGGAGTCGCAATGATTATCAAGATATAATGGATTTTATCTCAGGAGAGCAAACACGTTTAGGAAAATTTTACGCAAACTATAGATAAACCATGTTATTTGTTGCCACGCGAATGAGCAAATTTTCGAGAGCACGTCTCTGGTTTTTGACTCTGTTCTAATACTAACGTACGTGACTCATCGTTCGGTAAGGGGTTTTTACACCTATACGTTCAGGGAAAAAGCATTCGTTATTCAACATTCCAACCATCCTCTTTTAAAAAAGTGATGTGAAGCATTTAATTGATGTCCAATTACCTGGTACAAGAATTAAGGAACGCGAATTAGAAACGTAACATAACCTGCAAACGTTTTGAACTGTTAATGCTCAGCAGGCGGCAAAATTTAAAATCATTCTGGAAAGATATAATTGATGGTATAATATGAGGTGCGCGAAGCGCACTTAGATTTCCTAGTGCAATAAACACGACGCAGGTTTTACCTGAAAAATATTGTTACAAATTTAGCTTTTACCTCGCACTATCGTGTCAAATGGCTGCGCAATTACTATAACGTGACTAAGAGTACATGAGCGTACGTTCGCTGCACTACAGTGACAAACAATTGAAGCAAAGCTACGATGGAAGCGAATACTTTTTGTGCAATTTACACTCGTTTAAAGAATCATAAGCCGGGGGAACAATCCAGTACACAAGAAATCAGGTTAATTACGTTAGATAATCGATCGTCCGTCTCCTCGGAACAATCCGCCAGCACGATCCTACGTATGATCGCGATAATCCGCATCAAAGGCTCTTTTGTCTGATTTATACGCACTCGAAGCGTCGTGTATACACGCGTATATATCTCCCACACGTAACACCTTCGCGTAGCTCGCTCGCAACAAAGAAAGTGAGAAAAAATTGTAGAAGGCCGTCGGCGTGTTAATCGCGTAGACTTAGCGCAGGGACTATCGGACGATTCGAGGCGACGCGTACGTCGCGGATTCCGCGTTCGAAGACTGCTTGAGAAACGACCCTTTTCTTGCGGCGGCTTGTGTACGGACGCAGTTCTAAAAATAGAATTGCGCAATGACGCCGGCGCGACTCCACGCTCGCTGTTGCCGTTTTCCCGAGAGCGAAAATCAACGAGCTTAGGCATATACGGCACACAAACTCGACAAAGAGTTAGCGAGCAGAAATTCGCAGACGCTCAAGGTGAGCGCCCCTGACTGATACTTTGCCTGTGCGATAGCGTGTCTATATGTATGTACTTTACTGCTTGACTAGCTTTGTTGCGCGTGATCGGTATATATACCTATGTAGATGTTCAACAATCGGGTACTTACCCGTAACGGCACTTAAAAAGAAAACAAATTTGGAGTTTTTTTAAGTTCGAAAGGAAAGAAGGTTTCTATCTGGAATGGAATTTTTTCCTTTGAAACTTGTGTACGATTATGCATTATCAAAGTTTTGATAATTGGCTGGATCATTATACAAATAGTCGGCAATCGCGCATTACACAATAGCTCTGTAGGTCATTATATTTTATTATACCTCAAAAACCTGTTTCGCATTCTGGTGCGTAGTTTGACTGAAAATTTCCGCGAGTTTACAAATTGAGCAATTTTGTTTTCATTTTAATGCGAGATCTTCTAGCTAAAAAATTATAAATTAATCCCGCAACTGCAACGTCAAAAAAAATCTTCATTCAACATTCAGAAGAGATAGTTCAGTTTTATCTAGCTTGAAATGAATAATCAGAGAAATATTTAACGAACGTAAAAAGGACGATAGCTCGAATTCTCTCACAAACACGGGAAGTAGTGAAAATCTTATCAACGGTTTCATTATACCGAACGAGAGCGAGCTCTTACTTTATTTATAACGCAGAGTTTATGTTTCTGAGTGTACTACGCACTTCCACATGAAACGCGCCAATGGTTAATCGTTTCGTTTGCGAACGATATGCGGCCGTACCGGCATCGAGTATCATAAATCACAATGTGTATCGCATTAATATGCGGCAAGAAGCCAACCTACTCTAAGTTAATACAATTACTTGCGTCAAATTTCCTTATTGGCGTTTCAGGCCGACTCCGCGATTTTAAGCTCGATTGAATGTATACGCAGTGCTTGAACTCTGGTCGAGATTTTTACGCGATTTATCGTCAACCTGAGATTATATCTTTTTATTTTCGCGATGTGATGCTTGAAAATTTTTATACCGACAATGAGTTTGTGAGATTTAACGCTAATTATTTTGTATTTTTGTTTTATTAACTTATCGCTATTTTATGGAATTTAGCATTAGTCATTCGTCAAGAATTACGCATTAGATATATAGATTTAATGAGTGGATGCCTCGGTTATACTATTAGGTCAACTTTATTCTGGAGAAACTGGCAGAATTATGGTGCGACTGGTTCGGCATTGTTCGGCACAGAAAAAAATCTACCGTATGTGGGACAAGGATTCAAGTCGAGTACTTAAGGACAACAGCGATTTTTGTTTTGTTTGTAAGCGATAAAGATTAATAAAAAAGAATTCATAAACTTGGCGCGAGAAATGAATGAAATATTTCTTTGTTGATTAATCAGCGCCGAATATGTCAACCATTTTTATCAAAAATAAAAATATTTTCGTTTTCATTTTTAAATCCTATGAAACGAATTATGTAACGAATAAATGAATCAGTTCCAAAACACGATTGAAAAAGAATAGATCACTGTGATAAACACCGTCTGCTCCAATTTGAAAAAAATAGCTCAATCGTAAACAAAACGAAGAAAAAGCGTACCGATGAATCACCGATTCTTAACTAATTACACAAAAAGCGTATAATCGGCGAATCAACACCCACTTTGTCTGCACAATAATACGCGCAAGAATATCAAGAGCTTGGAAAACTCCCATCCGCACTAGTGCATCGCCGTGTAGTCAAGCCCATAGCGTCATTTCCGATTCGAGAACCTTCGCTGGGGATATTCTTGGCTGTTCTCGGCCAGCCTACAAAGAAGGAGAAAGAGAAACGCTCGAACTCGGAGGCCGACGGCCACGTCTCTGCATCGAAAATATCTCGAGTGAGCGGCACGACGTGGATGGCTTTTCCAAAATTTTTAATTTTCGAATCGTTATCTTGGGTAATCTACCTTTACGAGGGGCAGCGCCGATACAGCCCTCAGGTAGACGAATTTTCAGGATAAACAAGCTGAGAGACCGGTTGGCGAGTGGTTGATCAGCTATTGGGCTATCTCTATGAGTTTCCTGGAACCTGGTAATTTTCCACTAGCGCCACGCGGCAGTCGACTCCGTGGTCCCGGTTTCAAATGTATGTTTCGACGATTTTTTGAATTTTCTAGCTTCTTTATTTTTGACTATCGTCGAGTTCAGATTTTTATTCGAGATTTGAATTAATTTTTTTAAACGTTGTATTTTACGGTGGAGAACTGAACCAAATCGAAACGAAGCCAGGCTGTTACCGGGCGTCAATGAGTCATTGCCGATTTTCTCGTAAACAAGAATCCTTTCAAAAATCGGCACAGCTGACAAATTAACTTTGATTATACATCGCTTTAACGAATAATCTCGCGCTTATCGTACTTGCGTTGTAGAGCAAAAATTACGCGCATAGGAAAACCCCGGTTATGATCGGAAATACTCGGCGCGATTTATCTGAACTTGAAGCAAACGGAAAAATCTGCTCAACGGCAGAAAAAAAAACGCCCCGCATTAGCTTTATCGGCAGCTATATACACGGCCACAGTGTGTACTGGTGCATCAGCGCCATTTTAAGAGGCGCCGCGTAGACACGTCGCTCGCGGCTCCGCTCTGTGTGTGTCTGTCTTTCTTCTTCGTGCCGTGTGTGTGCCAATGTAAGTATATATCGTGCACACTCGTGCAGCGAGACGTATACGTATATATGTATGTGCGATCGTTCGATTTTACGTAAGCTTGGCCCGGCTGGGATCTCGTCGAGAATACAAAAGCGAAAGGAGAGAGAAATATAAAAGGTACGTACCTTGGTGCTGACACCCATTGTTGAAGCAAATTAGCTCGAAGACGAGTTGACGAAAAAGAAAAAAGGACGTGGGAAAGTCTCCTCGCAGTCGCCGAACAGCCGCTAAATTTTTTCGCGAACGTAGGTTCAAAGTCCGAACTGACTCGTTTTTTTTTATAACTTTAGCGGAGCACTGGTTTGTGTCGCGAAATCAAAGCGCACTGAATATATCCGCAACTTGGTATTGGTGATATTTGTGTGTACACGGTCTCGAGGCGCAAGCTCCTTTAGAAATAGAATTTACGTGCGACTCGGACCGATCGTGCCTGTAGACTAAATTTTCGCCAGTGTGTACGGGCGTACTAAATGTTTCCGGCGATCCGGCAGAAGATATCCAGAATCCCGAAAGTGGGGGGAATCCCAACAGCAGTAGTGACGAGCGGGGAGAGAGAGATGGAAGAATAAAAATTGCGTATATAGATAAGGTAAATTTGCGCAGAGGCAAAATAGAGACAGGTATATAATCCAGATGCTCTGACAATGCTGCCACGACGTAGGCTGGAATGCCAATGAATAAAGCGTCGCTTATGGGTGCAATACACGGCACTAATGGCTCTCCGAGTAAGGTTTATCTCTCCCTCTCCCCGATGGATTTCTCTCAACTGCATTGTCTGCTACGAGTGCAACGGAGACAGCATATGAGTGAAAGAGAGGGAGAACTGTAGGAGCGGTGGGGGAAGTCTGCCGAGAGAGACATATGTGGTATATCGGAGCAGCTGAACTGGGACTGGGGTGAGACGAGCGGGTGTGGTAGCGCCGTGTGCGCGTGAAAACGGAGGTGTACGTGTGCCAAACGACGTCGCGGCCGAGGTATCATGCGACTCTTACGCGGATATATACACGCGTTTTTCTTCGCGATTAGTAATCGCCGTGTAGAGTACCAAGACGATATTGCCGATGTTTTTTGCAGGTGCGCGCGCTTACAGGCGAGAGAGTTGTTGTTCCGGGGCTAGCCGTTTTGGACTGGATTTATCGAGTTTATTTAACCGATATCATGCGCGACAGATTCGCGATTTGTATGAATATCGTATAAGCTAACGTACATTGACGGTTGTCCTCTGTGTCACTCCTTTGCCTCCACCCAGAATTTTTTTGTATAGTCGAGGATGTAAAAAAAATTAATACCTATTGCATTTTATGTATATAGACAGCAATATATAGCTGAACAAAGCGTTATTGGTCGAATCGAATTTTTATTAAGTAGCTGTGTATGTGTTTGATTATCAAGAGAATTTGCTCTAGTATATTCTAGCTTCTACCTGTTTCACGTGAATTTTTATCACAACAATTTTCTTCTTGGCATTGTAAAGTTTTAAAAAATAGAACTGATATGATATGATATGCTTGTAAAATTTTTACTTAACCATGACGGTGTATTTATTATATTAGAAATGATAAAATAAATTTATATAAATTACATTTTTATTAAGATATGAAATAAAAAAATTAGTATAGTAAACTATCTGTTGTTATATAAATGTTGTAATCTTAATTTTTGTTTTATAATTTTTTATTAGCACTTTATTGAGTCTGCTATAAATTACTAATAAAATAAATAAAAGCGACAAAAAAATTTTACAAAATATATAATCTTGTATGATCACAATTAACTTTACTGGCATGTATACAGTCTCAAGACGTAACAACTATTAATTTCTATCCATAAAAACTACGTGTGAAAAGTTTTGCAATTTCTTCAACTACCTTAGTAGAGCTTAAAATTGCATTTCTTGCATTAGTACATTCCTTTATGTAACTCAGCACACCATCATAGAAAATGGCAGATACGATTTCCGGTCTGCTGTCCAATTAAGTGTTTGTGCCTACAAACACATTGACAGGGTGGAATTCAAATACAAAATTACGTAAATATCATATATACACAGTAATTTTTTTATCAGGATATTTGAAAATGAAATAGCAGTTAATGTTTATTTTATCTTTCATATTTATATGACAATATGTTATGTCAATATATAAAAATCTGTATTTTCGAAATGCTTTTAAATTTATTTGTAGAAAGTATAGAAAAATCATAATGAATTTGATTGAGCATACACTAATATCAACAATATACTTGAAGCTTTCGGCTAACCATGTGGCTTTATTTTCAATCTAGGCAACACGAGTAATTGGATTTCATGAACGAGCAGGTTACGCGTGCCCGAATCCATTTATTAGGTTAACAAACTCAACTACTTGAATCTATGTAATTTTAAAAGATTGAATCAAAAGCTTTATGTAAATACTGGTTTAAACATGTAAACTTTTTCATTGAGTGATGCTTTAATATTAAACACAATTTTATTATAGGAAGATCAATGCTCATTGAATTATTGAAGAGTAGGTATAATATGAAACAAGAATTCGCTGATTATACATGTATAATGATATACGTTTCAGTTTTTTTTAAACCTTTGTAGTTCCTAAAAACTTGATTGCACGTACTTTAGTTCAAGGTTTACATTTTTAATAAGCACTACTTTAATAAAAAAACTCGGATTTTTTTGTGATTCTTCGTCGATTGCACGAATGCAGCCTTAGTTTCAAAAATCACATTTAGAATGGAAAGCGCAATTAAAACTATAATCGCATCATCATTTCATACTTCATTGTTGATTTTATAGCTATCATAATTTATACCAACAATAAAATATAATTTTATATTTCTACGAAGCTTCGTTAGAAAATTTGCGTATTCATTTCTAAAAAATCGAAGAAAAACAAAAAGCATATCGGCCTTTGCTCGGTGTTTTTACCATCACAGAATACGAATACGAATAGCGGTTTTATTTGCACATTGCATGTTAAGTGTGGCACTATGTAGGCGCTAAGTAGATGACAGCGACAGCTGACCCAATCTTTTGTCAATTTGTAGGCGTGGCTTTCCCCTTCACTACGTCGCACTGCGTATATAGGTATAGTCTGTGCGCGAGACATAAAATAAGTTAGCGTCGCACCACCTGTAAGCTGCGCAGTCGCGCGATAATAATTATAAGATAAATAAAAACATATTATCGTTGTCATCGTCGTCAACGATGACGATAAATCTCTTGTGCTACGTGCACACAAGCTGCTAGCAAAAATTTCCTTGGCACATCTTGTCGCTCTGTATCGGGAGGTGAAGATTAATGCAAGAGACAGACTAGACGTCGATCGTTCATTCACCTGTTAAGCGCGTGTGGTTTTAATATACCGTTCGCTTACTCTAAAGTAACGCAGAGTCGATGCATGATAATTATATTTCTTTAAAAGTATAAGACGCTTAATGTAACCGTTTACTGTATACGTATAAAAGAAGTATCTTTAAGTATTAATTCAGCTTTAAGGAAAAATTGAAAATGTAAAAAAGCAATAATTTTAATCAAAGTACATTAGAATAAATTTAAGAGCTGCGACTAGCATCGTCTGAAGTAGAATAAATCGAGGCATAAATACGTTTTTACGAACGATTGCGTCACCTCCTCGTAAAAAATTATGCTTATACGTAGTTTTGGAATACATTATAGTTAGTTCTTATTGTAAAAATACGATTACATAAGCATAATCAATTCTGTAGAGTAGAGTTTACAGTCATGATCAAAAATATGATTTAAAAGTTTTAAATGCTATAACGTAATAATTCACAAATTTTGAAAAACAATTAGTAATACATAAGCATAGTCAATTAAAATTATTTATTTCATTATTCAGCATCTAAATAATGTAAAGAAATAATTTTTCAACAAACATATTTACCTATGACTAGTATGTTTTCAAATTGATCGCAAGATAACATTTTGCAAAAACGCAGTAAAGGTAATATTGTTTGTAAACACAAGATAAAGCAGCACTGCGATTTCAAACCGCAAGGCGAAGTCAATGAATTCTACTTACATATTTTAAAATCTATCTTGTAGCCAAAGTCGCACGTTATCACGTGGCGGCGTCAACACGTTTACGTATAGTGAAAAACCCAGTAAAAAGCGTAAACACAAGTCTGGCCCTCACTTCTCGTCGGCTCACCTAATCGCGGCGTATATTGCAGTCACGTGTCTGCAAGTCTTTGTTTATATCAATGAGCTAGACAGACTAATAGTTCACGTTTAATCCGTGCCATGAGAGACACATACTAAGATCTAGAGCAAACAGTATTTTTGGAAGGAGTATAGCCGCCTCGTCACGCTTGTGTCGAAAAGATTCTTTAGCTAGTTTTGGATGGCGCTACATTCGTCGTTGAGAACCGCCACGTGCGCTCTTTTATCACGGCTTCTAAATAGTGGGTACATTAAGAGGTTCTAATGGAAAATTTTCTACTTAGTTGAGCTTGTTTGAGAGTAAATCTGACCTTGAAGGTCGACGTACGATTTGAAGAATCATCAATATTTAAATCAGATGGATAAAGATAATGAGAGTGAAAGAAAAATTAATTTCGCAAAGGATTTTTATTTTGCATGGCAAAATTATTTATTGCACTTAAAAATTATTTATTGCACTTAAAAATTATTTGTACATCAGCCAAAATGATTTTTTATGTAGATCTTTTAACAATAACTGTTGGAAATATCCGTATTTCAAAACTAAATCTTGAGTGCATTTATCTTGAGTGCATAGTCTCCGACAGAACGTCATAGAGTTCAGATGTGCTTGCTCCTTCTATGCGTCTCAGAATAAACGTTGATTTTATAAAGAGAAGATATTATGTGTTGTAATTGTTTCCCATTTCCAATAATAACTCATATAAAATCAGATTTAAAATCCGTTTTCACGCAATTTTTTTAAAGATTCTTGTTAAAAAAATTAGGAGACTTTAGTATAGTAAAGTTAATTAATTTTTTCATATTGAAATGTGACGTGACCAGGTTGAAAATGAATTACATGTAATTGTTCAACCAAAACGATACGTTACGTCATCATTTTAAAATGCGCATTCGTACTTGGCTAATCTGCTATGGAAACTAAGTTTTACTCGATAAGATAACAATGCTTTGACCTTATCGTTGCGACTGTCAAAATGCTGCCGAATACTTATTGAATTTTTACAGCGCATCCAATAATTCGTGTATATAATACGACCTGCTAACCGGATTCTTTTATTAAGTATAATCTTTAAACATTAAATGATATTTATAGCAATATGTTTTGATATAGTAGCGTTACTTACGAGGTTGCTTATATTCTCTTATGTTATGTTCTCTTACGGCCGTTATTTTGCCACATATGAGGTTTTCTGTATAATTATATAGATAAGTTTAGTGTAAAACATTCTCTTAACTTTAAGAATATAATTGTATAAATAATAGTTCTCTTGAAATGATTATAGTTTTTCTAATAATAATTGATACAAATACTTCGAGGAAAGTTGAATGTTGTACGCCAAGCATTTTTTAAGTATGATTCACGAATGATTAAGTTACTCAGGCATAAACATAACACTTATACTTTGAATTTTTCGCGAAGTTTTTTTAATAGGCAGTACTGTAGTACTTTAGAAATAGTTTGTAGATTTTATTACGTAAGCTAATCATTAGTATTAAGATAATAGTTTTCGATTATTAATTTTGATTCAAATAAGTGGTTATTTTAAATTAACAGACGTGCCATTGTGAAACAGATTGGGATACAAATTTGAGCATTCTTTTTGCTTATTTTTCATTACTTAAGATAAATATAAACCTGCCTCCTGGTCATGGGGTCGTGGGTTCGAGCCCCCATCAGCGCGATCAGTTTTTTCAGGTCCGATGGAAATCTTACTCACGACATCGGGTTTGAGAAAGGCGTAGGTGTGATGAGCCTACCCTGAAAACTTTCGAACGCTAAAATTCATCTAGAAACACAACACGATACGTTGTGAGGCCATGAACTTTCGAGTTCGAAAAAGCCACCCATTTTTTTTTTTTTTTTTAAGATAAATATAATTTGTATAATTCAAGTTTATCAGGTCCTGAAGAAATTTATTTACTCCAATGCTCCAAAAGTGGCAAATGAAAATAGGCCATTTTTGAGTTGTACTAGTCTTCGTAGGAACCGACGATATGATCTAGATCCTTGAATTAAACTTATACTTATTATTTGTATATATAATTGAAAGCATATATAAAGATCACATGAAGATTTAATGATCAATTGATTTATTTTAGCAAAAATAGGGCATTTCTTACCCATATAGAACAAAAGTAACTTGAAAAAATGTTCGCTCTTTGTATTTATGACGGTTACGTTTACTTTATTAACGATAATATCGTATACATATTTTGTACTAATATAATAGAATGTTTATTTAGTAAATATTTGAAAATTTAATTATCTATAAACTTTGTATCCCATCAATTACTTGGCATTAAATAACAAATTTGACCCACATGATATCATTAAAATCGGATAAGGTGACTAATTTCATTTATCATTCTGAAGATGTTCGCACGTTCAATAATACCAACGAATTTTTTTCATATCAGGCTACCTGTTGATCGCAAAATATTTTTTTCCTCAATGTATTTAGATTTATATGACGTAAGAGGTATTTCCACCGCATACGCGAGCAAAGTTCAAATTAGACGAAATAAGAAATAAATCATTGATCGATCTGTATTATATTATATTACTTAATTTCTGAATATGGTCGATTGTCGCAGTTATGTTATATTCGTACGTTGATACGAAATATTAATCTGCTGTTTGATAACCCGTACTCATTGCTACCCTGGTAGGAAAATACGCCATAATTTATGGCCAGTCGACTAACTAGTGCCCATATTTTCTTAGCATAATATGTTCACATAATATGCCAACATTATGTTGAGTACTTGACTCCACCAATGCGTTTATAACCTAAAATCCACAAACTATATACAAGCATAGTGTAACTGACTAACTTATTGTTATTAAAGTGTAAATATTATAAAAAGTGGTGTCTATGCGTTCAAAAGTCAGTTCTGTCAGTGTCCAAATCTGCCATGATCATGCTAAATCCAAGATATTAAAGTTCGATGTCTGTTCTTTTGCGTTGAGACCTGTTAAATTATTTTAAAACAAACTGCGATGAAAGATTTTACTTATAACTGTCTTGATTCGGCTTTTCACTTTGAACTGTATGGCTTTGGCGTCAAAATTTACAGATAAGTCTATACATGAAACTCAAATTCATATCAGCTACAAGGATTTCGACTTAATATATTGTTTCAACATACTAATACAAATTAACATGTAAAATTTCAGCCCTACGAATGATGGATTATAAATGAGAGCAAAAAAAAAATTGTAAAACAAGTAATCAGAATCAGTAAGAATTTTGTTTTTGCTCTCATTTATAATCCATTTAACACAACAAATATATTGAAGTCCAAATATAACCCTAAATATTAGAACATAATATTTGCCATAATTTTTGACATATTATGCCCAGTTACCATCGCCTGGTAGGTGGGGTACATGGGCATAATATGTCACATTATCTGCCCACTCAGCATAAAATACGGCATATTATGGGCACTTGAGCCTCAATTTTCTACCCGGGCTCCTATGTAGCTATTTCTCCCCTTTTATCATCTTCTATAGGAATTCCGGTTACATGTTACATCAATACTGCCTATTCGTCGTATAAAAAATCAACTTATTTCTTCAGAAGATTTATAATTAAGATAAATCAGCTTCAAATTATGTAAAGCTCTTATTATGTATACATATTACATATTTATAGAGATATAATAGATGTATATAAAGATATACTTACGTATTATTATAATATGTATATTTATATCCATGTATAAAATTCTAATATTATTAGAACATGCGGTAAATCGATATTTTACTTGTATTTTGTATTCATTAATAGTATATTACGATACAAGTGGCATAAATAGTCCATTACGGCATGGCGTGTATTAGCACCCGAGCGTAGCGAGGGAGCTAAACGCCGTGCCGTATCGGACTATTTATACCACGAGTATCGTACGCTATTTTATAGCACTGACTAGCATAAATCCGCTGTCACGCCTATCCGTGGCAGTCCATTTTTGCACCGTGAAGTTAGCGCCTGAGCGTAGCGAGGGCGATCAGCACGGTGCATTAATGGACTATTTATGCCACGGATAGGCGTGACATAGATGCGGATTTAAGCCACACAGTGCTATAAAAATATATTAAAAAATAAATAACCAAAAATCATTTATATGTAGAACAATTGTAAATTCAAAAAGTATTGTTGACTAAAACCGTGTGTAAATTATGGCTAAAGCACCTTATAAAATAAAAAAAAAGGACTATAAATATTTTGACTTAATAAATATAGTATATAGGTACCATTCATATTTTACGAAAATGAACATTCGTAGAAATTACTTTTGCTCTGGATGATTCAATTAAACATTGTACAATCAAACTTATACAATTTCATTTGTTTCTGATCTGCTATAATTAAACTCAGAGCTGACCGCTATTGACTAAATTTAGAACATTTCCCTGCCATAGGTCACGTAGCTCCTATTTATCTGGACAGCTTTGTTTATCTATTATCACAAGTGTGCGACTAAAAATAATATTTAACTAATTTTTGGCATTTCTCTTTTATTTTTGACTGCTTAGCACATGGTTTTTAATAGAGATTTCACGATAAACTATTTTATGATTCAATCAGCTCTTCAATAAATTATTTAGCAATTAGATTTTGTTATACTTTCCATCAACATATGATTTTTTTTAATTGGCCCTATTTGAATCACTTTTAACTTTATCTCATAAAACTTATTTTCAAAAATCTTATTTTATAGAGAATTTCGATTTTAATCATCGTTTTTCTATAACTGAACTACTATAATGTATTACTAGTATGCAATATTACTCTAACTATTGGTTGAACTGTTGACCAAACTACTCGTATTTGACCAACCAATAGCAAATCAATTGCTTACGTTTCTACCTGGGATTTTCTTTAAAGATTTAATCAGTTCTACAAATTGAAGGTTTTACAAATATGTATACAAGAATTCAGCCTATTTCGTATACTCCTTCGTAAGTTATGATGTGCCGAAAAATTTATTTTTTACTCACGAACTTCAATAACAACGAAATTATAAATCAAAATTATTGATTTGAAATTTTGTATCCTTACAAAGGCTATCTTATTAAGTAAGTAAAATATAGATGTGCAAGGAAAAAAAATAACAATGAGAGTCTCTTTTAAATACTGTATGATCAGTTGTAACTCAGACGTAAAGTCTTGTATCGCGTTTCTTATCGAAAGAATTGCGTTGCGATACAATAGCACGATAAGCTGTATAAATCCGCAGACTGCACAATTTGCAATGTATCGTGATAGTGATCTGTCCGGCAAGTACAGTGATAGGCGGATTGATAAAACTGCAGTAATTAAGACAGACAATGGAAGGTTCAACGTTACCATTCATCGTTTAGCCGGCATATAAGATGTCGAGACCGATAAACTGTTGAATACAGATTGGGTATATAGGTACAATGAATTTTTTTCTAGTTAAAAATTTTTTAAATAGTGCACTTATATGTATTTAAATCTTTGAGTTTTAAATTAAGTTATTATAAATCATATTAATAAAATAATTTAAATTTCGTCGCCATCCAACGCGGATATCTTAATCGAATTGCATCTTTAAAGGCTTCACAAAATCTGGCTATAACTTATTTTTAAAAGAGGATAACCTAATTAGATTGCAAAAAATTGTGTTAAAAGTGTCCTTTGATAATTTTTATAGACAGTTTGGTTACTTAAATTAGATATTAAGTTATTGCTTTTAGTCTAAACAACTTTCAATCTAACACTTTTTTGAACAGTATAGACTAACATATGCATATTGAAATCCTTTTTCAAAACCTATAGATTATTTTATTTTATTGGCGATATTTTCTCAAAGCAGTTTGTATAACAGTTATATATTAGCATAAACATATGATCATAAATCTTTGTCATTTTAAAACTTATAAAATATTTTCATGTCAAAAGTAGTTGAATAACAAAAAAAAAACCGCTGCCAATTCTTTGGCACGTAGCTTCCTTCAACCTTATGTATCGCTTTAATATCTAAATTGTTTTTACTTCATATATAATTCTATAAAGTTTTTATGCTTTTTCGTTTGATGGATAAAATTATTTCGAAATAATTATATTACATAATCAATGCGTAACTGAAAATTAATTGTTTTTAACGATTTAATAAAACAAAAAACAGAAAAAAACTAGCCGATAATCATGATGTGTTTAACGAAAAGTTCAAAATTTAGTTTCCGAGATATAATGATAAGGATATAGTTCGCGGAACGTATCTAAAATCACCAGTGATCGAAAAATCGCCATGTCTAAGTATAGATTAAAATCCATTAATGGAAACTGAGATCGAAATACAGTTTTCAGTTATATAGAGTATACAGGGTAAGAAAACAAAATTTTGAAGCTTAATATCTTTAAAACTAATTGTATCATAAACAACCCAAAGAAAGAGATAAAGGTGCTATATAATGCTAACTAAATCCAAAATTTTAAATTGATTATTGCCTTTTTACTCCAGTTATCGGTCACGGTCACATTGACAAAATGTATTCACATGTGATTTATTTTTATTTTCTTCAGTAAGTTCAATTGGTTTTTTAGATTGTTAGTTTATTGTCTAGTAAATTGTGTTTCTTATCTATACTCGAATTTAAAGATCGAGTCGTATATTCTCTCAGGTATCTTCCTAGCAATCAAGATGTAGCACTGTTCAAAAACGCCTATTCATTCTTCTTTAAACTAACTGGCCAAAAAAACAATTGTATAATTATTTTTGCAAACTAGTCATAGCCTAATCCATTCCTAAAAACTGGGCACTAATAATCTATAAGTAATATTACTAAATCATTAAATTAAATGTAAATAGGTTAAACGTAATATCTTTTCTAATCTGAATTATGAAATTTATTATAAAAATGTTAAAGACTTATTGTTAATTACCTGGGTTCACTATATCATGTGCAAATTGATGCAAAATGTTTTTTTTTTAATCTCACATTTATGCGGTCTGTTGCCGATACTAAATACTGTAATATGTTAACAGCCAGGGCGAAAGCAGATCTTTGTGTAAGACTAATATTATATTTCGTTGAAAACATAATACACTTTAAAATATAAGCACTGATAACATAGTACATATCTTTTCAAAACGAATGTATTCGCGAATTTACTGACATTGAATATTACTCGCATTATATTCATAATGACATATTAAACACATATTTAATTATAATTTGTTTCCCTACATTTGTCAGTTATTATGAGACAATGACTCATCTTTTATGTTAAAAATGCATTATTTATCTATGTGAGGAGAATGTTAATATTATCTTATCAAACGACATATTCTTAAGAAATACTCAGATCTCCTTTGAAGTAGCAAGGATGTCGGATACCACGCTACGCGCTATGAGCTGAAGCAGAAAGTCGCTGATGCTTCTGTTCACTCAGGTAGTGGGGATCAGCCCTGCTATCAATAAATTATAGGAATCTGCCTTCGCAAACCCTACGTACAAGAATCGGACTGTAAGAAACTGACATGCGTTTTAATGATTGATTAATGCGTGATATTGCGCTTTAAATTTTCCAAAAGATCGTCTCATCGAAGTGTTCATTGCAGTTAAAAACTGTTATTAGCTGAATGATAAGTATGACAAGAATGTTTTTTAAAATATGCTTATTGAGTCAAACTCTCTATAATCAAAGTTTAGCGAACCATATAACCTAGATATCAATTAATTAGAAGTGCTTATTATTATGTATATCAAACTTGATTTCGAGCTGCCAGAATTAAATAGGTGTTATAATTTCATCTCTTCACTCTTTTATTTTAAACCAATAAGTCGACGCGTTAATTAAAAAATACCAGGTATGTAATTAGTTTAATAAAATTTTAGGCAACTGTTGTGGCTAAATCCGCATCTATGTACGCCTATCGTGCCATAAATAGTCTATTAATGCACCGTGCTGATCGCTCTCCGCTACGCTCAGGCCGCTAACTTACAGCGGTGCAAAAATGGGACTTTTAGGCCACGGATGGCGTGAACAGCGAGATTTATGCTAGTCACTGGCTATATAAATAGGCGTACGATACCGTGGTATAGAATAGTCCGATACGGCACGGGGTGTTGCTCCCCCGGTACGCTCGGGCTGCTAATACAGCCCGTGCCGTAATGGACTATTAATCCACTTGTTTATCGTAATATACTATTTATTACTGAGATTTAAGAAAACAACATAAAGCTATATCGTCGAAACAAAGCTCGGTAAAAAATATATCGTCTATAATGTAAAATATTAATACAGCTATTTTTCAACTTTTTTAGTTCTCTGTTAATCCACAGTGTTCTCTTTACATGATCTGTTCTTCAGTTCATCTCATGCTCATGCAATCAGTTCTGCTCACTTAGAGACCACTGTGTTCGATTCGTTATATGCAGTGTTAATTATGCTTGCAATAAAATAATCCTAGATTTATTTGCTTCTAATCCTCAAAATTTCTTATCGATTGAAACATAAATTTACAAAAATTAAATTTTTGGACACATGTGTAAAAGTGCACACCTTGCAAGCTAAACCTTAGGCGTATAATAAAAAAACGACGCATACGATAATATAAATTTTTCTACGTGGAGTAAAACATACCGCTTCCGGCATTCAATATATTGTATCCTCTCTTCTCTTTCAGCCTGGTACATATAAGCAATTTACTTTCATCTAACTTTTCCGATAACTCTGTTGGCAAAAACTTGAGAATCTCAAAAACTAAAAACATCCACTATAGAAAAAAAAACACGGCCGTTATAAATTTCCGCGGTTTTAAAAACTTAATGTACAAAAGTCAAACGACAACTAAACCTGACGATATAAAAAATTATGAGGTTAATTGTTAGTTTGATCGTTTATACAGTCTACGCAAAATATGAAACTACAGTTTCCATAAAGCGAATTACATCATAGTATAGGAACTGATGCAAACAAAAAATATTCCACTCTTCAGAATAATAAAAAGTTTTACAACAAACACCTACGATCACGCGTGAACTCGTATGTGCCATTTCCAAACCGAAAGAAATTTAGCCAATTTCAGCGCAACGATTCGCGCACATGCGTAATCGCTATCAGATATTTGTCGTGTAAAAAGTTTGTCTTGTCTTTTCACGCTGGTTTCACATTGAAGTACAGATAACTAAACAGCTTTCGGAGTGAAAAACAGATATTTGGTGTATCGATGAATAATGTTTAGAGAAACTTGTCATGAATTATTTCTGTAAGAATGTACAATTCATCATGTAGTAATCTGCGAGTTACTTGGTTAAGGATCCGCCTACATAAAGCATCAGGAGTGATTTGTTGTTTAGGTAGCGGGTACTCAATTTACTTTTATTGAGAATTTCAATTTCTGGTGTCCTACAGGCCAACCGACATAAGTCCAATGTCGCGAAATCGATAAATGTGGATTTTCCATACTCTTAAATAGTCCTTTTTCATGTAAATGTCGCATGTTTGCCAATAATGTTGCCCTAATGCAAGATACACTCCAAGAAGAATATCTCTATATTTTACTCATGTGTTCTCCATTTTGTTCTTTATGTGAGTGGCTTCTCGGGACTTGCGTTTGTGATTTGCACAAAACACGCCTTTCAAAACCGTTTCCATCTTCAAAGGTTTATCGGGAAAACCATAAGTAATAATCAAAAAAATATTGAAAATCTTAAATTTTAGGGGAAGAAAACCATATGTACTTATGTCATTTTAGTTTTGCAGTTTGGATGGGCTTAAGACTTGGAAGCTAAATTCGTGATTGTTTTCATGTAACTTATTGTTTTGCCATGTTCTTAGCCAAAAACAAAGCAAATGAGACTTGTGGGTTAAACTCTCACCCAAGTAGAAGCCTGAGAACGGGCGGTATACAGTACGCACACACAATACACACACTCCACAAATTCACACACTACAACATCCTATATACAGACACGGACCCACAGCACACGTTACACAGCACACGACACCCACCACAGCACACACACACATCACACACACACAGCACCCACACACACCACACACACAGGCACTACACACACACACACACACACACACATCCGTACGGACATTTTCTAAAAACACCATTTTTCGACTAAAAATTCATCAAAACACACTTCCCACATGTTTTTACACAAACTCCAAAAATTACTATTACAAGGCTTCCTTAGGAAGGAAGCAAAATTGAGAGCACTAAAAAAATGTTTGTTGGAATTTATAAATATTTTAAATTAATTGCAAAATATAGTAGTAATATTTTTCTCATTTAAAAAACATAAAATTATACGCATGATAATGATACAAAAGATACAGTCAAAACAATAATAGTCGTTATAACTTGAAGCATTGTACTCGCGCTCGAGCGAGCACGCATTTCATGTAATAACAATGAGAAAAAGGAAAAGCAGCATGCGTAACGCAAAATGAAGGTCTTTTGTACTAACGGAGTATCGAAAGCCACGAGCATCTGAGTGAGAGAGTGTATATACAATATATACACTGTTTGAAAATTCTTCTCACCTCGCACATAAAAGAGGCGACAGTGTGCAAGAACTCGTCGCAGTGACCGGCGAACATTCACTCTTCAGATGGCGTATGCTTTGGCTCGGTGTTACGATTGATGAACTTTGGACTCTGGACTTGTGAGGAGGACAAACGACGCTCAGTGTCGTGCGGTTCTTAAAATAAAGTGGCAAGTTTTAAGAGATAATTGTTGTGGTCTGTGGTGAAGATGGAGCTGCAAATATCGGTGATTAATTTCCAACTGGCAGTACTGCTTTTGTTATATATTGGGTGAGGAGAATGTCCTTTTTACTATGCACATGCATATGTATATACCTAGATACTATTTGAGATTATATGATTAAAGCTGTATGAAAATTGTTCTGAAATTCGGATGTACATTTTAAGTGTACAAATATTTTGAGCGTAATATGTTGCTATGCAGAATACGGAAGTTTTCCTTGTGCAATTCACTTGATCGTGACATGCGCTTTCAAACTTAAACTTTCAAAAACATACTTTTAATCAAAATATTTTTGTAAAATTGGAATGATAAGAATCGAGATAAAAATATGGTACGAAATACTCAGCATGATACTGTAACTACAGAAGAAATTAAATAATCATATGAATATATATATTATTCATACATAATAAAAGAAATAAGGAGAAACTTATTAAAGAAAAACAACATATAGAAATGTAAACGATCTTTAACAATTTATCATTACATAAATTAAAAGATGTTTTGGTAATTAAATAAATTGAAAGCACTAGACTACATTAGACAAGATTTTATCTTGTAAATAATCATCGACTGCTATGATGATTATATTTGTTTAAAAATATAAAACCACGTATTAGAAAGTGATTGAGTTGATCAAGAGGCAAAAGATAGTTTAAATATCTACGGTCGATAAAGTAGATCATCTATAACTATATTCTTACAACGTACGTATCGGTTTATTACTATAAAATCTACTCAATACCTATGCTTCAAATGCATGTATAAGAGTTGCTTTAGATTAAAATTTCAGTTATATGTACGATTCTCATTATAATTTAACAGTATTTCTCTTCGAGTCTTTATTTAGACAAAAACATATAGGTATTTTTAAAATTTAGCTGTTTTATTATATAAGTTATATAACATTGTTATAATAACATTAATCAATCGCTTGAATTAAAAAAAAAAATATATATCATGTATAGAAACTTCTAAAAAGGTTTTTCATTTTCATAACATATTACGCTATAATGTCATACGATTTACTATATGAGATTATTATTACTTTTGATTGCATGTGTAAGTACATAATAAGAACTAAGTACATAAGAACTGTAAGTACATAATATAGTTCTTATTATTCAAAATCCAAATAAATAATTGAATAACAATGATGATTGTTATTTTTAGTGAATAAGATAATCGATAATAATAACTAAAGCATATAACTAACTAGATTTTTTATTGCATACATTTTAAGAAAAAGTGAGATTTTTACGTTTTTATCAGTAAATAGATTACTAAAAAATTCCATTAATCTATACTGTAAATCTTAGCCCAAAAATCGCGCATACGACCTTGTAGCTCAATAAAAAATCATCGTTGGTCCAAATAACGCTCGTGAGAGATGCTATACACTGTAGATTGAATAAGTAAAGCGAATGTGCGATGATGCGGGCGTAAACGCGAGAAATAAAAAGGAAAGACAAGAAGAGAAAAACTCGCAAAAGAGCGAGTGTAACTGATTAAATTGCCGAGGGCTGTCTATCTCTTTCCTTTTCTCTGCTTTGCAATAAATTTCAAGTCCAAGTCCCTACTTCAGTGCAATCTCACACTTCGAGCCAAGATCATCTCCTCTTGAATCGCGTTGGTAACAAGTTCTGTCTTTCTTTTAAATTTATCTACAAAAATTTTCGCTGTGCAATAAAATTGTAAAAATATGTATAGTTTGTAAAGTATTTAAAATTTTTATTTGATGTTAATGAAGATAATGTACGTGCAGTTTTGAAAAAGACGAAGATTAAAGTGGTATTGCAAAAATTTGTTTACGTGGTCTCGATCGGATTTCACGTGTGTACTTTGCAAACATTACATTCTTTGCGAATTTTATCGAAGCAAGCCATCTTATCGCTTGAATAATTTAGATAAAAGTAGCAATGAGTACAAGTGACATCCAGTAACTTCAACGCGTGTGACCCGATTTTACCATGACAAATTTAAAAAATGCTTTGCGGTATCTGCATGTTTATTCTCCTGGTGGAACGATATTAGTAAACTTGAATCTGATTTTTGAAATAAAATTCCATAACGGAATTGTACATCAGTGTTTTATTAGTATTTACTGAAGCGTTGCGTAATTTCTTCCTTGTAGACGGTATACAATCATGTTATAAACTGAAACGAAGTACCTCTTACTGCGAAAAGTACTAAAAGATGTTTTTCTCGTTGAATGCTTTATACTTGTTATATATCACATCAGCTAGTGTGGCAGTAAAATCATATACTTTTTAATTTTGAATATTGCTCATCAAATTTCCACAAAGACAAAGCGAACTTTCAACAATTCAATTTCTAAACTAGAATTACGTATTCCTAATAGGTCCGCCATGGGTTCAACTAGTATACAAGTACAGTCTTGGGGTACTGTAGCTGGAAAGGAAGTAAAAAAGTTTACCATAAAAAATTCTAAAAATCAAGAGGTTGATGTTATTTCTTATGGAGCAACCATCACAGCAATACGAACTCCAGACAAAGTTGGAAAAATTGACGATGTTATTTGTGGTTTCGATAACATTGAAGGTAAAGTACAAATGAGATGTTATAAGTTAAATTATAAAATATTTTAAATTAATCAATATTTGAATATTTAATAATGCGTAAATCACTGGATTAATTCAAATCGATTACTGTACATTTTTTAGGATATTTATCAGCAATTAATCCATATTTTGGAGCAACAGTTGGCAGAGTTGCCAACCGCATAGGAGGAGGCCGATTTACAATTGACAATGTACAGTATCAGGTATCAAAGAATTTAGGTAATAATACTCTTCACGGAGGCTTTAAAGGCTGGAATTCCAAAGTCTGGGAAGCCTCAATCGAGAAGGATTCTGTTGTAATGGCCCTGCTCAGCGAAGACGGCGATGAAGGTTTCCCTGGTGCCGTGCTTGCCTCTATTACGTTCAAACTTACCGATGATGGCAAACTGCAAATTGAGATGCAATCTACAACTACTAAAGCTACACCTGTCAATTTGACGAATCACAGCTACTTCAACCTAGCTGGACATGTAATTATACTTTTTGAATATTTAATATTAGTCATTCATCCAATAAATAATCAAACGGTGTACATTAAACATTTAATTTTTAATGAGAACCCTGGTTGTTACAAAGAAAAGTTTAATACTTACTATGTAAAGAATTGAATTAATGTACATTGTTTGATATTGTAAAGGTAAGTGTAATTAATACTATAATTTAACTATAAAATTATTACTAACTAAATTTTTAGTTAATAATAATTATATGTTAACAAATTTTGGTTATTGAATTATATTCATGTGTTGAATTTTGTAATTATACGGTTGAGAGTAAACGGGAAAAAAGTTGATCTTGATGCTGGTTAAAACCACATTTTATTTAAAAAAAAAAAAGATTTCATAAAATATAAAAAATGATACAGCGGATCTTTTACATAAAAGCATAAATATAAGTTTAAAATATTCGCAATATTCATTGGTAGAATTCATTACATAGAATCACTCATCAAAATAATTCATATAGATCTGTGAAATTCCGTAAAAACTTGAAGGTTTGAGTAAACCAAATAATTCAAGGGGTATTCATACAATGGTAAAAGTATAACATAATATATATATTAATTATTTTTCATCAATTTCAATTTAATTGTGTCAGTTAAAATTTCAAGCATTTTCTTTGGATTTCTAGTCTTCTCTGGTTCTCTTCAACATTTCTGCATAACTAGATATCTTTGACTCTCGTGTCAATCTTTAAATAATCTCTTGATACAGTAACCCATTTATACATAGTAACGTTCAGATTCACTTTTGTATGTCTATTGATTAGTTGTTTGATACATTATGTTTTGAAAGTAAAAACAAATTGTATGCACTTATTTAAGTCTAATTGCTTTGGTTTCCGTTGTCTTCATTCAAAGCTTTGTTCTTTTTCATTTTGTACGCTGCATTCTTTCTTCTCTCAAACATGCAATGCACAGTTTATGGTCAGTCGCGTGCAATCTTGTCTGCTTGAAACTAACCTTTAGCAAAATTATATTTAAAAAATGCTTTTATCAAGATGAATAATTTCTAATCAAAGCTTGTATTTTTTTATATTTTAACTGACAAGAAAATAATGAAAAATATTTAATTTACTTTCGCATACTGAGTGTGCAAGGATAACCAGAAATTGCAGTAAAGTAAGTAATAAGTGAAGCTCTATAAAGCTAGAATTGACGAGTGATTCTCTGTTTCGAGTACAACAATATTTATACATCTATGACTCCGAGTAATTATATTTATAATAAAGAGTATATCAAAATCTTATATTTGATTACATATTTTACTGTCATTCATACATAAGTATTGATAAAATGGCATCATATAAAATTTGTTCTAAGATTGATCCATTTATGGAACCAATTAGTTAACGAACTAGAGAGCTGCGTGATCAGTTTAGAAGAATAATACAATTTAAACACTGCTTGATCAGAAGTATAACTAAAAATTACCATTATATTATGTGTTTTAAATCACTAAATAACTTGGTATTTCATTATTTCATAAAGTAAAATTATCATGACATGATCGCATTAGTGTATACTAAATGCATATGTTACATTTTTTTTTTTGTATATCACATATAATTTTCGTATTAACTATTATTTTACATGATTATCATTTCTTTTTCCGTAAATAGTAGCATATTTTTTGGAATCTATTGTTTTGTTTAGAAAAACTTCTCATGCCAATCAGTTTAACGCTTTGATAATAAATTTTCTATTATAAATCGTGTAATTTTTTTTCTACGAAAAATACAGTATATCAGATTCAATTTTTCGTATACATACAAATTTTTATAAAAGTCTAGGAACTTAACTGTTTGTGCTAGAAAATCGATTCTTAATATGAATTTTTATTGTCAATGCATTAATTACTTATAAATATTTTCCACAATTCATAGTTTTCAATAGTTTGCAAAATAATTTATTTCTATAATAAATAACCTTATTTTTTAAAATTGAGTTGCCATTCGATCCTGTGTTTTTTTCCATTGTGTCATATATTTAATATAAATTTGAAAAATATTCTATTTCTTTTTCAACGTGACATACTTAGTCTACACTGTCATTTTGTAGACTGTCAAACATATTATCAAAAATCTTCTATTATTTAAAAAAGAGTATATAATTTTATGCATTTTTCTTTTGAGTATCTCGAAATTGAATTTTCCATTGCTCTTTTCTCACAAGTACATACACAGTATCTTAGAATCTTATAATATAGTGGCTCTTCTAAATCTATGAAGCAAATAAATGAGTTGATACATACATTTAAAGTATACTGCACTTATACAATATACATATAATATTTTTAAAGCATATTTACCAAACCTGTACACAAACGTTGCCTTTTAAATTAACATGTATTTACATTTAAACTCAACTTGCAACCATGAACTTTACTAAACATAAGCAACAGTAAAGAACGAAGAAAATGATAATTACACATAAAAATCTTAATATGATTTAAAAAAGATAAAAGCTGCCAAACGAGAAAAAATATATGAAATCATATAGCTTAGATTCAACATGTATAAACAAATATAACATGAAACGTGTAAATTATTGTATTCAATAAAAGACGACAAAGTCATAGTCAAGACGCTAAAAGAAATGCAAATCATAATAAGTTCATCTACAAGTAATTCAACAATCTGCGGAAATTTATTTGGGAATGTTTTCGTGTGTTATTTTACGAATATTTTAACTAAAAACTTTGGAACACATTTCATTATTTTTCTTGTTCAGAAGATAAGATCTGGCTGGCGAAAACAGAGTTAACCTTCGCGTTTTTCTTAACCTGTGTCGACTGCCAGGTATCCTTTCTACTTTATAAATATTGTGTTTTGCTACTGTTTGAGGCTGGGCAAGTCTCATACAAAGCGTTACAGGTCCTGAAAAATCAACATCTGTTGCCAATTCGAGCTTTGGTTCCATCGTAAAAGTATATTCCGCTCGACTTTGAACGAAATTTGTCAATATTTTAGAGATTCCGTGTATCGCAACACCTGCTTGCATATCAACAAGAGACTCGGCAGTTCTAGACCAGAGACTTAGACTAATTTTTCCTGCTAAATCAAAACTCATCGCACCCTCTACGCCTATTTCTACAACAAAACCAGAACCTAAGGCGATCACTTCTCGATAACGATGAAGATTCACAGTTGTTTGGAAAGCAGAGGTACGCTCCGATGCTGTTCCTGACCAAACGTGTCCCATTAATTCTCCCTGTCCAGAGAAAAAGACGAATGGTCGAATATCAACGTCTAAGAATGAAAGTTCCATACCAGCAGTAGCTGGTTCGTTTTCTGCAGGGACTTCATTTTCTTCCTGATCGCTTGAAGAAACAAAACTGTTAAGTCCACCAGCGAATAAACCAAGTGAAAAGAATGTATATTTATTGGCATCGCTCTCTAGCACTATGTCAACGACTCCACGTTTTAAAAGACCAGAGCTGATTTCTTGAATTGTAACAAGCGAACCATTACTGGTAGATGATCGCAAGAAACTCCTCGTAAACGCTGTACTCAAACCTTTTTGGGCGAAAGTATTGTAATTGATAGCTTTTTTGTATTCTCTTCTAGCGGCTTCTTGATAAACATCGAGGAAACGAACATGAGTACTAGCTAATTGTTGAATTCTTTGAACCAAGTATTTTTTAACTTCGTAAACAGGATCATTGTACGTGAGGTATACTAATAATTGCTGCATTTCCTCAACAGAAGGGCTATTTTCAAGAATTACATTGAGAGCTAAGGTTCTTATGCTACTGTCAACTTTTTGACCTCCAAGTTGAAGGAAAGTCTTCATAGCGATATTTTTTATTTCAGGTGTGACTGCATCTGCATGAAAAGATCCAATAGCCTTCCAAGCTACGACGCTCATTGCCCTAGTGCGATTCGTGTATTTGAGTAAAGTAGGAATAACGGTTTTAGTACCTAAGTTACCTAAAGAACGAAGGAACTTTATTTTGCATTCATCTCCTGTACAACTGTATAATCCTAGTTCTAAACTATCTTTCACTTTTTCTACTACGCTGGGAGTACCGTATCTTTTGGCCATAGCAGCAGCCGTTAAAGCCAATGTTTCTGACAGCTTGTCATTCTCGATCGTTTCTTCAGAACGTTTCAAAACATCTTTGATAATGTCTGGATCTGGAAATGGTGAAGTGGCAAGGGCCCACAAATACCTTTCAGTATTGTCACCAATATCATCTTGCCTGAGAGCTTTCATAGCTGCCTGATGAGCAGCAAGTGTCGATGCAGAGCCATACAAATCGTATAACTGCGGCAAAAGATCATGATTTTTAGGACTTTTCAAAATTTTTGACAGTGCTTCAGCAGTAGAATCTCTGATCAAAGGCACTAATTTTAAGAAAGCAGAAGCTGCTTTTGCTGTACCCAAGGCAGATGATTCTAATGAAGTTCGACTATTTTCTAAAACGGTGTCCAAGGTGACGCAACCAGTTTCAGGACAAGGTATATGTTCATTTTGCGATTCGATTGAAACTTCTACGTAACGGGAATCAAAGGTGTTTATAACTTCTGTGTAGGTCGATGCGATAATAGGATTTTCTTTTACAACATCAGAAAGCAACTGTAAATTTCTGTGAGTGGTAACCGACGTTCTGGCGTCTGGTTTTAAAGTCAAACTCATCTCGTGTTTTTCATAATCTGTCAACACTTTGAGATGTAGCGATTCAGTTAAATCATAGGTTGTCCTATGAAGATTACTGACTTTAACTCCTAGAAGTGGATTCGAATGTTGATTTTTGATTCTTTTACACGTGCTTTTAATTTTTTCGAATGACTTCGGATTGTGCGATTTGTATGTAACATTACATACGCCGCTTGCGTCGGTTTCCTGCCAAGTTCCATCATACGTTTGGTACTGAAATATACTTGCAAATCCACGTTTGAGATTCAAAGATGAGAGGCTTTCAGCAGAATTAGCAAAAACATTTGTAATATTGCCACTTCTCAATAGTAAAAGAATAGGATCTTTGGGTATATCTTCGAGACGAGAACTGTGCTCTACAAAGCCCTCAGGCTCTGGAGCTTTTCGTGATTTTATCCAAAGCTGCAGTGAATCGGCTTTTACGGATAGAAGAATAGTTTCAGCATCCGTAGGATCTCTCCAAAGAGGCAAAACCGTAAGCTTGTTTGTCAGCTGAAAGCCGACATCACCGGTACTATCATTTCGAATTTGGGATATAGGAGTTTCGCCAAGTAAAACAGTGGTAGTCAAGTCATAAACGAGGCCACTACCTATTTCCCATTTCTGCGCAGATACTACCTTAACTATGAGTAAGCAACAAAGAAGCTTTGCAAACATGGCTGTCATGGTGATTTATAATTCAAAAGAAATCGTCTTTTTATGGTCGTTTTCTCGTTACGATCAACGATTTTTGCAATTTTCAATCGACTGCGAAACGTCACTTCAGATATCTCTGCTATAGTCTATTATTTCGTTTCTAGTGACGCGACTTATCATAGGTCAGATGTTCACTCGATAGCACGAACAGAGAGCGTGGAAATCTCAAGGAAAGCAGAACAATATAAAAACAAGTTGCTGCGCAATGATATGAAGAAAAAAACGACTAAAAGATAAATGCTTAAAGACACTGACTGATAAACTCACTGTAAGGGAGAAAAATCTCGTTTTCGCGCAATTAAATCTGAGTATTACCACTTGCAATAAATGCTAAAGTTTAAACCTTTAACTATTCTGAGTATGACTAGTAGAATAATAAAAAATTACGATAGTTAAAAGTTTTTCATATAAATAACTCGCGTTGGTGTAAATGTATTTCAGAAAATCTTTCTCGTAAAAAGAAAATGCATAAAATTATTACTTATCAGACAGAGAGAGTATTCTCATAGATAGCGTGAGTCGTACAAAACGAAGTCCAGAGTTCTTCTCTCGATATTTCGCTGATTTCAGAACACAAAATGGCTACCGATAGTGTATCTCTTGTTTATGCTTGCGTGTGTGTGTCGATATTTGCTATTGACTATTAGTTCCCAACTTGAGTGAACAATGCCGTTTTACAAATTGTATAAAAAAAAAATTATTAAAATTTAAAAAAATGCTTTAGCGAAGCAAATCTTACGAGTACAAGTTTATCGTCATTAAAATTCGAAGTGCGAGCGAGGCGAGCGCTTACAATTTAAAATTCTCAATCGTGGATGGGTTTGGAAGAATCAGCTGTAAAACCCACCAATAGGAGGGCTCAGTTTGAGCTTTACGTCAGTTTCAGTGTATCGCACCTTGTTTTCTTTCTGCCAAATGCGGCGATCGAGCGCATGCGCGTAGCTACCTGTGGATCGTTTACTACGCTGACACGCCGACTTGCATCTCGAGATCAGCGATGTCGCCTGGGTTCGATGGATCAAAAACAAACACAACAATAGGAAAATGAGTGAGAGAAAGCTATATAGCTTGATTGTCGGGATAAAAAGCTCGGGACCGACAGCCGCACAGACACTTGCACGATTCACGAACACACATCAAACGCAAAAAAAAAGTCACACAGCGATATAAGCAAGGGAATGGAGGACACAATAGTAAAGAGACAACTCACCTACAGACTTGGCGATCGCTGGGCGCCAAATGAATGCGTGTATGCCTGTGGAGGCAGCCAAAGTCTTTGTATCTTTCTCTTTCTCAACTATTTATCTCTTATATGTGCCGAAGCGCTCTCACGCACAGCCCCACACGGAATGAAAGACTTCCGTCTGAGCACGTGTGAGTAGCGGCCGTAGCGGGCATCGGAGCGTCCTTGTTGACTAGCGTGGCACTTCCGAACGTATAATATACACGTCTGCAGGGCAACGAACGATTTATTGCGCCTGCGCGCTGCAGCGCTGATGTGCAACTCGAGCGGATTCAAATCGGAGAATGCTTCAAAAATTTTTTAGCTTGCAAAAATTTCAAATGTTTAATATTTATCAATTAAAATATCTTCATAGAGAACACTTTGAAAAAAAATTGAAATTAAATCTTTTGCCGAGCTTATATACTTATAGTGGAATTTTCTCTTGAATTTAGTTTTAATCTCGGATCAGCAACTGAGTTTTAAAATTTGATAAATAATCGGATTGAAAATCTTTCGTTCCTTACAAAAATGCAGATGAAATCTACGATAAACTAAGATCTTGCGAATGTAATATCGTCGCTTTATGTGAAAAGCAGTACAGCTTAGAATTTTCGTTCTTTTTTTATAAGAAAATGGCAAAAAAACTGAGTTGTGCTAGTCTTTGCAGGGATGGACGATATTGCTGTTGATTCATGAAATGTAATTTTAATTAATAGTTTAATTTAATGTAATATTTTTAGTAAAAAATTTGAAAAACATTAAATTTTAATATAATTCGATGCATAAGAATATTTAGAATATAAATATGATTTTTTATTCTTAAAACTAATATCATGTAATTTTATTCTAGGGAACAAATGCTGCTGAAATTTACAAGCATCATGTCACTATGAATGCAGATCGATGGACAGTGACAGACGCAGAAAGTATTCCAACTGGAGAAATACGTTCTGTTGATAAGAGCATATTTGACTTAAGAAAGCCAACAATTCTTGGTGATGTCATTAACCAAGTACCGGGTGATGGATATGATTATAACTTTTGTTTACCCGAATGTACTGATTTATCTAAAGAGAACTTTGTTGCTAAAGTAATTCACCCTGGTTCCGGTAGAACTTTGGAAGTTTTTAGTAATCAACCCGGAGTTCAGTTTTACACTGCAAATGGCTTCCCTGAAACTGGCACTGAAGGTATTCCAGGAAAGCAAGGAAATAAATATTTTAAACACGGAGCATTTTGTCTGGAAACACAAAATTATCCAGATGCTGTAAATCATGTGAGTAGTTTAATAATTGGGCTTGATGAATTTACTATTCTAAAGTACAATTATAATAAAACATTTTTCTCATTACAGAAAAATTTCCCAGACAGCATTTTGCGACCACATCATCTATATTATCATGTTGTCACATATAAATTTGGTGTACAATCTTAAATTTTGTAAACAAGGAAAAGCCAAGTATAAAAGTGAATTTGTACTCTTCAAATAAAATAATACTAAAAATAAATCCTTCACAACATACATTTTTTACTCAAACAAAAAACTATACATGAAAATGAAATACTATCTGAAAAATTTATGAGAATAAGCTTTTTTGTGTAGTAGACTCTATAGTTTATCTTATCCATGAGCCAGATAAAAGATAATACCGTTTCGGAGTAAGATGTCTTCAATTTTATTTTGATGACTTATCACAATATAACTAGTAGTGAGGTTTTAAAAAAAAAGATCTTTCCAAAGAACATCAAAAACATAACGTTTTTAAAGATAACTCTAAGGAGTATGCAGTATTAATAATTATTACTATATTTTCTTATCAATAAAGATATTACAAATATAACAAATGTACAAACTCTCAACAGCACTTACAATAATTTACGAAGACAATGAAGGGGATAGATTCACTTCAAGAGGGTTATGTTTCTTTTTTGTAACATGAGAGTCTAAATTTGCTAAGAGCCGTTCTTCACGTTGTTGCTTTATTGGAGCTGTTCCTGGTGTATACCGATCTGATATATAACCTTCTAAATGATATCCAATGAACCCAACACATGCTGCAAACGGCAGAGTAACGTATGGCGAATAACGTCGAAGGACACCCCATACAATAGGCCACATTTTCTGAAAAAAAAATTAAACTTATGAAAATAATGTTCAGTAACAAAAAGAAATATAAATATTGAATAAATCTATTTGCTTAAAGATAGCTACTATTTATTGTAGTCATGTACATAGATAATAATGGTAATTAAAATTAAATTTATTGCAAAATATGTTGCAACAACAAATAAAACGAATAATAATGCATAACCTCAAAAACTTGTGTTACTTACAGTGTAAATGTATGATTTTTCAGGTAAAGTCAATGAATTGTAATTATACTAAAAGATTTTATAAGTAACACTTGTAACTATATACTATATGATTAAAATTGAACTTGTGAAATTTTCATGCATTAATCAAGTAGATCAGGTCTTTTACTTGTTTATACAAAATCCATATTTTCATACAAGTATATATTTATATAGTTTAGCCGTAATCATCAGCTGATTCGTTTGATTTTCGGAAATTCGGCCTAATGCGGTTGCGATTAGTACGTTTGCACTCGTCGAACTATACATATAGGTATACAAATACCAGGGCACTGGTCCGCATTCACGAATTCCTTGTTCTGAAATACGCATTTGCAGAGCTGTAGAATAAGGGAATATTTGAGGTTACGTTTTACTGACCGACTCGCCGTGTGTGTGCGAAAACCGCAAGTTGCGATTATTCTAATATTTATTATTTACGTTTTTAGAATACACATCCGAGAAACATGTCAATCACAGCAAGTCGACAATTATTTTCACGTCTGTTAAGTGCTAATAGTAAAAAGTGTATGAAATGTCTTGCGAATGTAAGATTTAAATCAGATCAGGCAGACAAAAAGGATAATGACTCAAAAGTGTCTGGTAAAATAGAACATGCAGTGCTTAAAAAGTTCTCAGAACCTCTGCACATTGAAAGTGTTGATCCTCCAAAAAGATTACAGTCTACAGAGGTTAGATAATTTTTATTTACATTTAAAGTTACAGGAATAAGATTTCGAATATATCTATAAAAACTGAAAATATTATTATTTAAAAGGTTCTGATTGATGTGAATTATTGTGCTTTAAATGGACTCGATGTACTTCTTACTGAAAATTTGTACACCTATGAACAAAGTTTACCATTCGTGCCTGGCTATGAACTGTCTGGAAAGTTAATTGAAGTTAGCGAGGGAGCTAAAAAGGCTGGTTATAATGTTGGAGACAAAGTGATTGCACTTAACAAAAATCGATTTGGTGGTCTAGCTGAACAGTGTGTTGCTGAAATTGATGTAAGTATTCAAATGCTGTTTGTAAAACATTCATGAAAATATTTTTGAATTTCATAATACAATGGTCACTTGCACATTTTTGCTATGATGAAATTAAAAAGACAAAAATATAATTTATTGTATTTTTTACAGGATGTCTGGAAAATACCAGCTTCTATTAAATCAATTGATGCAGTATGCTTATTGGAAAATTACATGACAGCATTAATTGGTCTTGAACAATATGGATCTATTTCAGAGGAAGATATGGTTTTGGTTAACGTTGGCATTGGTGGCATTGGACTTGCAGCAGTGGATATTGCAGCAAATATATTTAGGGCTAAGGTAGTAATATTTTGTATAAAATCATATTTAAGCTTGATAACAAATAAATATTATTTTTTCTGTGCAGGTTATTGGAGTAGGGTTTTCAGAAGATAGAGCAGACAAAATAAGAGATAGAGGTGCATTCCATGCTTTTACTTACAAAGAAAAGAAACTTATACAAGAAATTGAAGAAATTGCAGGAGAACGTGGTATTGAGAAAATTTTTGAAGGAGATAGTGGCGAGCATTTCAAAAAAGTGCTAAATAGGTATGAATTTGGTCAAAAAATATTCAATGTATTCACACGAATTTAAATAGATAATACTTTATTTTAGCTTCATGAACGTTTATAAATCAAAAACTCCTTCTAAAAACTTGCTACGAGATGACAATTTTGGTGTGGTTGTGCAACATTTATCCAGAGAAGGTATGAATGCTAATTAAAATTGGTTTTAACTTATCAGAAAATATTCCTAAAATTGTATTATTTTTATTATAAAGGTCGAATTTTAATTGCTGGAGTTGCTGACACAAATCCCAACAAAAATGATGATAAGGATTGGTTCACTGTAACTGGTATAAGCTTGAAGGAGTGCAGAGAAAGGAAACTTGAATTGTACAGGTAAAATGTTGATCTAAATGTCGTAATTGTAAATATAATTTATAACAATCCGTAATATTTTTAATACTGTTCTGACTTACTTTAGAACAACTGGAGATGATGTTATATCATTTTTTGAAGAAGGTCTTATTAAACCAGTTCCATCCATGGTTGCTGGATTTTACAAAGTTAACGATGCTGTAAAGTTTGTTTCTGAGATGAAAGCATCTGGAAAGGTGTGTTAAATTTTTTGTTAATACTGACTATTATTCTAAAATGTAAAATTATTTCATTTAAACACACTTGTAATTATAGGTTGTTATCGACATGAAAAATAAGGATGCTGAAGTGAAATCTAACTAGCAGGAAATATTCAAAGGCCTCAATGACGTATGTACGTGAAAAATGACTGGCTCATTTTGCAAGAGTTGTTATTTGTTATTTAAAATATTGTAAAAAGAATTGAACAAACAAGACTGTGCTTAGTTCCCCTTAAAGTAACTTTCAAAAAAAATTGTCAACCTAGTCGCAATAAGGTAATTTGTACAAAATAGGACACAAATAAAACATGCATTTTCTAAGATATAAACTAATTCTCTAAATATCAGAAATAAATATTTGTAGGTAAATCAGTCATAAATATTTTGAACTGTAAATAAGATAGTATTCTCGAGAACAAAAAACATTTGAAACTTAAGTTCTCACATTAATTAGTAAATATTGTAAAGAGAAGTTCTCAGTATTCTATAACTATCTTTTCAATCTGTATATGGTTGCCGCTATAACAACATCGTTTTGTTAAGAACGATTTTCCAGATATTTGTGATTGATGCGTGATGAACGTTAAGTCCGTATGAATAAGGTGTTAATTAATTAAATACTTTTCTCATGCTATTCATAATACTAATTATGGCAAAGTAAAAGCGACATTCACGTCTTGAACTTTCATTCTTTTCATGAATTTTTCTTCTCATTGCATACCACTTTTATATATAAGGTATTGAGTGTTTTGCCAGCTTAGACTGAAATAGTGGTATTACCGTCCCTTTTTTGTTTTTCTTTCAACTTGTATGATTGAAGAAACACAAATGATTCAATGATTATATCTTTACATCTTGATGTAAAAAATGGAGGATTTTCAATGATTACCGAATCATACCTGCCGAGGATTTATATTTTCTAAATGTGAAAAGAATTCAAACAATTAAAAAACCGTTCTTTGTTGTAGACTGCAGGTTTTTTCAAATGAATGCCACGCTAAAATAAGGACACACCAAGATATTACTAAAAAAACGCTCCACGCAGCGAGTTAGACAACAAGCTCGTTCAATCCCATCAGATATTTTTATACGAGCCGCCGCCGCCATCGTCGTCGCATAACAGCGAAAAATTTCTCTCCCGTGTGCCTCTGGCTGCTTCTTGCCCCTGTTATCCGCACGAGGCTTCAACCGGCTGTCACAAGCCGTGTATTAATTCATTATAGAGGCGGGCGGGTTACCCAACCAGCCATTGTCGAAATTAGAGCACCGATGTGTATAATACATGCGGCAATGCGGACGTCGTTGTAGTCGTCTTTTGCAGTCTGTATAGATAGATGAAAGTCATCGCCCAGCGCTACTGGCTCGGTGTAACCGATTTCACACACCCGCTGGTTATGTCGTTTGCCGAAGATAGGTTCTGCGGTACCAGGAAGGATCGGCAAGAAAATTCGCTCTTTCTTATGCTCATATTGCGCGAGGAGGAGGAGGAGGAGGAGGAGCTGCGCCTGTTTTTCCGCTTCAATATCTGTCTGTAGTAGATCATGTATGGGAGCAATTTCTCTGCGCGGGTATATTTTTCGAAGGATCGGTTATGGAACATCTCGACAGCTGATTTCCTTTTGCGAAATTCCTCTTGTTTTTTCTTTTGGGCTTTTCTCGAACTCCTTTTTCATGCTGTTTATGTACGTGTGCACATGATTTTCTTTCTCAGTTTTCAATTGATTGATGCACCAATTATGTGCAAAAATTCAGAACTCTTGTCTTTAGAGATGACTTCTTCAAAATTCTTGTCGACGAGTTGTCCTGCTTTGATTTTGATCTTAAATTAAATCGAATCCTTTTTGAGATGCCTTTAAACTTTTTACGCTTGAAAACCGTATCGATTATTTTTACAAGTTTATTTTTTGATACAGTTGACGTTTTTATATTATCGCAGGTAATTTTAAGCTGTGTTTAGAACATCATACAACTACCATTTCAACAAATACGTATTGCAATTTAATCATCACTTATTGCTTTCCGGTATAAATATATGGATTGATTAATATTTACACATTTTCAATTTGACAAACGACGATCAAATCGATATTAATAATTGCTTAAAAGCTATCGATCATTCTTTTCAGCAAATCTTATTTTGTTTTGTCCCTATTACGAAAGAAGTATGTAAAAAGGACCTCTTGTGATTTCTGTGTCTTTCGATTACAAAATTTCGAAAGCTATCATGACGTATGCATATGTGTGACGGCGACGAAAAAAAAATCTTTTGAAAAAAGATATTAGACAAATGCATTTGTAGAAATCACAACTGATGAAGTCCGGAAGTGTCTTGATGGCGTGCACTAGTAGAACAATCGAGTTGAAAATGCTAATATGGATACGAAGAAGATCCATATTGACGTGATGTGTGTGGTATAGAGTATTATTAATGAGCTACAGATCAGTAAAGTGATATACTCCATGTTGCATAGAAGACCTGTAAGCAAGGTATAATAATAGAATAAAGAAAAAGAAAGTGATGTATTACTTTAGGGAAGACACGTGATCGCGAATATAAAATATATTATGCAAATAATGAGTAAAATAATAATTTATAAAATATAATAGCTAGAAAGTAGACTTCAATTTTCTTGCTTTTTGATAAAAAGTTTGACAAACTTTTATAGTTTTTTTTTTTACAATACGAATATCGTTTACAACAATTTGTTGCTATTGATAAGTAATAAACCTATAATAAAGATTTTCATTCGTATCTCAAAATACCTGTATCTCTTAACTATACTTTTATCTTAATCGTTTTTAATTCGCATGTATCAGTGAAAATTTGCAAGTAAAATACATCTAGTTACTCCATAGCTGTAGGTTCATTCTATCGGTCCAGTCATACAGACATTTATAGAATCCTAAGATTCGAAAAGGCCGGAACAAAAAAATCTGTAGCATAATATACATGAAAGTATCAATCTTGCAAACAAAGTCGTTGAAAAAACGTAGGAAGCATAAATATAAAATCGACAAAGGAAGTGAAAGTGACGTTGACGTATGGTAATGCTTAAGTACGACAATTTGATGGTTGATTGAATTATCGAGTTTGAGTGTAAGCGGTGTCGAAACTCGCGGAGCTATTGAATGCAAGGCGCTCGCGCGCTTTTGCGCGTGGCAATAACGATTTTTCGAAATACACATGTGCGCTAATAAACCTCCCTCGAAAAAGTCAGCTATTCGACCACGTAGGTATACAGATTGGCTCGTAAACTCTTGCATCGATAGGTATATTGTCTAACGAATTTTTATTTCACGGCTACAGTACGTCGCCCACGTGTATATTTGCCGAATCAAAGTGGTGAATGTTAATTATGGGTAATTGCCGATGTATCCTGCCAGAAATGATTCAATTATGAAAACGATCATATCTTATAAAAATTCGTCGCTGGGAGTATAGGGTATAGGGCAAGCATTGTGTATGAAATCGGTTTAACTATAGTGTAGTTTGCATAGTTAATTTGAAGAATATACGGCTATTGTATTTTAATTTTTATATTCTCTGTAATATAAGTATCGACTTAGGTATATTGTAAACGGCGTCATTTCGGCAATTCAGGAAGCAAATATGTGTTCTCAATTCTTCAGGAAATTGAATAATCACCCATTAGTTTTGTGTAAAGACAAGAGGATCCGTCCTATCCCTCCTATAAAAGAATGATTGCGATTATATATCGAAAAAATCGAATTTTATACTTCAAATATTTAAAAAAAATATTAATTAGCTTGCCCCTTTCTGTTGAGATAAGTATACTTATTACATACAAAGTGATTAATTTTCTTTTCTTAAGTATGAAAAGTAGGGATGATAGTTTCGATAAATATCAAAATCAAGATCAGCGATATCAATTTATCAAAACGAAGCAGTTTTGGACTGGCCCTTTCGTCACCGCCTAAACTCTTCGTGCCTGTGGCAGCTGAACATAGGTGGCACATAAGCATTTTTACATTAGCCTCCTAACAATATTGCTCGCCGAGTCTAGATATAGTTGTGCGCCACCAATACTAAAACTGCCTGTTTTTGGCCTACTGCTTCGGCCGCTCATGCTGTAACTGCACGCGCCTAAAATCGCTAGTGTATCATAACTACCTATAAGTATATAAAAATTTCATACAAACGTAAAATCGCAAACTATATAGCTAAACCTGTATCGTGTATAAACCAACTCACGCATTCGATTGCGGCTAAATTTATTATGCTATAATATTCTAACGGCTGTTATAAAAAACCTCTAACAAGCAAAAAATTCTAATTCGTCACTTGCAGAATGCGATGCTATCAGACACAAGAATGAAATCCTTATAATATGTATTTCAAGGACCCAATAACGCACTACACACACAATATGCGCAACGATATCTCTTGCGCACGTAAGATCAAGATAACTCTCCCTCTCTACTCCCACGATTAATTTCCAAACGCAAAATAAAAAAAATCCCCGATTCAGCGCCTTAATTACCCCCGACGTAGTAGTACAAAAGTCGCCTGCAGAATATAATAAACAACGCTATAAATAAATCGTCGGCGCATTTTCCTGTGTAAATACTGCACAAGCGCGTATATCTCCGTATACTTAAATATACACACGCGCATAAGAGAGAAAATAAAAAAATATCGACGAGCCAAGGGCGCATACATTTCCCCGTCTACTTTTACCAATGCCGATCGGCCGCACAGGACGACCTTGGGTCCGGCAGCAGCGCGGGCGTTACACCACCCTCTTTTTTTCCTCTTGCAGTACTGCCCCTCTCGATGTTTACTCGTGGCTGATTAGAGCGGCGTGAGCTTATCGGCCTGAGGTGTCGGTGCCCGGTTCAAGGTGAATCGTCGTGGGCTTATATTGTTGCTGTAACGCATGTGTAGGTGCGGGCGTGGTCAATACGCAGCGTGTGGAACTAGTTTATTCGCCTCGATTTCAGTGATTTCTTCATGCGTGTGTCTGTAATGTGTATCGGATGTGAGCTGGTAGTTTGAATTAATTCTAGACGCGCGAAATGCGCTCTTGTTTGTGCCGCGGGAGAGAACTGACGTGTTGTATTATCGTGGGATGCGGATAATTCTGTAGGTTTCTGGGAAAAATGTTAGACTTGATCGTTGAAGTTGCCTTATTTTTTTTGTACCGTAATACACAAGACTATTACTATATTATTGCACGGTTTTACCCCACATTAAAAGATTACGTATAAACCCTCGCAAAACGAGTTTTTAATTAAAATTGATCTCAAAACCTGATAGCAACACACCCGAAATAATTTTCAAACTGCTCCTCTCCGACATAACTGCACACGTACAATACAAACGAACGGAATCTCTCCAAGCACATCCAGATGCAAATCAGCAGCTGACACGCGGAATATCCCAAACACACTCTCAGCATCTCGTGCTGCAGCATCTCGTTTGTAAGACACACGCGGAAGCCAACACTCACGCAATATGTGTCTGGCAAACTGGCCGCGTTATGCATAACGACGATTTAAAAGGAACCAGCAACAGCCGGTATAATACATCCAAGGCGCGCACACATACCTCCTCTCCTAACGCCGCCGGATTATTATTTGGAACGACAAAAGAGCACCGTCTGAATTTCAATCGCCTCATTAATCACCGACGCAGTTGTCGTCGCGCTCACATTATCATACTCCGCGCCATCCAGAGAATAAGCCAAGGGATCACTGCCCGTGATCTCGACATTGCCCGCTTGGCAAAACGAAGTATATAAAAAAAATCGCTAACTCTTGCGCAAAGAGCGAATTATTCGGCAGACTCGGAGTTGAAAAAAAGAGAATATAAATATGCGGGAAATACCGGTACATATGGAGTAGTAGCTCTCGATCTGCCGACGTATAAATCAATTATATGCGTCGGTTCACGGGCGCTTCCCGCGTATCCTTGGGAATGAAAGTTGAGCGGTTGGGAAATCGCGAAGGAGCCGCAGAGCGCCGGTGGCTTGATCGACGAGACCGTCGAAAGAAAGTCGGGCAAGAGAGGTGGATGTGTGTATAGGAGAAAAAATCGGCAAAACCAATGTGTCGGTTGGGTTGGGGGTCGAAGGAACGCTTTGATCTCGGCGAAGAGCGTAATTTATCGGGACTCGAGATCGTAGTCTGCAAATTTATTTATTTGAGAGGATATTGTAACGTAGTTTCTGAAGTGCTTTGCGCAAGATTTAAACAATCAAGAATGTGCCGTACGAATGTAAATAATAGCACAGTTATAATCATAAAAATCAATCGGTATTATACCACATTTTCTATAATACTCGTAGGATAAAAAGTCCAACGTTAACGCTCGACCTAAGCGTTATTAAATTCCTATTAAATAAATCAAATTCGCAATATTTCAAATTATAGCGATCTCATAAACGTAAATAAGACGATTTTCCATTATATAAGAAAAAGAGTAATTAACGACCCGATGCCGTATTTGTTAACGTTTAATTACCCTCATAATGCATTTTGCACAATCGCCCGGGGTTTACAGAGACTTACGAGTTTGCTTTTCGATATATCGCCTCGCGCACGCGCGGAAAAGTCGAATGATCATAATAATTAGTACAATCCTTTAAAATGTCGTGCCCCAGCGTAGTAGCCTTCTCTCTGTCTCTCTCTCCTTCTCGTAACCGAAACGCGAACAACGTGAAATATGCATCACTGATAAAATTACTCCATAATAATCTATTCGCTTAATGCCCGTGTTGCAGTAATAAGAGAATTGCACGCGCGCTGCCGCGGCATTCACCGAAACGCGCGCGCTTGTACGCGAGCGAAAACGCATGCATTAAAAGTTCCGATATAAAGTGATTTTTTTTTTCCGATACTCCAATACCAGCGCAAGCAACATTTTTAACGTGTACGGCGCAACTTTTCGCATAATTAGAAACCATTCATCAGTAGCGTTTAAGAGATTTTATTTTTATTTTGTTTTATATATTCGCGAGGGTTATATCGATTTGTTAATAGAGATTATAGAATGCGTGGTATCCAGTTTTGTCCGAATAATTCGATGAAGTAATCCATTATTACTTATATTACAACTGCGAAAAAACGCAATCATCGGAATATCGCGGCGTATGCGCTATTCATCGGTCGCAACCTGCAGTAATATAATGAGATGCAAATCACCCGAAACCAATCCTAACGACTCCCGTGCGTGGGAAATTTTGATTTTTCTTCCAAACCTAATTCCAACGAGCAATGCGCATTATGATTTTTCATAATAATATCCATTCAAAACGATAGCCACAAATTGCAATTCCTTGCACTACGCAGCCTCTTGCAAAAGTACCTACTCTGCGCGCCAGCACGTGAAATCAATCTTCATAAAATCAATATTACGGTTCACCGAATCGCGCTCTCAAGTATCTCACGAGTGACATTTCGTTACAACTTGTATCTCTCTGGTGTACACCACACGCAACCCATACCGATGTGTGTATACTGTATATCCTTCATCCGCTCACCTCCGCTCTATAACTAAAAGGTTGAACCGCACAGTTAAGAAAAGAAAAATGCACACCGGATACAATCTCGTGCGCGCGCGGGTGTCGAAAAAACGGGGTAGCGGCAGGTTTTAAAAGCGTCGTGGTATCCGCGCCGTATCAAGCGTGTGTTACGACAATCAGCTGTGTACATGTGTGCGCCGTGGGACCGTTATCATACGAAACGATAAAAGGGAACGGCGCTGCTGCTGCGCGTAATCACGCGTACGTGTGCCACACGTCAATGCTGCACTTGCGTGAGCCCCGTGTGCGCTTTTATGCTGCGAAAAGAGATATATAAAATGCGAGTGTACCCCATGATAATAACCTATGCGAACTTATATTCGCGGGATAATATAATGCTCGGTTTCTTTTTACACTTTTTTTTATCATCTCGAGCGCGCGAGCTAGGAGAGAAAAATGCTATGGTCGAGGTATGCGCGCGCCGGGTTTCGCGAGATTTTTCGCACTTTCTTTGCGCGCCCGTGCGCGAGAGAGTTCTTTTTTTATTATATATTGTTCTCGTGCTAGAGAGGTATGCGCGGAGTGTGAGTTGAAAATTGACTGTTTATATTTGAATAATTGGCTGCGTGTGTGCAGCGTTTAATTTCGCAATGCGCGCGTGTTCGAGTTTTTGAGGCTGTTGCAGAGTTTGTTGCTAAAAGCTGAGTAATTTCACAAGTACAGGACTGGTCGGTCTTGATATTTTTGTTTGTCTCGCTGCAGTTGTGTGTTTGGTAACCCTCTTTTTTCGGTCCATGTTGATTTATAGGTATTTGTGGTACGAAGTTTGTCACTTTTGTTTTTCAACGTCTCTGTAGAATAACGCTTGTTCAAATTTATCACAACGATGGTGTTCAGGGTATATATAGAGACAGTTGATACAGCTTCGAGTAAGATCTATTAATTTCGCAATTTTTTCTATAGGCATTGTTTATTGACTTGTCAAAATTGTAGTCCTTTTATTGGCCCACAAAGTCGTTTATCGTCGTAAACGATGATTGATAATGCTTCATTTTTTTCCGGGTTTACGACCCTAAGAACGTTACCGAACCATTAAGTTATTGGGTAAAAAATATTAATTGATTCGTCGGCTTGGTATACTGTCTGTGCTTTCGGGGCTTTGTTTATGGTCTTCGTTTAGATTTCTTGTTTTGTATAGTCGATTGTATCACCATGAAGCATACCTATATAATGTATCAAAAACTTTATCGACGTTCATTCAAATCACGTTTGCAACACTAATGCAAAGGAAATGCGTCATATTTTTCAAAATAGATTATCAATTTGCCCTAAATAACTTGGTGTGCAAACTGCAATCTTCAAATTATTGTACACGTCTAATAAGTGTATGCGATACCGCATTATTGAAACGCAATCATCGTACGCTGTCCATAAAGTTCGATTTGTCTACGATACGAAACAGGCATGAATCATCGCAGTGATTCATGCGAATAACAATTTGTTATTCAAATTCAATCCAGAATATTCAACTAACTCCACAATCCTATGCAATTTTTCCTGCTGGAAAATCTCCTCCAAACCAATTAGAAAACACACGATAACAAAATAATCGTTCTTCCGAACAATCTCCTATACAAAACCCTCATCAACTAGCAGCTCATTCCTACATTAGAACCAGGAAGACAGCCTAAACGTATCACGTAACGCTCGCGACACTTGGAATAGCGAGTATAGACCCTGGCATTCGCACATAATTCATATAATCCATATGGCCGGTCGCAGATCCGCGTCCCCAGGTGCGCCCATATGATCGCGAGAAAGGCGGCCACCCACCATTACGCACACTATACTGCAGAGTAGAGCTTGCCCAACTCCGATGTTATTTTTTTCTCTTTCTCGACTCTAGAACACGCGTACGTGTATATGACAATGAAAGGAAATGCCGTTGTCGTATAGGTATCTGCAGCGGCGCAGCAACGACGGAAAAGTTCGATAGGCAGGCGCTGATATCATTAGGTGCTTATTATTACGCCTGTTATACATAGCTGATATATACTCGATGATTTCTTTTTTTTCAGTCTCATTTGAATTTCGATTTTTGTCGGTATGCGTATGAACGTTTTTTCTTCCAGTTTAGAAAACGAGTTTGTTCGATAGGTGCGTGTGTTATGCCCCATTACGAATAGAAGTGTTTGGCCGGGGAATGTGCTTCGATGAATATCTTTACGGAAATTCTTTCGCCTGTTGTTGTTGGCTTCAATTGAAAAACTTTTACTTTTGAAAGTTACACATGCGAGGTTTATATGTTCATACTTGTATACTGGCACTGAATTAAAATATCTATATGAAGGTACTTCCTATATAGGTATATATTATGTTATTATTTGTTTTTGATTTGCAGTCTTTTTCTGGTTTACAGGGACGATGATTTATTTCATTAGTTGGCACATACTAATACGATATTCTTAAAAATATTTTTATTCAGCAGCTTTAACTCCAGTTTGTCATTAAAGTGCTTGGAAAATTTTTCACTATATATACACACAATATTCATCCTTACACATAAGCGTATAACAAATCTACGTTCAAATGTGTAGGTAAATCGCAACTCTCGACATAAGTAGCCGCAAAAGAAAACAGTTTTTGACTAGCCTCTCTCCAACAAAGTACTTGAACTTCTTTGCTTTTGCTAGTCGCTGACTAGAGGAGTTATAGGTAGCGCGTGAACACTTTTCTATTTTCTTCATCTGAATCTGGGTGCAGAATGTAATATATATTACAATGTGTGCAACCTATATATCAAAACTGCCTTGTTGGGCCTACTGCTTGGACCGATCATACTATAACCGATGTCTGTTTAGCATTCTAACTTTTTGGTTTTTGATTTGGTTAGCAAGTTATTATTAACAAATTTTTGCGTGTTATTAAGATTATTTTATTACAAAATTGAATAGAAAAATCTTATGGCTTTTTCTATCGAATAATCGTTTGAACCCGCTTTCAAGCGCTTATATTATAATATAGCACTGAAAATTATTCATAAATACCAAAGTAGACAATGACCGAATATAGTCAGACGGCGCACAAATTGTAAAATATGAATCGAGGTGTGAATCATAAATCAACAAATTATATGTTATTAAATTACTTCGTTCATACAAAACTATTCAAAAGAATATAAGAATTTTAAATTGTGTACTCCAAAAATACCGTTTATTTATAATCAACACCATTTAAGCCTGTCATAAAACCACATCATAAATCGAATAAAGATCTCGCGATCACTCCTAAAATCACAAATATATAAACTCCATGGAAAATCATTTCCTCGGGCGGTAGCCAAACGCACCGTGAAAGTAGGTATAACTCAGTTCGCATATTATATATAGTACACTCTCAAACCTGCTAGCAACCGACAGGGGTAATTGCCCGAACGAATATTCGAGGCGTCGCAACGCGCGAAGGCCAGCCGGCTATATGTCCTATCGCTTTTTCCCTCTTTTACACTCCACACTGTAACGAGCCAACGTACGTATACTTATAAAAGCGCGTCGTTTATTTACACGGGGATGCGATCGCTCGTCGCTGTAGGTGCTATCGTATAACTGGGGTTATAAATGGCTTTATTTGCAGACGATGCGCGTCTTTTTGCAAAGGAATGCATACGCCGGGAGATTAAAAATTCGAGATTGTCGATGGCGCTATCAAGATGAGAGAGGGACTGGCTCAGGTACGGGTCATTTTTATTTCCGATTGTTTTAATTGTCTGGAGAACAGGTTTTCGCGCCTGACGGGCTGTATTGATTTATAGTTTTGCATGACTAATTGCAAATTTTAATCTGTTTTGATTGTTCAGCAGTGAATGTTTTGATTGTCCTATATCATCGTATTGAACTTATTGTGTTATTTCTTTATGTAAATTATCGCTTTGTATGTCTGGTGTACTAACGAATATGATAAATTTAGTAGAAGTGTTTAATGATCCTGCGTTGCAGGAAGCGTGTAAGAGACTCGTGTCGCAACCGACGAAATCCAGGTCCTTGCACGCATATTCATCGAACGATATTGATAGAGACATACGCCGCGCGTTCCTAAATGGAGAATATGTATTAATATTTATAAACTGTGAGAGTTTCACATAAAGTTTCACGTGAAGTTGAACAAAAAAATGGATTTAATGTAGGTACACGAGGTGTATAATTATCGTAAGCCATCTACCGAACCGTACATATACCGCGCATTTTTTACGCTATAATAATGTAACTGAGGCTTTCTATGCCGCTATTAAAGAGCCGAAACGTATTATTTTCATTGCATCACGCCAGGGCTCATATATATACAGGCTTCGAACGCGAAAAATTCCTTCGACAAAATCGTTTCAATAGCGGCGGCTGAAATTTTATCAACCTCGCACAGCATACACATGCGCTCATAGTCGCGGTAACGGCACATCCGTTAAGTGTCGACGCTCCTAAAATTCAAAGATTTAACGCTTCGCCGCGACGGCGAAATCATAGGCTTGCGAAAACAGCAAAGAAGTAGTAGTCTCTGACAGTGTCCTTCCGCGCGTGAAAACGTCAATAATCTATACGCAATTATAAAGTTATCAATCATTGAGCTCGGCTGACTTTAGCAGTCCACGCAGCTTGCAATTATTGTGTGGGTTATTCTGGAGGCGCTGAAACTTTCGCGTTCACAGTCGTTAAAAATCACAGAAGATTTCTCGATTCTACTCTTGAATTCATATCTTATTGGGTTTCTATTAACATTATACTTACCTGATGTTAATAATATTATATGAGGCTTTCATTGTGAACTAATAAATAATATTAAATTAACATTATTGATGAAATACAAATAATGCACTTATTGTATTATGGTTACTTTTATACATATGAAATTTTTATTTATCGAGCAGAACTCTCACTCAGAGAAAGCTTTAAAAAGAAAAAAATGTTCAAAAAAACGCGTCAACCCTATTGTTTCGATTGTTTTGAATCTAGGTTTATAAGCAACGATAGGTGGCGCAAAAATATATTTTCGTTTCTCTTTCGAAAATCTGCGCTCAGAATCTATATATATATATATATATATATATATATATAGTGCGGTGTTCCACTTATTTCAAAACTGCCTTTAGTTTTGTTTGGGCTACTACTTGGGCCACCCACGCTATAACTGCGCTTGAGTATTGTATTTAAAGTATACTATCCTTCGATCGATGGTCGCCTTTTTACACAGTTGAAATGAGCTTTTTTCGAAATTCGTACAATGGAGCGACGACATAGAATAGATTTTTCACCAACTAAAAGTGATCCTGCAACGCAGCACACTTTTGTCTAAATCTGTGTATAAGATCCAATCCGCAGCATTTCACAACGCCGATTCTCTTTCACGCCTTCGATCTTCGAGCCGTCGACATGAGTCAATTAACCGAGCATACACCTCTCCTTTTTCTCAAATATAACGGCGACCTCGCCGCGAGAGATTTTGCGAGGATCGCTCTGACCGCGAGGAAAGTGAGAGCGCACGGCAGTTTCGGCAATATATTCGCCTATCAATCAACCGGTGACTATGACGACGACCCCGAGGACGAAGGGCACAAAAAGTGGAAAGACAGCCGTTGCATCCGGTTGTCGTCCGCGTACCTTCTCAGGATGCCTTTCACACGGGATTATATGGCTCTCTTGGTCAACGAGCATCCGCGTGTTCAAAGGTTATAGGCTTAATACAGTAGTATGTGAGCATAATATAATACATAGGCCGAATCGCTTTGTAGCAGCAATAAATTATACAAATCAATTTTGGACTGGCTTCTCTTCTATACCGTTTGCACTTTCTGGCTCTCTGGCTGTAGGTGGCGCAAAGGTACTTTTATATTTTCCTCATCAGAACCTGCGTGCGGAATGTATATATAGAGATATGCCACCCATACTAAAACTGCCTTGTTGGATCAGCTGATTGGGTCGCTCATGCTAGGTGTGTTGTTGATGTGTGTGTAATGCAGATTTTCGGAAAAATATCATTGTTATATGCATGCGTATACACGCTTATGTACCTAATTTCGTATTAAGGGACTGCATTCATCAATACATGTGTAATAATAGTTTTGTATATCGCATCGTCATCGCGTTGACTTTGAAAAGCTTCAATTTATAAGAGGATTAAAACCATGTTACCGCACGCGAGCCTATAGTTACGAAAAGTATTGTCAGAATTTTTCAATATGTATGTTTTATCAATCACCTTCATCTAATGACCTATATTAGCATATGGGTGAATGGAAATGAGTTTATTTTCTGATTGGATATCCTGATTTTTATTTAATTAGTGCACATTTTTTTAAAATCGTATACATTTAACTATAACCATCAATATAGCGCTTGAAGAGTTATAAAGTTTAATAATATAAGTGGAACGTAAATTGCAATAATTGAATCGTCGTGAGAATTCAATTAAACCATTTGGCTTCTGTATGAACTAATTCATGTTTCAAAGAAAACGCCTCTTCACATGTCTATTTTCGGATTTATTTCAATAATCCAGTTCGCGGCTTCTTTATAAAGTGCATTACACTCAGCCACTTGACCGGCCTTGAGGATGGTAATTCAACCCGTTTATTTTAATCCATGTAAAACAGCCAAATAAAATACTACATAATTAAATCCACGTTCATTTTCATCATTAATCAAGAGTCGTATAGGTTCTATATTGCGTTTCCTCTTATTTTAGAGATCCTTTGAAGATGCGCGAATAATTTTTTTTTTATTTTTAGCTCACATAAAACTTGTTTGATATCAAAGACTTATATGCATCGTATAAGGATTTTATCCTCAAGAGTCCTTGGTACAATTATTTTTGAAAGTTTCTTAATAAAATACCTTTGTACAGTTCCCATCAACGCACAAAGTTGTTTCTGTATATACAGAGCCGGTCAAAGAAACATGCGGTCGAATTAGTTTGAATTTTGCTTCCTTCCTAAGGAAGCCTTGTAATAGTAATTTTTGGAGTTTGTGTAAAAACATGTGGGAAGTGTGTTTTGATGAATTTTTAGTCGAAAAATGGTGTTTTTAGAAAATGTCCGTACGGATGTGTGTGTGTGTGTGTGTGTGTGTGTGTGTGTGTGTGTGTGTGTGTGCGTATGTATACGCCTGTTTCTCAGCTTCTACTTGGTGGATTTTAACCCACCAAGTCTCATTTTCTTTGTTTTTGCTAGAAGATAGTGGGACGAAAGTCCGTTTTTACAATTTATATACGCGGTTTTTTTTTATAGTGATTTTTTAGTTTTGAGATTTCAGTTTTTGCCAACAAAGTTATCGGAAAAGTTAATAAAAGTAAATTGCTTAATATGTACCTGAAAGAGAATAAAATTGCCTATGTTTTTACCGTGAAAAATTTATATTATCGTTCGTCGTTCTTTTATTATACACCATACAGTGCAATTTTTTTAAATCGTTATAACTCAAAAACTAAATAGCGAATCATTCTAAAAAAATATATGATTATTGAAGGTAATTAGAACTATATACCACTTAAATTTTAAGTCATTTCATGGGGCAGATCCTGAGAAAAACATCAAAAACTGAAAAAAATCGTTTTTCTACGTGACGCGATAACTGGAGTAAAAAGGCAATAATCAAGTTCAAATTTTGGATTTAGTTAGCATTATATAGCACAATGATCCCTTTCTTTGGGATTTTTATAAAACCAGTTAGTTTCAAAGATATTGAGCTTCAAACTTTTGTTTTTTCACCCTGTATACTATGAGTCGTTTTTTCTACGTGATGCGATAACTGGAGTAAAAAGGCAATAATCAATTTAAAATTTTGGATTTAGTTAGCATTATATAGCACCTTTATCTCTTTCTTTGGGTTGTTTATGATACCAGTTAGTTTTAAAGATATTAAGCTTCAAAATTTTGTTTTCTTACCCTGTATACTCTATATAACTGAAAACTGTATCGCTTCGATCTCAGTTTCCATTAATGGATTTTAATCTATACTTAGACTCGTTTTTTGCTGTTTTTGTTTTATTAATTCGTTAAAAATAAGATTTTCAGTTACGCATGTGCGTATATTCATGGCGATTTTTCGATCACTGGTGATTTTAGATACGTTCCGCGAACTATATCCTTATCATTATATCTCGGAAACTAAATTTTGAACTTATCGTTAAAACATCATGATTATCGGCTAGTTTTTTTCTGTTTTTTGTTTTATTAAATCGTTAAAAACAATATTTTCAGTTACGCATTGATTATGTAATATAATTATTTCGAAACAATTTTATCCATCAAACGAAAAAGCATAAAAACTTTATAGAATTATATATGAAGTAAAAACAATTTAGATATTAAAGCGATACATAAGGTTGAAGGAAGCTACGTGCCATAGAATTGGCAGCGGTTTTTTTTTCAAACCTGATTTCATTGGGTTTTCAAGTACATGTGCTTTCGCTAACCGCAATCGCGTTGAAAAAATTGATTTTAATCTTATTTAAAGGCTATTCCTTTGCCATACGTGTAAGTATTTGCTTAGTCTTTCGCTGACATTATAAATTATTTATCAAGAAAGATTACAAGAAATCATTAAATACTTAGATATTATTTTTCGATTATATTTAAAATGCAAGTGTTTCATATTAACACTTTGAATAAGTGATCTATTATACAATGTGTTATACTAACCCCAACGCGATCCATACGTAAGCGACAACCTCAAAAAGTACAGCTGACATAATATCGAACGGTATATATAATACCTCTGAAACTAAAACCGCAAAGCGCGCACACCTCACCTGCTCGCATACATCCAGAAGAAGCGAATTAAACAGCGAGTCAATAAGAGAGGACAGCGCGCTGCCGATTCATCGGAATCACCTTTCTCTCTCGTTCGAAATCTCGCCGACGAGACACACTCGTAATCGCAGTCGAGCGACGCACAGTGAAAGTGAAATGAAAAATATCGAAAAAGCCTCGTATACACAGGCTATCCACAGAAACGCAAAGAATCCCCAAAAGCACGTCACGTATAAAACGCACACATACACACATCGCGCGCGGTACCAGCGAGAAGAGGAAGAAGACGACGTGGAGCCAAACGGGGGACCACCGCAATAGCGGCTCAGGAGAAAGATAGACACCGGTCGCGTTGGAGGGACGCTCGCTCTCGCCGGCAAGGCTACCGCTGCCGCAGCGACTGCCTTCAGTCTTACGATCGCCTTCTCGCGGGAAGGTTGGCGAACCCGAGATAGAGATAGAGAGAGAGAGAGAGAGAGAGAGAGAGAGAGAGAGAGCGAGAGAGAGAGAGTGCGTCGCCGTGCATTTCGTCCGTACATGAGAGAGTGGCGCATGTTCTCCGAGCTGAGAATCGGTTGTTGTTGTTGTTTTTTTTTTTTAACGAGCCACGAAAGGATGATGCTGTAAGATTGTAATTCAGTGCACCGGAAAACGACTTGGTTTTTACGCTGTATTTTATTGTAGGGGTGCGCGAGTGATTTTTGTTTTTTATATTCGAGGATACACGCAACGCGTTGTACACAGTGAAGGAAAAGTGCGGTACACACAGTGTTGGAAGAAGTAGAGAGCTGAGCTTGACGATCGAAGTAGAAAATTTCACGAGATTTCGCAGGAACGAGTGTGTAGGAAAGCGCGTTCGGCTGAATTTCTTCTTTTACGGATATAGTCGATGATTGACCGAAGTCAATTGGCATGTTTTCCAAGAGCTGATACTCGGACTGAATTTTTACGCACAGATGAATAAAAGTTAGCACGAGCTAGTTACATTTATCGCGATATTTGAAAAATGATTGAAACCAGTTGAAGATCTCTCGACGTACATGTATATGAGAATATGTTAGGCCACTTTCTACCGCGAAACGAGACTCTGATCGTAATTTGATTTTCTTTACCATCCGAGCAGCATTCGAATTTCGCGCCGCGCAGAAAACAAACAAATAAAGCCATTGAATTTTCTGCGGAGGAAGAGAAGATCGGTGAAAAATCGAAAACAACATCGCGAGATCAAGAAGAGAGAGAGAGAGAGAGAGAGAGAGGAAACATGCGCTTGGACAACGCGCTGCGCATCGCACGTGGGAGATAAACGCAAATCCATACACGCGTCTTTACGAAACCGCGAGTCATAATACATCCGTGAAAGATCGACAGGAAGAAGTTGTCGGGAAGGTGGAGGAGGTTAGGAAGCAGCAGCGGAGGCGACTAGACGACGACATCGTGGCACGCAGGTGAGTGAAAGCGCTGGACATAACCGTGCGAGCCATCGATATATGCTCGCTTTTTTTCCTTTCTTCGCGGCAGATGATTATTGGCGTTATTATATACATTAGACGCGCGTACAATTAAGAAGATATGGAAGCGCGATACGCGCGCACGTATAAGAGACCGGTGATTTTGTAATAACGATCTTCTGCACTTGGTATCGGAACGGGTTCCGGCACTAGACTCTGTTTATTATTAATCTGAAAAAGTAATTGACCATTTCTAAAGACTGATGCGTTTTTAAGATTATTAAAAATAATACTTTATATCCCAGTTTAGGATAAGATTAAAATAAGAAAGTTCTTCTTTTCTTCGATAATGCTGTAGTTATTATGATTTATGATCTCCAATTTTGTATAGAAGGGTTTGGATTATTTGCGACAACATTATTTTAATATTCTGTATACTACTCGGAGAGAGCTGAAGTGTCAATTATAACAATTTCAGAGCAATGAAAGTAGAACGAAAAATATTTCGACGAACTACACAGCAACGCAGTGTATAAGAAAATTAAACCTGCGCCAATTACGAATTTCATAGTTCACAAAACTAGAGTGCACAAGGACGAGTGAGAACAGTCGACTGCTGCCAATGGGAGTTTTATTTTTTCAAAATTACAGCTAAATTAAAGCTAAAACGTTAATTAGCCCCCTGGCTCGCAAGACCGGAACATAGTCGAATGCAAACAGGGCGCGTTGGTGCGAATTGCGGCAGAAATGAAAGGATCTATTTGTAAAATTGAACCGTTCTCCGCAACAACAATCACAACACAAGTCTGTCCGACATTGCGTAAACGCGTACACATGAACCATAGGCGAAAGAAACAGAACGAGAGATAGCCCGAGAGCGAAAAATATTTTCGAGACAATCAATCGCATTCCACCCCGTTTAAGGGGCACCGCTCCCCGAACGTTAATCGTAATGTGTCACGAATTCAAACTCCTGCTTAACAGTGCACTTATGGATCTCTATGTATTGCGTATCGTATCGTATGTGTACGGGTGCACACATGTGCGAGTGTCACTCTTGCTGTGCACTCTCTAGTTAGTCACGATTACCTGTTTATAATGGAATATTTTTAAGCATCGTATTAAATACATTCTTTGCGTCTCTACCGTTCCGTTCTAAGAATTCCGGAAATCGTCGTATAACTTTCTATAAGTAATATACACAAACGTAGGGTACTTTAAGCGTAAATATCAAATAAGTTTGATGCTATTTAAAAATTTCCAAAAAGAATCTGCCAATAAAAATTTTACTTTAATTTTTTTTTTTAATCATTAAAACTTAATTTTTTTTTATCAGTTTCCGTCCTTGATTATTCCGTGAAAAATATAAAATATTAGTAGACTTAGTGTCCTTGATGATGACAAGACAAAAGATCTGGAGGATTTACGGAAATCCTGTTGCTTCTTCTCAGTGATGCGGAAATACGACCTCATAAGCAGAAACGCGAAGCCTTTTCCAAAGTGAAAGAGTTTGCTTTGTAACATACTTTATTAAATCAAGTATATATAGTATTATAGACCGGCGATGGCTCCGTGGTAAACCACCTGCCTCCCGGTCAAGGGGTCGTGGGTTCGAGCCCCCATCAGGGCGATCAGTTTTTTCAGATCCGATGGAAATCTTACTCACGACACCGGGTTTGAGAAAGGCGTAGGTGTGATGAGCCTACCCTGGAAACTTTCGAACGCTAAAATTCATCTAGAAACACAACACGATGCGTTGTGAGGCCATGAACTTTCGAGTTCGA
>CM053170.1:13555286-13620050 GCA_012977825.3 Pteromalus puparum | reverse complement strand
CGGCTGGAACTTTCGAACGTAAAACATCACGAGATAGACTAGGCAAGTCGACGATGCGTGTTGAGTCGGCATAGAGCTGTTCGATTCGAACAAAATCCGAGCTTCCTTGCCCAGGTTCTTTTGTGTTTTTTTTTTTTTTTTTTTTTTTATATATAGTATTATTGAAATTTTAACATGCTAGTTTTTATTACTGTTTCTAAAATTAATTAGTACAATCGATAGCTTTTCTGCTTCTAACTATAAATTTTTCAACATCTTTGTTTATAAGACCGTGATTAAACTGTTAAATCACTTTCAAATAGATTTTCTGATTGAAAAAAAAGCTGTGCTATGAACACGTCTTGAAATTTCATCCTAATAAATAATAACAAGCAAGTAGGACAAAAACAAAAAGAAGTGTGGATGTAAGTATAAAAGCAGCATTACTAATATTATATGCGATTATGCTGAATGCATATTATAATACTGAATTTAATAGTGATTTCATAGTACAAACGCCAACCAAGTGCTTAAAGTTAATTATTATAAAAAAAGTAAAAAATATTCTAAAGTACAAAAATGTTATCAGAATAACTTAATCCCAATGTTGAGCATAGTCATAGTATACTTTTAATCCCAAAAAACAACCATAACCTTTCTTTCCTTTGTAATAAATTTCTGCTCCAGAAAGTGGTATAGGAGGATTTGTAATGATATCCTGTGTATCGAGATAGTGTATAACGTTTTGTCCCACGTCCTTGCGAAAATTCGTCCTTCTAAATCGGATAAATTCATTATCCTTTGAAAATCGATCTGATTTGTCGTAATGAATTGGATCATCCGGATCTAATAGTTTTATTTCTTTCCTGCAAAAACGTAAAATATTTGTGAGGAACTGCCGAAAATATTTTTTCAATACTTTGCTTGTGCGTAAAGTGCGACTGCCACGTGCAACAAAAATCTAGTTGAAAATCTGATTTGCAATTATTGTTAGTATTAAGATCGACTATTTTCACGACGTTATTGCAAGCCGAAATAAAATTTTAAAATTAAATATTAACTTGGCTTACCTGTCTGGAACATCATCAATACTTATCCAGCGTCCATTGTCTTTATCCAAACGTCCACTAGCATAATCAAATGGTATGCCATGTACTTGTATGTCTAATGCTGAGCCTAATTGTTGAAACCTTACATCTGTTAAAACATCTTCTGGTCCCAGTTGGCGTCTATTTAAATTAACAGCATTTTGCGTGTATGTTATAGGAAAAACAAGTTTATTCTTGTGCCAATCTACCCACTCATTAAACATAGTTATACGATAATCATTTTCTTGGGGAGAATTAAGTTGTTCGTAATGATACGTTTCGATTTCGTTAGAGTTGAGTGTCGTTTGATTAAGTATTTCATCTGTGTTCTTCAATTGAGATGCATCATTGATGCTTGCATTTATTCCTAGTACCTTGCTGTATTTCGATATAAAAAACGCGGCCTTTTTTAACCAGTCGAAGTCCGGTAATTACTCTGCAAAACGGTAAATTAATAACAGCAAATCCATTTAAGAGAGTATTATTTAAATGAATAACATAATTCAAGTACAAAACTATAATTCAACTCACTTATTATCGTCGATATCTGATTTGACATCTAGTAAACTGAAAAACCTATCTTCTTCTCTACTTTCGCTCTCACAATTACATGCATAAGTATGAAACGGCCAAGTTCTACCGACGCCTTGCGTATTATCACATTTACGAGTTTGAAAGCCATGTCTATTAGTGTATTCACCATCTTTATATATTTTTATCCAGTCGTATCTCCGATCGCTTTTAGGGGGCTAAAACATAAAAACCAATGTCATCAGGCCAAAAGATGTACAATTACTTTACCGAATAACATGTATCAATTGAATAACTACCGCATGACACAGCTGAAACTATTTAGCAGCATATTCACAATCTCGTAGTTGTCCATAGCATCTTCGTTCAGTTGGCTGCACTTCACAGGGAGCTGAACAACACACCATAATCATCTGCTTACCATTGTTTCACATTTATGAGTGGCACCATGCCAAGCTTCATACTTAATATACGTGTATTTGCCCACACTAAATTTAATACTTTCAAAATGTTATTCAGGAAGTACAAAAGTTAAGGTCAGGATCATGAGTTTTAAAAATTTAACTGTACCGTAAAATTTGAATTTGTGTTTATTGAGAAATTTACTTGCTGCAATGAAAAAAAATGTATGCTTAAGCGATTCCAATACGGACAGTGACTATTTCACTGACAAATCGGCTCTCTTTGATCTCAAAGCTGAATCGTGATATTTGTCACAGTGCTGTCCTAATGGTCTAGGTGCTAGGTATTTTCAAGAGTGAAAATCCAAGTCGTGATGCTGTTATAATGCTAGTATTATTTTGTTCTCAAACCTTGTGTTTTGCATAGGTATTTAAAGTTTTATCAGGCTTACATCTCTGTTAATGAATTCGTTCCAGAATAGTCCAACTATAAGTTTTGTGAATTTTAATTTTTGGTTAAATAACAAAAATATAAAACGGATTTAAGTAAACTAACAAAATTGGGAAATGATCTCTGTCCGACACAAAATTTCTAATATTTTGTATAATAATTTTATGGTAATTATGTTTTCTCGAGTTCTAGAATATAAAAAAGGAAACATGCGCTTAACCAACGATCGAAAAAATGAAGTTATAGGAAACATGGGAGAGATTAGGAAGTATCCTTGACACTGTGTAAACAATGACATTATGGCACGTAGGGGAAAAAATTCTTTATTTTTGTGCTTTTGTATACCTTTTGCAATAGACAATAATAGATAAATGAAAAAAAAATGTAAATGTAGGAATAACAGCAGTATTATTAAATGATATCTACAAATTGTTAAATGCGTAATGTAATAATTATTTTTGACGATATACATTTAGATAGTACTTAAATTAAATCATCGTAATAAAATGGATAAAAAAAGATTCTAAAATACAAAAATTTAATTGGCACAACTCAATCCCAATGTTCAGCAAAGTCATAGTGAACTATTTTTAATCCTAAAAACCCGCCATAGCCTTCCTTATATTTATGGTAGATTCCTGCTCCAGAAAGTGGTAGAGGAGGATTTGTAACGACGTCCTGTACATCGAGATAGGGGATAACATTTTGTCCCACGTCTTTGCGGAAATTTGTTCTACTAAATCGGATGAACTCATTATCCTTTGAAAATTTATCTGATCTGTCGCTATTGATTGGATTATCGGGATCTCTTAATACTATTTCTTTTCTAAAAACATGAAATATTTACATTAAAATTGTTTAAAATTGATGATATACAATTTTAAATAAAATGATATAACTTACACATTCCGAGCACTGTTTATAGAGATCCAGCGGCCGTTTTCTTTAGCCAGACGTCCACTGGCATAATCGAATGGAGTTCCATGCACTTGTATATCTAATGTTGAATCTACTTCTTGGAATCTTACACCTGTTAAAACATCTTCTGGCCCTAATTCACGTGTATTTAAATTGACAGCACTTTTCTCGTATGTTACAGGGAAAACAAGTTTATTCTTGTGCCAATCTACCCACGCTTTAAACATAGTTATATGATAATCGTTTTCATGGGGAGAACTAATATGTTTGTAATGATACGTTGCGATTTCGTTAGAGTTGAGTGTTGTTTGATTAAGTATCTCGTCTGTGCCCTTCCATTGTGGTGCATCGATAATGCTTGCATTTATTCCTAATGTACCTTGCCGTATTTCGATATAAAAAACATGACCTTTTTTGGTCAATCGAAGTCCTGTGATTACCCTGCAAAATGATTATTTTTTATAAAATAATAAACAAACCAATTTTCAGCTAGTATAAAGGTTGACAAAATTTTCTACAGAAAAACGTATTTAGTTTAATTTTACTTACTTGTTATCGTCGACATCTGATTTGACATCCAGTAAACTAAAAAATCTATCTTCCTCTCTACTTTCGCTCTCACAATTACATGCGCAAGTGTGTAGAGGCCAAGTGGTACCAACGCCTTGCGTGTTAGCACATGGACCCTTTTGAACGCCATGTATATTAGTGTATTTACCATGTTTATATATTTTTATCCAATCGTATCTACGATCACTCTTAGGGGGCTAAAACATAGAAAGTAATGGCGTCAGGCCAAAAAATATATAATTTTGTTTTCTAAAGTTTTTAAATAACTACCGCGTGGCATAGCTGGAACCATTTGGCAACATATTCACAATCTCGTAATTTTCCATAGCACCTTCGTTCAGCCGGTTGCATTTTGCAAGGATATGAACGACACCATAATCTTCTATTTACCATACCTTCGCAAGAATGAAAAGTTCCATACCAAGCACTATATTTTATGTCTGATTGATAGATAAAGAATGTTTGGAATACAGGATGCAACTTCAAAAAAGTTTTTCCTAAAACATAATATAATATATAATAAGCTAATAGGATATGAATAGATAGCTAGATTATGCGCCAATTTTTAAATTTGAATAATAAAGCACAATTTATTGATTTTTGCGAAACAAGCTGAGTTTTCATATTAAATATCATCTTTGATTATCTAACCTTGTTTATGATTTTCTGGGTCGCACTTCCAAATTTCTCGTGAAGAAATATTTAAAGCTTGTTTGATCTTTTCCGAAGTGCTAATAATTGCATATTTGAAATGATTTACTTCATTGTGTCTTGCGTAGTCATAATTAGCTGCAAAGAAGCAAATTTTTTCGCATGAATTATATCTATATAGATGCCTATATTGCATATAACTATTGCTACAAAATAGTTAATTCTTGCACGAGTTTACTGTGAATTGGTGTTTATATTGCACTTGCTTCAGTCGCGTATGAGACACTCTATTCGTTCAAGTAATCATTTATTTTTCGCACTTGTTGCACCATGTACCATAACTTAGATTACTATTACTCACCATTTTCTAACGCTTCCCTTAAATAATAACAGAACATCACTACAGTTAAGCCTTTTGTATGTGCATTTACAATCAATTCATACAAATTGTTTATTAATTGCTGCGATGATTGACCATTTTTTATGCACATTGTGTCATATGCCTAATGGAAAAGAAATTTGTAGGAAAATGACAGAGTTTTAGTATGAGATGAAAAATAATACATGCCCAATAAGTATATACACACCTCACTCTTTTTCGCGATGATTGTAATGATACTCTCGTCTCTGAAATCCAATCCCACTAAAGTCTCGTGCAACCTTTCCAATGTTGTTCTTAATTCTGTTAGACTGTATGATGTGCCTACATCTGCAAAATTCTCCAACTCCTTTCTCGTGTAGTTACCAAGGTTTTGATACATTTCATAAAATCGCATGTATAATCGTTGGACATCGTGTATGAGCTTGAAAAGTTCGTCAACCATTGAAGTTAGTTTATCACGTAATGTAATTGTAATTTTATCTAAAATTGCGTATTTCATCTGTTGAACATCAGCAGACATTGTCCTCAACTGTTCAGATAGAACGCTCTCGCCAGGAGTAAGGAGTGGTTTTTCTTTCACAAAATTGTGGGCGCCCATTATTGCTTTTGCTAAACCGTCTCCAATTTTAAAAATAGTTTCTAGGGCTATTTCGGCTCCTAAAATTGCGATGGCTGTGCCATTTTGCGATAAACTCAGCAAGAGTAGTAATGAACAACATATCAGGAGCCAACGGTTCATTCTATTATGATTTCGTAGTTGATATCAAAATTTGATCTGCAATAATTCAATATGGATAAAGTACGATTAAAATAATATTTAAAAAAAGTAATATTCAATTGAAAGAAGCTTACCTTATTCCTAAATCTTTGAACTGAAAGCCTATATTCCGCATATACAAATACTTTGAAAAAATCATACTTTGCAGTTTAAATATTCTTTTAAAAATCATGACACTGCTATAACAGTATCTTGAGATAACAAATGTTTAGCGTCAATTTTTATTTTATCGTGCACTGAATTTTATGTTTTAAAAATATTTCTTTGAAGATATAGGTCGGATTCATGACTATTCAACAAATTTAATATCATATCGTATAAAAATATACATTTTGACTACGGGGAAATTTGTACAAAAACATCAAGTCTTTGAATTGAAAATAATTGAAATGTGATTCTAAACGACTATCTTTAGAAAAAGCAGACTATTGCTTAAATTAAGTTGTAACATTTTGGAAATCCATTTTATGCATCGTATTCCCATATGGATGCACAAATATTTCTTGCTTTGATTGCATCGGACAACAGCCAAAAGTAGCGCTCTTACCACATGCTAAACTAGGCCTAAAAACCAGTCGAAATTGGACCACAAAAATCTGCACGCTCCGTCATATCGCACGCGCGCAATTTTAAACTGGCGGCGACAACTTCATTGACAAATCGGCCTCTTTCCGTCACGAAGCTCAAGCGTGATAGTTGTCCCAGTGCCGCTCCATTGAACAGCTGCCTGGATCTTTCTGAGAGTGAAAAACCGAGGTGTTGCTGCTGCTGATCCTTTCTCTACCCTGGCGTGCAGCATACACACGAGCTATGTCGCGCGCGCGTATCTATGCCAGTAGTTCCAGTTAAGAGTGGTCAAACTTGAGGTACCCTGAATTTCGTGATTTAACTTTGTTTTTAAACGAGTTTAAAGAAAGCGATGAAAAAAAGTCTTACTGTAGATTTTTATTAGTTTAGCATTTCTGAAACGTTACGATATAGATAACTGCAAACATTGACGAATGCATGAAAAAAAAATAATGAAGACGTATAAACAACATCATATTCATTCTCAAAGAAACATCTCTTATTAGTAGTGCACATTTTGGATAGTAATATCAGTGCAATCACTGTCTCTCCTATACAATTTTTCTTACTAAAGTCAGTGCAACAAAGTTTATTATGTAATACATAAATAGCTAATATCTTTCATAATTCAACGAAAGAGAAAACGATAGTCACACAAGTGATCTTCTGTTTGGACAACAGTGATGCTTGTCTGTGCCGATCGCCAAAACAATGTACTCGATTGTCGGCCGCAAAAAGCGAAAAGGAAGTCAAGCTCTCTCAATGGGCGGTATCGATAAAAACTATCCATGGATCGGTCGGTTGTTCGATCGGCCATCGGCTCTTGAAGTAAACTTTCTTCCTTTCAACGATGCCTTTTGGTGTAACTCGTACAAAGAACAGACGGACGCGATGAAAGTTCAGCAAATCTTTCGCTCATACTTATACATTCAACTTGCTCACGGCTATTTCGTAATATCGATTTTGTTGCCGATTTTGATCGGAATACTTACATTATTTCTTAGAAGAAGAACTTTTGGCCTACAATTTTTGCAGATTTTTAACGTGTATCCTTCGTATTACTGCAATACTGCCAGACATTCTTCGCAGCATTACAATAGTTCAAATCGATTTTAAATCTCATACTTTTGCGCAACAGTCACCGATCGCGTGAAAACCGCCACAGAAAAACTCCCCAACTCGTTTTTTTTTCCTCTAATCTCGGCCTACATCAATAAGCATCGAGTCTTTTATCACGTCCGATCGTTATATCACCATCAGGATTTCTTGCGCCGATCAGGAGGAAGAAACCCCGACCTGTCGCGTGCACTTACGCGCCGTCATAACGATTTACATAACCAGATCGCTGCGCGGGATCCAGGAAAGAAAACCGCCTACGACGTGCTGCGCTCGGTCACTTTTGTCTCTCGCTCTCTATATACACATAGGCCTACACTGCTATACCGGGGGATTAGAGCCTTGTTGCTGCCCACGACTGAGCGGGACTCGATAAGCGCGAGATAACAAAGTGCCGCGCCACGCAATACGCGACGAATATTTCAAAGGAACGCTTTTGTCGGGCTGCTATTAATGGGACGCATGTGTGAGATCGTGTATCTGTATTGTATACGGGAGGTGTTAGGTTGGATTGGATGTATGTGGAGTTTTTGAGGGGGAAGTTTCATTGCGAAGGAATGACCGTTGTGTGATTCACTCTATATTCTCGGGTGATTGATTCTCGCTCTTTGATAGCCAGCTTTTTGAGATCAAGTTGAATGGAGAGTTTAATGCTCTATTCGCTTTTATTGGTCTCTCGGAAAAACGCGTTATGCACGGAACTATCAAGCATTTATTAAACTGTTTTGCTATTTTGATTGGTGTACATTGTACCGTAGAGTAGCTATACCTAATTCATGTTGAGTATTGTTGGAGAACTTTTTAAAACACACTAAAAATGGATTAACAAAAAATCCTAACGAATGCAGTGCTGTCAAACAAGCAAATCGAAGTCTGTACAGTATACCATAACAACTTAAAAGATTCATCGTGCAAACCGGTCGGTGCGCTCTCGGAGCTTGCAGCTTTTTACCGACTGCACTCGGTGGGCGCGAATAGAAAAACAGTAAACAAACAAGACCAAGCGGCGTGAAAACAACGCTGGAAACTCGATCACTTTAATGTAACGATTCATAAACGTCAATGACGCATTATATCCACGTAAAAGAGTCACGCAGGAATGCAAACTGAGCTCACGACAGGAGTCAGCAGCGATAATGTCCGCACGTCAATCCGGATCCTCGTCCGGGCCTTGAACCGTGAACATTTCATTTTTTTCAGCGTCGCCGCATGCAAATACGCAGAGCCTAAGCCGTTAAGCTGGAATGCCGCAAAGGATATATCGGCTCTTGCCTCTTCGTGATTTTTGCATACTTTGAGTATGAGAGCTGCGATATTTTTACGCGACAAAGAGGGTATACGCACGAACTGTAAATCATCGCGGGACGACTTTTTGGAAAGATTTCCTTCGCGAGTTTTATGAGCGTCAGTCGGATGAGCTGCAGGAGGGCTCGAGGCGTGGTTTGTTGGATACATGCTGAGCGCGTTATGAATTTGATGTATGACTATTGACTTTTTGCGAGGAGGATTTTTTGAGTTTTTTTTTGGTATGAACTGTTTGAAATGTTTTAGTATGGGTATTTCGCAGGCGGATGTAATATTTAGTTTATTGATGATTAATTTTAGGATCGGTGTATCATATTGTGTTGTAACAAAAAGCATCGACTTGAGTAATCTGCATTCTTAAGATACACAAAGGATTAAGTACTCATTTTAATAAATCTTGAAATCATTATTTGCTACCCAATTTATCCAATTTATATAATAAGCGTTAATTCAGTAAAATTTACATACAAAAATATTTCAAATCCCCTCGACTCCATTCGAAAGCTTAGATAATATAATAACCCAAGAAAACTGCAAGATTTCGGCCCGTGAAATTGAAAATTTCATCGGCACAACAACATCGCCAGCTCATTTTTTCCATTTACACGCACACACCGACATCGATTACCCCTAATAATTTGGTCTTGCACAAGTAAGTTGCAAAAAGAACGGCCGCTCATCTTGGCGAGTCCGATCGCAAGGCGGATTTTTTTATCATAGCTGCGCGCGCGCGCACGTTGCACCTAAATAATTACCTTCTCCATTGGAAGCGACAACTGTAATGGCCGCTCAATTACGGGCGGCCCAGCCCAAAAGGATATATCTGACGGCGTTGTGCAGCGTAACCTCGTTTCATCTTTCGACTTGGTTGCGCTGCTGCGCTGCACCTCTTGTTACCTGCCGCGGTCACTTAGCTTTGCTTTCCTTGACAAGAGAGGAGCCGCCGGTGCCGCCGCCGCTGTAGTTGCGCCAACGAGATTTTTACGCTCCTGTCCGCGATGCTGCCTGCCGGACGTTTCTTTTATCCTCCGGTGCCTTTTCTTTTTCTTAGGGTACGTATAGGTATACGGTATGTATATATCTATATAGTTGCTTGATGTGTTGCATTTCGCAGAATCAGCGACTATGTTAGTTGCAGTGTTTGTGCATTGTGTGAAGGAAATGAAATGTTTTCTGAAGTCTGTATATGATTGTCGTCGTGTCATATGTGACTTGGAAGGATAATTGATAAGTCTTTCAGTCTCGAGGCTTTGGAACATGCTTGTATATTGAGTGTTATGATTGTTTATTTTCTAGAACGCTGATGTCACAAAGCGTTAAATTTCTATTATGACATTATGCCATTGTTGAATTAGGCATTGTTGTACTCTACACGTTTCAGTGACGCGAAGGATGCCTTCGTTACATGTCACCATTAGGCATTACGTTGTAGGTAAATATTTCAATGTAATATTGTGCAATCGAAGAATGTTGATGCATATAAGAAACAAACTTTTCAATACTTCGCTCACGATTTTTTCATATTCAATTAGAACGTGGATTAAAATCAACTAGCGAGTCGGATGCGCTTCCCGCAGTATTAAAGTATGAGCGGCCAAAGCAGCAGGCCAAACAAGGCAGTTTTAGCATTGATGGCACATCACTATATCTAGACTCGGAGCGCATATATTGTTATGAGGGAACTGGAAAAGTGTCCATGCGTCACCTATTTTCACCTGCCGGACACGGAGAGTTTAGGTTGTGACGAAAGGGTCATTCCAAAACTGCTTTGTTTTGTTATTGATATCGTCATTATATCACATTTTATTACAAGCATTATTGCTTTACTTATCATTCTTATAAAATTTAAATTAACAACTTCGAATTCAAAATCGAACCGCAACAGCGCCCTTTCTTAACTGACCAATCAGACAACAAATAGCTGAACTCCTTCAAAATGGAGCGATCACAACTTTTAGGTATTAGGATGGTAAATAAAATTTTCAACTTTCTTAACTTATAGCAATAATAAACCACGTTTAAACCCAAGCAGAGGTACCAGATTCAATTCATTATCTTAATTAAAGAACACACTGCATAATATATCCTTCCTGTACGGCTCTTCCGTATTCTAATGTTATCGAAACTCCATCCTTGATTTGAAAAAAAATATAGAAAATGAAAAATCGGAGGAACAGCCAACGATCAATCGATTCGCAATAAATCTCGACTTCATTGACAGTGAAAGCCAGGTGCCATTCCGACTCTTCTCTCTCTCTTTCGTTGATTCATACTCGCGCCTCGCGCCCGAGCATCTTCTCGAGATCAAACTGACTGTGTGTACACGCGTGTGGGAAACACCATCGTAAAACACGCAAGCTGCTCGCCCAGAGTTGAAGTGGGTGGGTTTATGCTCTTCTTTGTGAAATAAGTGTCCTTATGGTTTGAGGTTGTTTCGAATGCACTTGGGAGAAAAATTTCTAGCGTTCAATAGTCCCACAAATCAAATATTATTCGATATCTTCAATAAATAGTTACATAATGAAACAATACATATGGAGTTATTGAAAGAAAATTGTAGAACGATTAAAATTTTAATTTTAAAAATATAATTTACAAATAGCAAGAAATATTTTTACATTTATTTATTTAACTTGCACTTCTTTAACACAAAAAATATATAGTACTTGCTTATACGAATTCTTTTCTATTTGACTCTAATAGTCCTCTTGAGTAAGACGACTGAGCACATCTCGACTGCACGATGTTCCTTTATTCAGTGTCAGGTATTCTGTGATGGAAAAGGTAGCGCATACGCGAAGAGGCAGGTAGCACTTGAACATACCAACCCACTGTTGCTGCGGCATTGTGAGGATTTTGCTGATCGTCGCGCATAATGCAGCAATAACTTGCCTGCTCCGATCATAATTTTAAATTTCATGAATGGAACGCGGCTGACGCAGGCCTTTCTTTTCTGCGATGTTCGTTCTTAAGGTTTGGAGACAATATGATAAGCTATACTCGACTACTGCTTTCGTATTTCGGTGCATGCATGTAGTTTGCAAATTTAACAATCGAAATATTTCTCTCGAATGCACTTATTTTACATTTGATCGAGATTGTTATATATTGCGTAGTTCTGAGCAAAATTTAATTTTTATATGCACTTTACAACGTTATTGAAAGTTTTACACTAAATTTAATGAACGACGTTAATTTGAACTTTTTTCAATCTCAGTTGCACAAGGAATGATTGAAAAATGCCGATTACGTTCTATACAAATGTAAACAATATATATGGTTATAGTCAACCGTGTACTTAGCTTTCCAATAAATTTTCTTTCAATTAAGAACTGTCCCATGACCAGAGAACGACGAAGAAAAAACTCCGAAGGCAGTCGGCGTATTCAAATGGAGTAGTAACAGACTGGTTCCGCCGTCCGCAAAAATCCAGACAGACAGACAGCGACGCCTGTATTATTTATTGCACGATTTTTACGGTGCATCTATACGGCATTCGATTTTAATAAATGCCAAAAGCTAACCGTTTCCTTTACATTCTCAATATCCGCAAAAAAGTAACCATCTCAATTTCAGACAGTAAATCAACCAAATTAAGAACCACCTCATTAGGAATCTCTCGAACGTCGTATGCAAACTACCTCCTTTCAAATACCCCAAGCCGCAACTGCAGCAAGCGTTCTCGCACAGCTCTTGGAAACTACGCAAAAATTCGATTCCCAGTACGGTTTCAATGGATAGTGCAAAATTTCCCAAAGCCAAGTTCTCCAGGGATATACCTACACAGTCGCAAAACCGAACCGCAAACTTCGTCTATATACCAGAGAATGAATCCACGCGATTTCCGGTTGATCGCGTCACGGGCCTGCCGGAAACCTCGTCCGCGCCATTCAAAGCTGTAACGCCGAACTCGCGGTGCTACGACGTAATCCCCTCGATAGATCGTCTATAATTTCTCGCGCTATATAGGTACAGCAGCGGCGCGCAGAGACTCGCGGAGAAAGAGCGCGATTCGTTCCTCCGTGGCGGAGAGGCCGCGAAAGGGAATAAACTCGCACGATCGATCGTTTAGAAAGTTCGGGATGCGCGCTCCACGCGCGACGCTCCAGGCATTCTGTGGCTCTCAGCTGTTTTTGCGCGAGAGGCATGGAGATGCGGAATCCTATGGCTTTGCGCAGTCGAACAAGTGTTTGTTTTGGTTTTTGTCATTGTGGTGGAAGTAGTTTGTTGTTGGGTTTTTACACTGGAGTTTGGGAATGGTTATAGAGGAAGATCGTGAGGTTGAAATTTTAGTTGATTAAGTGTATACTGATTGTCGTGGTTTCCGTAAAGAAATTTGATTATTGAATTTTTCATGTTTTCAGTGATATGGTTGTTGTTAAAGTTGAGGCAGGAGTATTATTACAGGATTTCTTTGGAAGCATGATTGGTAAAATGCAAAGCATGTAGTTGCGCTAATATGTATAGAATCTTACTAAACTGAAGAATATGGTTTATTTTGTAATGTTACAAACCTCTTAACACATACACCTATTATAATATGGTTCATACCCATCCAGCTTAAAAATAAATTATAAAAACCAGATTTAGTATCTTGGCTAACAACAAGCAATTAACTCAAAGCACTTCATACATTCAATTGACCTCTTTAATTTAATTACATAAAAAGTGTGTACCGCAGTATGTTATACTGAATTCGCAAGTTATTTACGTGCTATTTGAATTGAAGTTCCGTAACACAAAAGCGCGAATATCGTTCAGTAAACAAGAGAATGCGTTTGCGTTGCGAATTCACAACTTTATAATATCAAAAGAACTTGCAACTATTTCAAAGCTGTGCGTACTTAGATAAATAATCGTAATTTAATGCGATAGTAAAATAAAATGATGCGAATGCAAATGCAACGCATGATGAAATTTTTCATTCACACTATCGAATTCAATGATATTTTTATAGGCTATGTTATACAAGTAATACATTGCGATTCGTAGCATTGTTACGGCAACAGCAATCGTTTTATTGTAACAGAAGCCTGTATTCATTGAATTTTTTGAGAGCTGCAAGTAAAATGTAACATCCGTTAGAAAGTAATGCTTTCAACTAATGGTACACCTACTGATCTTTTCGAGAACACAATTGTGATAATTTAAATGTTTAAATATTCGTAAAAACGTGTTTTTTAGACTGAAACGTATCCTACGCCATAACGCATGCCTTATATTTGGTTCCTGATATATAAGCAACGTGTTGAAAGTAATCACGTAATTTTCGCAGTATTTGAATCATGGAAAATATATAGAATCATCTGTAGCAAAGTTTTAATCGTATGAATATCAATAAACGAATAAATAATAATTATAGGGTGGCAGTGAAAAAGATTCAAAAAATTATGGTTTTGCATGTGAATTATGTTTTTTTTTTATGTATGAATCATGGATTGCACGTGTTTCAAAAGAAAACCACGTAGTGCAGTTTATATGTATACCTCACGAGCAATGTCACTTCCTACTTTGATAACAAAAATTTACGGAGTCTTTGTGTATTTACAGAATGTAGATTATTTTAAAAAATGCAATCCATCATGCAACGAAAAACAACTTAGAGTCAAGAGCCAGCCCTACTCGAAAAAAACGCGCTCAAATACAGTCTTCAATCAAAACGCATGAAAATCTCCTGATTCGATTGAAAACAATAATTACAGACTCCAGCGCGCAAAAGGTATAATCACCCACAATGAGCGCAACGGCTAATCAAACAGAATCCCTGGCAAAGCCAAATATAAACAATTTAATTCGGGCAATAATTCATACCTTTCATTCTATGCATAAATTATCGGGTAATGGCATATTCTCGCACCCATCAAATGGAAAATGGATCATATCCCGTCTTAATACGCTCGTGTGCGTTCGCTAGGGACTTTCGCTTTTGACTTGAGGCGAGTGTGTGCATGTCTAATACAGTGCAGGTACGAACGAAATCGATCGCGATGATATCTCGAGCGGATGTTAACGACAGCAATCACACACGAGACCGGGTCCAAGCTTTCTCGCTTTGGCATTAGCCAAGGCCCGCTATATACACGCGCGCGATACAACATTCTGTTTAACTCTATGGCTATTATCTTTAAGATTCAATGATATTGTATCTGCACGCTTTAAGTCATATATTTCGTCGGTCCCTACGAAGACTAGCACAGCCCAGATTCTTATCGAAGAGTAGCACAGAACCGATTCGCTCCGCGAAGAGTAGCACAGCTCAACTTATGCCGCGAAGAGTAGCACAGCTCAACGTATGCCGCGAAGAGTAGCACAGCTCAACTTATGCCTCAGATTCTATCCGCGAGTTTATTATAGGGATTTGACAATTATCATTTATTTATATATATATATATATATATATATATATATATAATATGTAAATTACGTCATGAGGTGATTACCATCGCAAGAGGAACAACTTCAGATTTATTTTTCTAATAATTTATTGACGATTCTAAATTACGGAATAAATTAATTCTATAACAGTTGATCATAATTTATTACAATTAATAATTAAATTATAAACTTTATAATATATTGAATAATAGTTGTCGTTGTTTTCTTATATATTAAAAAATGTCATTAATGCTGCTAACTATATCCTTTAACCATCATGAATCATTAAGAAATCATGATACTTCTATATTTACACAACATGGTAGCCTGTTTCGACTGGCTCTCACACTGATTTGAGATATATCCATGGAGATCATCCCTTCCAGGCCTCATCGTACACCCACACAGACACCACTTGATGGTTGTTATATCTCCACCTACACAAGAACATACAAAACTCAACCTCAAAATGTTTCAGTTCTTAGTATGCATAACAAAATTTTACAGTGTGATATAATTGTATAACTTACGATTATATTAAATTATTATAAATAATTACAGTGTAGTATTTTTTCCCTCTGTTAATCGAATTTGTGCTTCTGCGCCTAGTCCATAGATGTTGTAGTTTGATTTTAGTTCTTGTTTAATCGGTTGTTTAGTCACTTGAGATTGTTGCCACTCAGTAATAACCATGTTTGTTAAAAAAAAAGTTTAAATGGAAAAATATAAAAAAATATTAATTTCCAAAAGCTTATACTGCAAAAATAGCACTAAGTGAAAAGAAAAAAGCTGACCTTGAGGCGATGGTAACTAAACGCCTTGTACCATCAAAATACCACGAGTTTTATAAAGCTGTGCTACTCTTCGCGGAGAGAAGCTGAACTGTGCTACTCTTCGCGGAGCGAATCGGTCTGTGCTACTCTTTGCGGCAAGAATGAACCGTGCTACTCTTCGATAAGAATCTGGGCTGTGCTAGTCTTCGCAGGGACCGACGATTTGAGCTTGGAGGAATTATATGGCGGCTGCTGAAACCTTTGTTTAACTGGTGCACCATTTCTTTCCAAAGATTCGCAATATTGAGGAATATTACGGGGTGTTGGAATATATATATATATATATATATATAATATATATATATGTTTCTGTATAAATTAATAGCTTTTGTTAAAATTTTCGATGCATGCATTTTTGTTGCTACATTTGTGAATAAATTTAGCAAAACCAAAAAGTATACATAAGTTCGTTCGTGAGGTACTACAAACTTTACTGCGAAATTCATAAAAAATGCACTGCAAATTTCGTTTTGATTGTTGACTCGATAGCGACTTTTCCGTCATGGAGAACTACATATTTATAACCAGGAAATTATAAAAATATATTCAAAACTTCTATTTCGACAATAAAGATAGCAATCTTTACCGTCTAATATACTATCATGCAATGTCCTATAGACTCATGTCTGAAATTAAAAAATTTCCAATTTCATAAAACTTATTTGTATTTGTACCTATATTAAAAAAAATAAATAAAAAGAAAAGCAACGACGAATTCCTTGAATTCTCGACGCCCACTTCAATCTAGCCACCAAAACAAGAAAGCAAACTGCTGTTCGTTTTGAATTACGTAAGCTGCAAATCAATTGCATCAGCAATCAGCTGCTCCAATCTTACAAAATATAGCATCCAAATCTCTCCCTCAAACAACACATTAGCGCAGCCACCAAATTCATCAAAGCCTCACAACCGATATTCTAATCCACATCTCGGCTCACTAATAAAATCATAATATACTGCGACACATACCCGCATACACCATAAATCATATGGAAGCAACGACCGCGCAAGAATTCGCATCAGCTGATCCTTGGCGAAACAACGGGCACACACACGATGCTCGCGATAATTAGCAGCATATATACCACACACACGCGGCTTCTCTCGATCGAGAGGAATATCCGTTAATGAGTATGCGAACGCATAGGTATGTGTGTGTGTGTGTGTATGTGCCGCTGTTGCATGTAAATTACCAGCGTCTGTATACAGCAGCAGCAGTCGCGGCCGGGCGTGGTCGATGTATTTTGATCGGACGATAATACGGAGCGGGGAAAGCACACTTACGCGTGTACACTGTACATGAAAACGTGCGCCTTCGCGCGTTTACATAAGGTGAAAATACTTTCGGCTGCAGCAGCAACTGTATGTATATATACATTGCAGCTGCGGCGAAAAGAGAGTAAAGAAAAAAAATGAGCGCGTATGTTACCGCGATTTATATTTGCCGATCGAGGGTGTGGATAAAGGTTCATTTTTTGAGCGAGGGAACCTCGTGTGTGTGTGTGTGCGTGTCTCAAGTTCGAGAGTATACGTCTTACGATAATTTCGTAATATGTTCCGTGGGGTTCGTTATGAATGAAATTACTCTCTCGAAGCCTATATAGAGATGTATATTATGTATTAGTTGCACTAACAACAATGAGTATACGAATAGGCTATCGTGTGGCATTTGTAAATACGCGTAACCGCACAGGAAAATATGCGCTCCGGTCAATTTTGTAAGTGCATTGTTGGAGAAAGTTGATTTGGATATTGCGCGCGGGTTACTATAAATCTTCGGCATATATACAGAGCGCAGTCGTTAAATATTGACATTGTAAAATGCAGCACAATGCGCTAATAAATTCAGACTCGCGCATAGATCGTCGGGTAATTTCCTCAAACTTTTACCAAGTTTATAGTATATCTTTTCGAGTCGCGTTTGCGGATACTTGCACGCATGCTATACACTTGCTGTCTTTCGGCTCTTAAAACGTGAGGGATATATACGACACGCGTATTTTTTCAATTCGAGTGTGCGTTCTTATACACGAGAGAAAAAGAGACAACGGGGAGATTTTTTACCGAACAAGGAAGGTGAAGCACGTGCATTATGTAAAAAAATTTTTCGATCGCTTGCGCAACACGCACGATTCGAAACTTACGTAACCGCAGGCGCAAGTGCAATCATCATTGTAATTAAAAAGAATTCGCTACTTTTACTAGAAGGCAGCTTTTCACTCACACGATGAACAATTTTTTGTTTCAGAAGGAAGAACACGACTACTTCGTAGCCATGAACCTCGCGCTGCATGGATTTTTGCTCCAGGGTACGTATTTATACCGCAATATATTGCACGTTTATTACCTTTATAATTGTAATTGTGATTTAATTTCTGGAAAAATCGTTGTATAACTGAAAATCGGCGTGGATTACGTGACTTTATAATATCGGTCATGCAACTCTGTACTCGTATAAAGTAAGAGTTATGTGATTTTTTACGCTTCTCGTAAGAATCATTACCAAAAAACGTATATAATGGCCAAAATAACAATCATCCGTTCATCCAATCTACCACACAAGAAGCAAAAAAGCTCGTAGACATTTTGCTGCAGCAGCTAGTCTTAGGCGCCTTCATCATCAGCGTCCTTTACTCGCGGCATTGTTCGAAATGCAAGTCTGACGAAACAAAAGCGGGGCCTTGGCTCTCCGAGAAAAGTGCCTTCTTCTTCTCCCTCTTTCTTTCTTTCTTTCTTCGCAGACAATCACAATCACACATACTGCACACACTCGCGCGAACATGATGGAAAGCGCGCGCGTAAAGGCGTTTTACAATGCGCGAGTAGCTGTGCGGTCTAATCGATGTTAACATCCGTTGACTGTGTAACGAGCCGTGTGTATATATGTGTGTGGGAGGAGGACGTCCTCGCCGTGAATCTGGGTTTTCATGTCGTGCCTCTCAGGTGTTTCCTCGGCAAGGAATCGCCATAATCAATCGCTGCACGTGTGAGAATCAGATTCGCGCCTGGAGATTATGTTATTTCAATTACAATTTTAACTCTCCCGTGGCTCCGAGTCATAATCAACTGGCCACCTCGTAAAATCACGTCGCAAATCAAACCTTCCTTATACATCATATACGATATATAGGAGCTTACAGTACTGCACCGAACTCAATTTTCGATTTGACTGACGCCACTGCTACACGCGTGTTCAATTTGCGCTTTACGGCTGCGTTTATACGTCGATTGTAAATTCGCCTCGACTTATGGAGCGAAGCGTAAGCTTCTCTCTCTAGGAAGGAATGCGAATCGCATCGCAATATTGCACTTTCAATTAGAGGCCCCTATAACGAGAAATAAGCTACGATATACTGTGGCGGCATACGCGAAAGATGATAGAGTCGTTTCGAAAACTTGAGGCACGCGTGTGTACGAGATGCCGCGAGAGGTATTTATGCTGCGGGGGATGACTGATATGATGATTGATGCGAGTTTGATGTAGGGTAATTTTGAGAGAAGGTATGTAATGATGTGAAGCTAATGAAGAGGTGAAGAAATAACAGTAGTCGATGTTGGTCTTGCGGATTAGTTTGATATCAACTGGCTTGAAATTCGATTTCTGTGTATCGCGTCAGAGTAAATAATATAATTTATATAAAATTGTTCGCGAAAGAAACTTCACATTTCCAGGTAAAAGTTTCATAATTCAATTTTGCAGAATACACGCATTAGTATATTATACGCAGTTTAGCTCTTCTATCAGCGAAAATGCGTTTATACAAACATTGCAAACATTCAATTTCTCCGCGGGAAATTGAAGGAGCAAATGAATTCCACACTCCATTACAGTCTTCCCTCTCGCAGCGTTTTCTCCAAAATAAATAAAGATAAAATTCAGCAAACCGCAAGTTGCGCGAACTTTTGCTACGGCTGATACAAATGAGATTTTAATTGTGAAAGCTTCACGCGCGAGCACGCAGTGTGTGATGAAATTTGAAGTCATACGCGTACTAATAACTACAAGTAAATTTTCTTCGGCTTAATATGCATCATCAGTCATCAGTCGCACCGGAAGAGTCGTCGTAACGCAGCTATGTGTCGTTATGTTATTGGAATCATTTTTCACCAGAAGATGTGCTGGATTCTTCTGCGCAAGAAGAGGCGTTTGTATTGTTTAATAAACAGGCAGATAAGTTGCACAATAATAGTTGTCGCGCGAATCACTCGCGTATTTTCAGATGTGATATCAAGCGCGGGATGATCCTTGGCGCAGAGGAGGAGATGATGCGAATCTTTTGTTTTCGATTTATTTATGAACGGTTGTCGCGTTAAGTGTGTGATTTATTGACAGCCTATTGCGGTATTGATTTACGATCCTTTTTAGGATGATTTTTTTCATTGCTTATGCGCTGCCTATTTTGGTTTAATGAATGTTTCTTTTCATTAAAGTTAGTCATTATGCATTGACTTCTACGGACAATTAAGAAACGTTTTCGTCTTTTAGCGACGCTTTGACCGTCTTAGCTAGTACATCAGGATAGAAAGTGAACTTGCTATTAGTACGATGTAGTCGAGGATGTAGTTCATACGATGTCAAAACAAATCAATATTAATATGCAGACCGCGTTTAACGTTTCATAACAACGTTTGATATAATTCTAATTAACATAAGAAAATTAATTAGGATTCCGCAATTGTAACTATTACCGCTAGTTGCAAAACGCTTCATTTCGTTAGTTCAAATACCGATGAAGGAGACGTGCTGAATGATTCATCGGTTCAATAAAAAAATTATCAACTATAATTTCACGCTACTATATAGTAAACTTAAATTTCCTTCCAATTAAACCCATAATACACAAAGACAGTAGCATTCCAACAGAAGCCCAAAAGCGTAGTCGACGTCCTCATATCCGACAATCAAGCACAACACGCACGTCCACTAGACTGACAAGTGAGTCATAGGTCCGTCCAGCCTCGCCATTATATGCATCAGAATACGGAGGCGCGAAGGCGTTCCGAGACATCGCTCGCGTGCACCGGACGCGCCACGCGTACACGAAGAAAGCTCTCTCGCTCGTCCACGCGTGGAGAGCTTGGCCGATTACGGCGTGTGATGCACGAGCGAATAATTTACGCGGCTGCGGGAAGCTGCTGTCACTTCCTTGACTTTGTCGGTGCACGTCTACTTCGTCGTCGTTGTTCTCTCCTCTCATAGTTATCTCCCGGCTCTAATGAGGCGGATAAGGAGGACGTCCGATTCGCGTGTTTTTAGCGTTGATTTTCCGCCGACTGAGGTAAAGTGGACGATTTGAAAAGTGCGATGGGAAAATTGACGGGATGCCGAGGTCACGATCATTTCTGAACCAATTAGGTAATTGTGGGGTTTGACATTGTTGGTTGTGAGTTTGTTCAAAGTTTGACTTGATGAATAAATTCTTTACTACAGTAACTCTAAATACACGATATAGAATCCACTAAATAATAAATAATATTTAACTGAATAAAATCATCAATTTTAATATATTCGTTGCATAATCCTCTCAGGATTTCGAACAATGTATCGGTTAGCATTTTTCATTCAGTTTCTCTTTCATTCGAGACCCATTTAGTATTCAGCACATTAAACCCCAAAATTTCTTCCTATTTTATAAACACCTGCGAAAATATGATACTCTTTTTTCGTCTTTCGGTGCTTTTAACCGAATCGGGTGACACATCTTCTCGAGAATTCCAAATAAAATTTAGATGGTGAAAAAACGACCGCATCGAATGCCTGTATGGTCGCCTAATTTGAATAAACGTCACCTGAATCCGAGAAAGTTTTTTTGCGTGGATCCCGCCGCTGAGAGAGAGAGAGAGAGAGAGAGAGAGAGAGAGAGAGAGAGAGAGAGAGAGAGAGATACTATACGGTGAAGATGATAGAAGTCACGCGTGAGTCTTGGGAGACGAGAAATCGATGTAGCAGTCAGACGTATAGGTATATATACATATATACTTGTACGTATTACGATAGAGATCTCATAAATGACCGGCCTTTTGGTGGCGTCTTGATGTATACCTACAACTTTACATACAACTACTTGATGCACAAACGGAGACGACGAGGCTCAGCCGAGACACTTGGGATGTCACCTTCTGTTCGAATGGATGATCGGATCTCAGTGTGTAGTCTGCCTTTCTCTTTCTAAATTTCTTCCTTTCTCCTTCGCTTCTTCAATCTGTTGCTGATTTAGGTCTCAAAAATCATTATATATTGTCTTGCATTTGGCCAATTTAATTGAGGAAGTAGCTAGTTTGAAGTTTGAATTCTTACTTCTAATTTCTATTTTCTTCGATGAATAAATCTGGGATTCTTTCATACAGCACTATGTAGGTTTTTAAAATACTAAAAGTACTTTATAATACATTCAAATTCGCGTTTTTATTTGATTAAAAATATATACATTTATCATATTGTCATTAATTGTCAGGAAGCTAATCGAATTTCTATACACAAAATCTCCTCTTGATCGCTGTACTTTCTTTTAAAACTTTCAATTTCGAGTGTTTTGACTTCGATTAATTTCTCCCAACACTTTCCTTTAATTTGTATAGCTAATTTATAGAAATACATTTAATTTCACTCGAACTCAAGAGGTTTCGATTTCCGTGGTATCAAATGTCAAAAACTGACAAAACTTTGTTCATTCGCTATTTCAATCACTATTTTGTATCACCTCCGTACAACTGTGTCGCAAAATCATTACCTGTATACGATACGTCTCCGATATCCACTTTCATTTTCCTAATTTCGTTCGCCGAGCACTATTATAAGCATCGTGCGTCGCATCGTTGCATAATTAAGCGTGTAACTTAACGCTTAGACTCGATGCGGTTATAGCAGCTGTTCGATGTCGTTAATACACACATGCACGTATGAAACGCGTGATAAATTACGATCTTATAATATTTGAAAGCTCTACTATAAACACCAATACTTAAAATGAAAACGTTCCGCAAAAATTGAATCAGTAAACAAATGAGTTGGATCATTACACGGTCAAAGTCATTAATCATGTTTTCCACATTTTTTTAGCAATCTCTAAAAATATTTCGTAATATCGTCAAAACGACTATTTCAATTCACAAAATGACACACTATACGTCAAGACCTAAATCCTCGCGAAAGAAAAAAACGCAGTCGCGGTTTCAATCTCACTTGAATTCAGTTACAAGCCCCGTTGTCGACACATGCAACGCGCGCAGAGTCTGCATTTTAACAATGCGTGGGCCGCTTAAGTCCGTTCTTTATCGCCGGGCATATAAATTGAATTTCTCATCGTCTGCTGACTTCAATATATACATTACTTCGGGTATAACTGTAAGTCATGGCTCATTGAGTATCACCTATACGTCAGTGGTTCTCGTTTGCACGTTATATTGTCATGATTAGCGGCTCAATCAAGTTTTCATTGTCTCGCCTCGGAGAAAAACTCGGAGAGCAACGAGAAAACTCATTTTGCGAATGTGATATTTTTTTCGATTTTGACTCTCGAAACTGGGTATACTTTGTACAAATAACGACAGATCTGGTCGCGTCGAACCGGTGCGTTATATAACGGCTGTATAAACTATCAACCCATATCTTTGATGTGGGTTAAATACTGTAACGATAGAATGTAGTCATACACTGCAAGAATCCCTATATAAAAAAGTCATGACCGGATGAAGTGAAGCCAAGAATGCGTCAATATGATTGGCTCGTGTAGTGCGCATGCGTCAAAAGTATCCGTCAAAAGTAAGAATTTTTTGATTTGTTTTTGATTTCTAAAATTGATCCTAATACAAAGAATGTAATATATGACTATAATACATATCAATAATTATTATTTGTGTATTTATAATATTCTATTGTAAATATTATCATTGTTACAAAAAGAGACATGATGTGAACGTTGACACGAACTGAGTTGAGACATAACCTTAAAATTTTAAAAGGTAGTTGGTGACGAAACCGCGGCAATTTTGAAATTTACATGAGCGCGAAATGAATCATATATTGTAAAGTTTGATATATTTCCGTAATAGAAAACAAATATTAAAAATATCAATCAAGCATTTATATTTCATTTAATAAGTTAATGAATTAATATTCTACTACAGTGCGCGCAGCGCACTGCGCCAAGTCTAGTCATTACAAATTGCAAGTCATTTTTGCTACGATTAAAATCTTGCGATTTACTTTGAAAATCTTTTCCATACAAATACACAAGTAGAATATTTATTTATTAATAAAATTTTCTAAGCTTTTGAAAACTGTTGCAACTCAAACCATAATAAAAAGCAAAAAGCATATAGTTTATCCTTATTCTAAAATTAAAGCCAAGCAGCGGTGCAGTACAGTCCACTCTCTCTTTCTCTCGTCGACACACGCGGAAAAGCCGGGCGCTCGAGGTCGTTCCCATCCTCTCGTGTTCCTACATACGTACACTATACAGCATCAGGAGCTCATGCTCCCATCAACAGAGTAGCAGCAGCATCAGCCTCCTTCACTTTGCGAAACTGCATCAGCGCGAACATCACGGCGTACATATATACACGCGGCTAATAACTAATAAGCGCAGAAAGTGCGCGCGCCCGAATAATAATCAGCGACTGATTAATCGAGCACTTCTGAAAGATGCGCGTGTATATATCGTGGCGGCCGACAAACGCGAAAAAAGAAGAAGAAACGGAGGCTCGCTAATTGCCGCTCATCACGCGAGTCGCTGTATATATAGTACTTATACAGGAGAGCGCAGTAAATCATTACGCGAGCCGATTGCGCAAAATCCAGAAGCTCTCGAGACGATGCTCGAGGGGAAAAAATGCCATCGTTAGAGCCAAAGGCGGGCGGTCACCTGTGCGAGCTGACTCTACAGTTTTTGTGCCGGCGAGCCAAAGACACGATAGTTGTTGTATCGAGAGAGAGATCGTAAATTAGGGTCGACGCTTCCGTCGCCGTTGCTGTAGGAAAAACGCTTTTCCCGTGGCTGTATACACTACAATCGATCTCTGATGCCGCTTCTTCTCTAGCTTTTTCTCGGTTCTTAACGATCTTCGTTGGATGTGTTATGTGTACGAGTTAGGTAGTGAGAGAGGGGAGGTATGGCGAAGGCGCAGAATTGCCTTCTTTCCACGGGAAATTGGGTCACGACGTGTAGCGTCTTCGCTTGAGAGTGAGCGCGCGAGAGTCCACCTGCTTTCTTGCGGTTCACCATCATCATCGCGCTCGCACTATTCCTATCCTTTGCTTTTTACGTCGCTTTTTATGCGCTCGCGCGTGATGTTTTGTAAGGAATTCTGTAGTGCTGCTCTATTATGATTCTGTTCTGGTATGCGTTATTTATAGACGTGCTGGTTTTCATGTTTATTCGTAGGAGATGTACACGTGGTTCGTTTTGATTTATAAATCATAAGCATCGGTTTATCGTTGGTAGTTCATTGAACCAATTAGGATCGGTCGTTTCTTTTTGGCCTAAAAATCGTGGGATCTGTCTCCGATTCTGAATGCAAAGTGGAAATTTCCACATTGGAAATAACGCGGGTTACAATGCAGCGGGGCAAAGTATGGAAATAACCGAATTTACATGAAGATTGGCGTTCCAGACGAGTGATTTGTCAATCGATACACCTCTGAATCTACAATAGCTGTCCGAGATCTAAATATTCAACAACGTGACAGACATGATAATAGTTCAACAATGCTCAGAGGGCTAGATTTTCTTGTGAGAATTGCGGTTACGCAACATTCTCGCAATGATACAAAATACGAAAAAAAATTTTCTCATCCATCTCTCCGTTGAACACAGACGACTGTCATAACCGTAAAACGAATGCATCGACTCTCATTCCGCGCTACAACGACTCGCACACGCTAACGAGGCGCATTGAGGCATACCGCAAAAGTACCGAGACAGAATTTTGTCACCATCAGCAACCTGCCCGTCTAATTAATTCCAATAAATAAGTGCCGCCGCCGCTGCACCGCTGGCTGCATCGCACAGCGGAGAAAATAAGAGACAATGGACTGGTTCGCCGACAATGAGAGAGTTTTCTCTCTCTCATCTCTCTCTCTCCGACTCCTCCGCATACACTTATACAGCTGGTCTCTTATTCTGGCCACATAGGTCTCTCTTGGCTCTTCAAATTTCACCCGGCGGCGGCGGCGGTGACGGGATACGTATACATCCTTTGTTCTTCGCAAGCTTCTATTCGTGCGCGCAGAGACACGGCACTTCCGGAATGTGAAGCCGCGCGGAAACGACGTTTCTTGCTACAGCAGCAGCAGCCTCCTAGCCGCCGGATACAAGCTGCGGCTCTTTTTCTTTCTCTCTATCTTTTATATTCGTCGGTCTGATAAAGAGACGCTGTACTGCTGAGTTGCTGCTGCTGTTGCTGCCGAGGCGTGATTGATCGATCGAGGAAATTTCGACAGGCGTGAATAGGAAATTCGCCGAGTGAAACTCGAGCGATGAGGGCACGATATATTGTTTTGTTATCGCGAGAGAGTTATGTCGGTTTTGCGTGAATTGTGCAGGCTGAATTTGTAGATCGTGGGTGTGCTGCTGCTAGCTGGCAGTCGTGGAATGGGAGATTATTTGGGCCGGCTCTCTGGTATAGAGGCGAATTGAGTCTTTCTCGAGAGAAGTGAGGATTGCATAAGCATGAGCTACGAAAATTTGCAATTCGCTATTGTTGAAGATTTGAAAAATAAAAATCTTTTTTTTTTTTTGCTAGTATGATTACGTTGACACTAGGTGATTACGTGAGAAATATTAACTTCCCATAAATCTTGTGTCGCAAAAATTGATAAATATTAATAATCGGGGTGTATTTTCAAAAGTTAATAAGCCATAAATTTTCGGAATCACGTACAAGTAAGCTATAGTTGTACGTAGGATAATGAGGAAAAAAATTCCTTTCTGCAGCTGCGTGCATTAAGGCTGCTGGAGAGCAAACGAGGTAAACACGCCAGCAGAGTTACATGCAGCGCCCTCGAGGGCGGCAATAAATTCATTAAAAAATACGAAAACCCATTACTGACAACACTGATTTAAATTCCTTCGCATTCTCAAGTCACCATAACTCATAGACAATAAAACACGGGCGAGCGAGCGCGCAAACTTCGGAAATAACACAGCCTGCGAACACACGACGATATAACGTCGAGCTCAAAGCTCTCGCTCTCTTGGAAGTTTTAGAGCGAAAAAGGAATAGCAGGAGAGAGAAACTGCACGAGAGAAGGAGACAATGAGAAAAACGCGACGGGATAATAGGCCAAGTTAAGCAACTATCCTGTTCCCAATCGAAAATATTCCGAAACCCAACACTGGGCGCAATGCATATACACAATATATAACTTTCGTTCCTGTATGTACGGAGAGACAGCTTTAGAGCGAACCTCGAGCTGAAATTTCTCCCTGTGAGATAACGCGAATTAGGGACAGAGAGGCACTATATATAAAGCGTGTAGTCTATTTTATTGTTGCTCAGCTTTTTTTCCTTTTGCTTCTATTACGTGGAGTCTTATTGGAACACGATTATTTACTTACCTTAGTGTTGTGCGGAGTACTTGATGTGTGCTAAACTTTCTTAGATTCATGATCAAGGTTTGTAATATTTCGTCATTCGAATTACTATCACATAAATTGAAAATTTTTCTACGAATTAGACTGAAGACAGAAATGATGATGTCGACGTATAAATATAATAAAATTTATATTCCAAATCTATTAATTAATTCAAAAGTATAAATGCATATTGTTCAATTTTATTTGAATAATTTACTATATATAAATAAGGTCAATCGGTGAAAGAAATTTATGTATTTTATTATGAAAATATATATGAAGCGAAACAATGTACGTCATCAGAATCCCAATTCTCTCAACATGCATGCTTCTCTCTCTCGGAATCCCCGGCAATACGTTGGAAGTTCGCGCGCGCAGGAGACAGCTTCGACGTTTCAAGCTGAGCGACCCGAGGAGCGACCACCACGAAAGCATGCTGATTTACGCGTGCGCGCGCACTTATATACTCGCAAGAAGTCCGGTTCGACGAACCGGTCGATAACCGGGTCGATCGCCCTCTCTCGTTTTAAGGAGCTCTCGTGCATAAGCTACCTATACCGATTATGCGTGTACGCATTGCGATTCCAATCTCCAGTCTGCAGTCCGAAATGCTATTTTTACAAAGCTTTAGTGGTGCTGGAATCTGACTTTTTGTGGGCTCGAAATTTTTCGAATCGATTGCTCCTGCGGTGACTTGTCGCTCTGATTGAACTGGAAAATGCTCGTTGTGATCGTCAGATATCGACTGTAATTTGGTAGAATGACTAAATTTGCTGAGTTCTTATTGAAACATTTAGCTTTGAGTGCAGGTAAATGTAATTTTACGATAATTAATTTAATTTGTTACTTTTACCTTACGAAAACTACAAAAACATCGAGACTTCAGCGTCAAAAACATTCGTACAATCTAAAACAATTACCAGCAATCGCTTTCTTTTCTTCCTTCCTGTTTCTAAAAAAGAGTCAAATAAACGTGCGAAAGTCCAAACCGACCGAAAAATCATGCGTTCACTTTACATTTTCGCGACAGCTATTACATAAATCATACCTTTTTTCGCAAGGGCCCCGTACTTACACACTTAATAGCTTTATCACGATTCAAATTTGTATATCCTCAGAATGGGTCGAGCTATCGCTCACGTCGCGCGAATTATACAAGGCGATCGCGTATATAAATCCAGCGCCCAGGGGAACATAATGCCGGTAGCTCCCATGAACATTTAGCATTTACAAAATCAGCTGGCGCCAACTGGCCAACCAACAAAAGAGCAGTGTCGATGACATACATGTTCCTATATGATATTTACTATTTAAAATATAATATATCGCCCAAAGGGTTCGTTCTCCTACTCGACCGGCTTCATAAAAAAAAAAAAAATACAATAAAAAAAAAAAAAAAAAAAAAAGAAATAAAAAAAAAAATAAAAGAAGTACAGGATATAGTTTTCCCGCAAAAAAAAGTAAACTCAAGTCGGGGAAACGGACCTCGTTACGACTTGACTAATTGTGCTATTTATGTGGACATTTTTCGTGAATAACATTACCGTGCTATTAAACTATACGGACAATTACGGTGCGAATCGAATCTCCTGGCACAAAGAAGAAAGGGACGCAGTTTTTTTCCAACGAAGAATCAGTAATACAAAAACAGAAGCAAAAAAAATAAACAAAGTAAGTTGAAAAAAAAAAAGTGCTTGTGTGCGAATATACTTACTTCCAAGACAGATATACTCTAGTCTGTATAGATATATCTCTCTTAAACATCTCAATATATATCTCATCCTCTCTCTCTCTCTCTCTCTCTCTCTCTCTCTCTCCTTGAGCGACCTCGACTCGCTCGTGTAAAATCGAACGAAAACGCCCACGTGCCGTGTTGCAGTAGCCTTTCACGAATAGCTCGCGGGTCCTTTGAGCAAGCAGTACTGCAGCTGGTTTTTGCGAATTTTCGGAATCGCTGCGGTGATATCATTAGACGAATGGCTTGTATGTGTTGCAGCTTTTCCGCAGCTGTCGGTTGGGATAATGCTGGTAGGTGGATTTTAATTGAGATTTATGAGAAACAGGTTGGTAAAAAGTCAGGTCGCGAGACGACGGTCTTTTCGGATTCGTAGTAATGTTATGCGAGATGTTATTAATCGATAATTAGTTTCTGATCGAGACTTGTACTGGAAAATTAGCTGCAACAGATTTGTCGGTGTTTATAGTTTTTTTTGGGGGGTTGCTTTAAAACGATCGATTCAACTGACTGTATTCGAAAAGAAAGACGTTTGATTAGTTAATGAATGAAGGGAAGTTATCACGGTATGATAAAATAAATTAAGAAAAATAAAAATCAAATTATTGTCGAGGATCTCAATACGGATACATAACACAGTGAGTCAATAAAACAATAGATATAAATTAAACATTGGCGATAAATTTATTTCCAAAATCTCTATAATTATGTCAAACTTAAGAAAATGCAGTAGTTTACAATACAATTTTGTCGATAATATGAATATAAATATTTGTATGCAAAGTGCATTTTACATCTTTCTCTATAAATATAAATTTTATTGTAAATAAGCTATATTAATCTATAAGTCATTTAATTACAATTCCAATCAGCATAAAAGTGTAGATCAAAATATACTAACATTAATTTATCAATTATCCATTCGAATTTCATTATAATTAGGTTTAAATATAAAATCAGCTTATACTCTTTTCCAGCCATCCACCCAATCGTATTTCCACCATTCGTCGTCCACGCATATTTTCCTGTTGTCGAACACGGTGATTTTCCCTTCGAGACTCAAACGTTCAGCCATCATGAGCATAGTCCATCTTTCTTTTCTCTCGATGAACGAGTACTCCTCTCCAATAAGCAGATAGCCCTCTTCTCCGATTTGCTGTCGCATATCGTAGATCTTCTGTCGATCCTCAGAACTCTCGAACTTCACGTTGAAGAGAGCTTTACCAGTTTTTTCTCTAAACCTTTTCAATACCGTATACTTTATCGGTCCCATCCATATCGCAAAGATTTCCTCGAGTTCTTTGTGCGACAGGTTCTTGCATTTCCATCCTTCCTTAACCATCAAATTATTTCTGATTTGTTTTCGTTCCGCGTATTCCTTTTTCCAATCGATGTGCTCGCCATCGCGCTTCAGTGTACTTATCTCTTTCCACCACTCGACAGGTTGAGCTGAACTATTTTCTCGTTTATTTTTTTCGCTTTCAGCGAAGGCTTCATGCGCGACTACTGTAGGCGATGGTAGACTAGATTGATTCTCGTAATCTTGTATATCATTCATCCACGTTGGGTTCCATAATATCTGGACTGCGGTAGAATTCGCTTTTTCGATCGGAGATTCCAACTCTATTTTCGCGAGTATTTTCTTTAACGAATCCGCGAACGAATCCGCCAAACTTGTTGGTTTTGAAACATCTCTCACTGAATTTTTACAAGCTTGATCGCTATTGTAATTCTTGTCATTCTGTAGCGCTGCTTCTTTCTCTCGCTTCTGGATTTCCAATCTTCCGATTTCTATCTTCAACTTATGTATGCGCTTCTTTAGCTCTTCCTCAGTCTCCGAGAGGTGCGTTGCTTTTGGAGTCTCGTTATCCTTCAAACTCTGCTTGAAACTTGCCAATTCTTCTTTCAAATCGGTCGTCTGCCTCAACACCATTCCTTGAATATCAGAGATTAGATCTTTCACGTTTCCTAGTTCTGCAGCGAACTTTCCCAACACGTTGACCAAGGCTTCGATCCTCTCCATTTGTTCGAACGGAGTTGCACACGAACACACAGGGCTAACCTGTAACTTTGAGGTTAATACTCCCAAGAGTCTCGCAAAGCAAACAGTTGATCCGCGTCTTTCCGCTCGAGCAGTCGACGTATCACTGGAGCTCAAAAATCCGTTGACTGAGCATCAGACGAGCTGTATCGAAAACAGACACACGTATGTACACACACATAGCCACAGATGTTTTGGTTAAGTATATAGGGTATAGTATTCGCCACAGCGAGATTGGACTCTCGCGTTTGTCTACGTAGAAGGAAACATAATACAGTGCTTCACGCGGGAGGGAACTGGCGACGATTTGTTGTTTCTCGGAACCACGGTGTAAGAGAGAGAGCTCGGAACGTCGCTGCCCCGGCCGATGCGTGTTTATACTTATATCGACGCCAGCTTGGATAGAGCGCAGGAAACTGTATTATATCCCTTTTATGTTTACATTAGAAACAAAAGATTATCGTTGCGTAATGTTTTACTGTTTTACAGCGGCTGCATATCTTTCGATAAAAAAGCCACGTGAAAGTATGCAGCTAGCATTTACAACGGCAAAATTCAAAATTTAAACACAAATAGCTCATCTTTCAAAACATTTCTGCTGACGGCTCGGCTTGGCTCGACGTGAATTCTGATGCCGGTGATGATTTATCGTAATATCATCCTGTCTCGCGCACATGTGTAGTCTGCGCGCACTAGCTATAGTTATTCATCGTCGTAAGCTCATTCATTATTTGCTCTCAATGAAACGCCTTCGATATACCTATCCGACGCGTACGGTTGGAAGCGTGAACACGTGGGCAGCTCTCTTGCATTAGCTTCTAATATACTTTATATAGCGAAGTCATCGGGAGTCGCGCGCGCGCGGGATGTCTCAGTGTCAGGCGCGATTCGTCATTCTCTCGAGAATGCTTGCATAGCTTTACATTGTTTATGCATTCGATATACAGAGTCTTTGCTATGTATCCCGGAGGGAATCAGTCTGGTAAGATTTTTTGGTTTTTAAACTTGAAATAATTGAACAATTATCATAGTTTACGATCGGATTTCGATTAAAAATTAAAAATAGAAACTATACTTTGCTTTTTTATACTTTATTTTATGCACGCTTTCTATTTTAAGATTGTGCACAGCAATATTGTTTCTAGTTTAATTATCGTTTATTACAGTTGTATGAGTTATAGTGTTAATAAAAATACTATGACCAGTTTATAATAACACCCCGTTTAATGAAAGTTTCTATGATTGCTTCTTTGTCGGTGGTCTATTTTAATTTAATAGCTACAGCTATTTTAAAATTAAATTTTTATTTTACGTTCATGACACATGTGCAATATAGTAAAGCGCAAAATAAATAATTAACAAGTTATATTGCATTTCTCTCTCAAGAATAAAAAGCTTAATTTTCAATTTATTTATAAACATCAATAAAAATCGCATCGTATCAATCCTTTCACAAGTACAGTGTATTATGCAGAGTGCATCGCCTGCAACTTGCTCGTATATAAAAGCGATACTTTGAAGTACCGTTGAAGAGCGCCGAGCAAACTCGGCAAACGACCCTTGAAAATTCCAAAACAAGTAATCGTTTGAAGATGTCAAATCCTCTTCCTCCTCTTCCTTCACCTCAAAAGCACGTGTCGTCACTCGGTCAGCTACTCAGCTTCTCCAGCGCATTTACATACATGCACACTCACACACAGAACCAAGTCTTTCTCTAGTCGGTTGTATTATAATGGAAGGTTTCCGTTTCCTGCGACGGGCCTCGAATAGCAATGACTTCGTGTCATAGACTCTCTTTCTCGCTCTCTCGGCGTCTCTTGCGTGAATAAAACGCGACACGTGAAATTCTGGGTGCGGGCCTATATCTACGTGTGGCCGGAAGTCGCTTGCTGCACCAGCTGACTTGGCTCTCTCGCAGCTCTGTGCTGCTGCTGTGCACAGTGTCGCGCGCTGGGGTTGAGAGAGAAATGGAGAGAGACGCATAACACAAGTGGAGGTGGAAATACGCGTGCAATGACTCCCGCGCGCAAGGTGGAGCAATCGAGCGCCATTTCAGGCTTTTCAATGCTGATTTTTACCGTAATTAGACGTTTTCACCGGAGCGCGCGTACGTTTAGGTGTGCTATATGAAAGAAAGCGATTACTTATGTAGATGCGACATATTCGTATTCTTTAAAAGGCTCTTGGTTGGAGCTTGTTTTGACGTTTGTTTTTCTGCGTGCAGGTGTTTATTTTCTTTTTGGTTTTCATAAACGGAAGATGATGGTTCGTTGATTTCGGTGTTTTGAGAAGAGTAGTGCAATTTAGAGTAATGGAAAATTCTCTTAGGATTAAGTGGTAAAGGATGTTTGGAAAAACTAATGCTGTGCTGACATTTATGTAGAGATGACGAAATTGGGCAGGAAGTTTGTGTGACAATTACGTGCTATGTGTTTGAAAACAAATAGCTGCTGCAACGCACAATGAAATTCATGAAACATTTTCATTTGTCTATTTTTTAAATAACTGATTCGTAGTCAATTTAGCCAAAATTGTTAAAAGGGCGGATTTAAAAAATAACGAGTTGATGAATCATCCTTTATACAATGGATAACAATGAAAGTACCCCCGAAGAAAAGCATTTTTTCAGATTTTATTGAAAAGCTTCTAAAAAAAAGAGGAGATGAATGAGAATTATTATGCGCGAGATTATCTAGATAAAGAAGTTGACTGCGCACTAAAGAGGCTTTCAAAACAAAACAAAAATCAAAAAATCACGATCTTTTGCTGAATAATACATACATCCTTTTGACTCAGCGTGAAAGCTCAAATTTATTGCACCTACATTAATCAAACAAACCAAAAGTCTAAGAATGCATACCCACATATTCTACAAAAATACGAATAAAATACATGTGCACAACGCAACGCGAATAATTAGGAGCAAACGAAAAATATTAACCCAACAGTACTTGCATAACCCCAAGCAAATATCAAGCGAAACTCAATCGAGCCCATCAAATTAGATCCCCAAGCATCAAAACACAATATAAACGCGTCTCTCCTCGCTCGCTAATCCCATGCTCCAAGCGAGCCAAATTAAACGGAATCATCCTTTGTGCAGAGACAGACAACAATAGCTGATGCGCGATTCCCATCATCCGAAGAAAAAGCAGTCGAACCTACGAGAGATAAAATTTTTGTCTCTCCTTGCGCACACATGCACAAACTCTCTCGAGATAATCTTGATGGAAAAGAGGCTGCGAGTCGAGCACACACACACACACACACACACACACACACACACACAGTCCTAGACTAATTATCCGCACGACCGCAGATATATCCCCGAGGACACACTCTGCACTCGCTATATAGCTATGGAAGCGCGTCGTTACGAAATATGCATCAAGTCGCTTGATGCCTACTGCTCCTCTCCGCCGCGCGAATATATATGTATATATATATATATATATACATGCGCGCGAGAGCGAGACGCGAATGCGGAATATATACCTGCGCGATGCAGCGTATATCCACTGTGTGTCCCCAGTGAATAGGTATATGTGTATACAGCCGGGAAATCCGCGCAGATCGATTGCCCTCGGGGCAGAATTCGATTTGCCCTCTCTCGTGTCACTGCATTCTTCAGGCTCTTTAATTCCATTTTACGCGCACTGCTCGGTTAATTTATGTTTTCCGTGTAAGCGTTTGATTATAGGCTTGACAAGTTTTTTTCGAAGCTTGTACACAGCTAATCTAGATTAAACACGTTGTTTTGAGTTCTAGAATGAGTTAATTACGATGGATTTTTTTTAAATAGAAAAACGCGCACATAACGAGCGAATACGGAGTTACGTCTAGAAACAACAATAAAACGAAACGATCTCTCGATACATCGACTTCACAATCGATTCCTATCATTACACTTCATCGTTGAGATACGTCCCCGAGCAAAAAGCCCGGGCAAAACATCGGTAATCATAGCAGCCACGCCAGCCCAATAAAAGTCCACGCTTTCGTGCGGGCCGCGCGCGAAATTACGCAACCGATGGAATATCTTTTCATGTAAAACAAGGCGGTCGGCTAATTTTCGCCGCGCACATTACATTATGTACTTATAAGTTGGCGCACAATCATAAACATTCCGAGAGATACTACTCCCGCATGTAAAACATAGTATAATTCGTCACCGAATTTATAGACGTGCTTCGCGCGCAGTTATAGCTTGAGCGGCCGAAGCAGCAGGGCCAAACAAGGCAGTTTTAGCATTGGTGACACGCCGCTAAATCTTATAGACTTGGCGCACGAATTGTCGTGAGGGAAATGGAAAAGTGCTCATGCGCCACCTATTGTCTGCTGCCAGAGACTAGAGATATTGAGAGTTTTGGCGGTGATGAAAGGGCTCGCGAAAAGGCCAGTCCAAAACGACTTTGTTTTGTTAATTGTGTGTATGTTAAAATTAAGTTTGATTTAGACTCACAACAGTGTTAACTAACAGCGAATCTAAGGTCGAATATAGAATGATTACGGTGTCTTTTTTAAAGTAGGATTTAGCAAATGTATATATTGTGTGTTAAACGGGACACCGAGTATAGAACATCGCGCACCTGCCCCGAGGATAGGCACGATTCCGCAAAGAGCGCGCGCGCGCGCGCCGGGAGAAACAAATCGATCGCCGGGGCCGATAGTTTCAGCACGTTTCGTTTTTCCAATGATAAATTACGATTCCAGTGCTCGGAGCTCTCTCTCTCTCTCTCTCTCTCTCTCTCTCTCTCTCTCTCTCTCTCTCTCTCGCGATTTTCGTATATACGAGCGATCATCGAAGAGGTCGAATGTGCATAGAGTCGTGGCGATATCATCGCTATTGGGCGATGACGGCTGCGCGCAGATCTTTCCTTTTTGTTTTTGCAGCTGCCGCTGCTGGAACGCAACGATTTTTTTCTAATTAAGGCGTGTACCGCGAGGATGAAATTTGCCTCTCGGATTTGTGTCGCTGTGTGTGTATACGAGGGAGATAGGGAATCTTCTTGGTTGTTAACGAGCTTATGTTAATTAGAAGTGTTGCTTGGAAAAATTGCGAGTATCAGGAGTGTGCTATTGTTTTAATTTTTTCTGGAATTCTGTCGTAGTACGTCTAAATCGATTCTTATATTCTAATCGAGGAATGTTGTATTTGTGAGATGATTCTCTTCCTTACTAAATTCGTCGAACGCACGATGACCGTGTATGATAACCGTAATTGGGTATTTAAAGTTCTGGAATTGAAAGGGGAACGCGCGTAGCTTATTCCGAGGAAAACTTTCGTATGCGCGGATAATTTTATGCAGAATTCGAGTCATTACAGAAAAATTATATCTAAGTATGCGTAATAAGTGATATTAAAAATCATGTGTTCAAATCATTTTCGTAACTTTCATGCGCGATCTTTCACTCACGCGGATCTCGTGTGAAAATATTTAATTAAACATTTTTAAACCTCCACTACCTCCTCAACAACATTCTACTACGTATATCACGAAAACAGAAACATCCGAGACTATTTACAACGATTATAAATTCAAAAGAGCAATTTCGATACTCCAACTCTGACAGAGTGTGTATAAGTACGCTCATTTTGGCACAAAAATCTCCGCGAAATAGCCAGAGCCAGTCATTCCACGGACTTCGGGAACATTACACACACACAGTCGCGTCACTCTCCACGAACAATCAGACGTGCAGCGCACGGAGAAAAATGAAAGGAAGTCCGCGAGTGAGAGCTGTGTACGCTCGCAAGAGACCCAATAATAAATCATGTCGCGAAAAGCCTCCGTATACCGCGCTCACGCGAAGGAGAGAAAAAAAAGTGCGGGAAAAGGCAAGAAGAACTGCAGTCTCGAGTAGGCGGAGGGAAAAATTGACAGGCGGGCAAAAAAATTTACAGTCTATACACTCGCTCGCAAAATTCCACGAATCAGGCCGCGGAGAGTAATCATCGGACTCTCGACTGTAGCGACGGTAGTCGCACGTTGGAATGCGCAAAGCGCGGTCGATTATACGCGACCGGTACATACTCTCTCGATACGCTGCGGCCCACTTTTTCGCCTTTTACGACCTACTATTAGTGAGTTACGATCGCAAATAATGCCGCTACTGCGAGAAATGCTCTGTGCACAGTGTGCAGGAGCTGAGGTATATGCCATCAGGTTTGTGGTGGTGACACGCGAGAGAAGGAAGATGTCGGAGACAGCGTGTTTTCCAAGCGGCTATAGTATAGTTGTACTTGAGTCGGTGTTCGAGCAGATGTTTTTACTGGTGTTTGACGAGATGGAACGATTTTCCTGTGGGAAATCGAGAGGGATATTGTAATGCTGATGACAGTTGTAGCGCGAACGGCGAGACATTTATGACAATCGTAATAATGGATGGAAAGTCTGTTTAGTATATTTTAACGATTTGCCGTTTTTAAATTGGCATATCTTTCGAGCTCGTGAATATATTATAGCGATAATTGATGCGCTACGAACATGCTACTTTCTCGACAATTTTGCAATTTTTGTTTATTGTGAATGAGTTTTTCTTTACTTGTAATTGTGAATTGTCATTGCTCTTATTTATCTCTGCGAAGAGATCGTTGGCCTATATTTTGGCTTTTAATATTAAGCAAATGTAATACTATTAAATAAGGTACTTATTAGCGCATTTACATCGTTACGTCGCGACTTTGATGCCAACTTCAAAATAAATGAAACGCGTAATATTTATAGATATATAGGTAAATGTGCTTTACAAATAATACAGACGTAATATATGCTTATATCATTCGTAAAGCACATTCACCTAATTGAACTAATGATAAAATGTCAAATATCGTTATTTAATGTACGTATAACGATATAACGATCGATATGATTTATATTAGTTAATAAATTAGTGGGCTATAGAGCGAAATATGCTTATATTTCAAGCAGGGACAATTTGAAAACTGAAAATGTCTAATATTCCCTAAATATCCTACAAAACCTCCGAAACTCCAAGCTTCCTGAAAAACAATGATAATATTCATAATCATATCCAAACACCAAAACATCTATCTTCAGCACCCACACAGCTCCTAAAATAATCCATGAATCAACATATACTTTACAAACCCTATGATAAACCTCGACCACAACGCGCTCAAAACAATTGTTCATAGCTTACAGCCACATTCGCGATTCCGCCAGTCAGTCAGTCAGTCAGTCAGTCAGTCCTAAGTCCAGTCGTACACGCGTCGCACTCGCACTCTCGCGCCTGCAAAATAAAACTCACGCGCGCGAGGTCGGGAGAGGCCTTGCGTAACGTGAAAGTATCACCTCCGGCTCGCTGCTGCTGCTGCTACATGCAGCCTCCTAAGACATACAAAGAGGGAGGGAGGAGAGTGCGAAAAAAATGAATATTAGGAACTTACATAAAATACAAACACATCCGATATGATCGGCGTCGTACGCGATAAATCGTCGCCTCGAAGCTAATGGAAGGATTTACGGTTGGGGTATACGTTTTTGATCGATGGATAGATTTGCTTGGGGCACAAAGGGGCGAACTGCAAATCGTTTGTTTTAATAGCGACGGTTGTAGAGTTGTTCGAGATTGCTTCTGAAAGTCACGGGGTTCGCTTATGCTAAATGTTTCATTTGCGTTTGACGCTGTATCGTAACTCACTATGGGTTTGCTGTAAGTCGACTTGAATTCTTAGCGCTTGTTTATTTATCTCAGTAGTAACCCTCGCTTTATCTCGAAAATTTTTCGAGAACACTTTTCTATTAGGTGGTTATAAGTATGATTTCTTGAGACATGTAAAGTTCCTTTGAGCGCGGAATATCCCTTCGCTAAAATTATAAGTCTCTGTTGAACTGCATCTGACAGCGTAATTAATTCTTATTATGGTCTCGTACAGTTGCACGTTGTGTGTGTGGGCATTGCAGCTTATTCTAACCTACTTGAATAATCAAATATTATCTAATGCTGCAGACGTCTTATCAAACTACTTAAAATTCCGGTATACCTCTATCATAATCTATTGCAGCGTGCGCGCTCTATATAATGTGTATAGTTTTAAATTGCATAATCAAAAGCGTGTCTATATGTCTTGGTGTTATTACGCACGTCAGCGCGAAGTTTGTTTTAATCGAGTATTATAGAGAATTTCATACAAAGAGTTAAACTCCTTAAGTCATATTTGCGCTTGACCTTCCGAGCGAACAATTGACAGAATTAGCCGAGTTAAATTTGTACACCTACACGTGTGATGTGTTAATCAAACAAATTCTACTCTATAGTCTAGTTTTAAAAACAATACTTTGTATTAAGCAGTGTATCTCATAAAATAATAACAAAAAATATAAGGAAAAATGTTTGCATAATTTTCAATCGTAAAACCAGCATTTGCCTTCCCCATATCCTAATATGCGTGAAATACATCCATAAATCTATTTTCAAAGTATCTTTATTACTTCTATATAAGGACTCCACATTACACTGCATCACTGTTTTCCCCATAAATTTCCCCAAACACAAATACAGCAATCCTAATTTTAATAATTCCGCACTTATCTATGCATCAATCTCCCTCTTTCCTTTCTCTTCCGCTTGTTAAGAAGCTTGATTGATAATATTCTTATAATAGCCAACCTGTGCCTTGCACCAATCATTCGCCTTTCTCTCTTTTTTTTCTCTCTCGCCCAACCAGCATTAAATCCTCCTCCGGCGCCGTCTCCTCTTTTTTCCGCTCATTGTCGAGCGAGTAGTGCAAACAACGACCACCACGCCGGCGTCATAAATATTTTAATTCGACGACGATTTGGCCGAAGCTTCTCTTGCCCCGAGGCGCAGATCACGACGGCGTTGCCCTTGTGACCCATGTCATACTTCTTATTTTCTCTTTCTCTTCTTTAAGAGGTGGAAAAGACGCTGCGAGAGCGACTTAAGCGTTGTATGGTATGTGCGAGTGCGAACGCAGTTAAAAAACGGTTTGAACGCCGTGAGCGCGGGAAATCGCACAATCGTAGCCTGTTATAACTGTTATTAGATTTGACATGTGAGATTTAGAAATCCGTTTTTAAATCTCAGGCATTTTCACTCCTTGTGCAGTGAATGCGAATGAATAATTTTTCGCGCTTGGATTTGTGACGCTATTTCAAACGTGTGTTTAAACGAAAGTGCTGTTTTATTTTCGATTTTGACAACTAGTTTTCATTGTTACAGTTAAGTATACACTGTAACTTGAATTTCACCAAAGGGAAAAGGGGTAAAATATGCGTTATAAATCATGTGAACGTGTCCTATTATTTAGGAAATAAAAATTCTGCGTTGATTATTTTACCAAGTTTTTTTAGCCTGATTCGTAAAACAGGCTCAATAAATAATGGATTATAGTATTGCAAAACTTGAATATAAAGAATAGAATATCTTCCGAAGTTTATTGCATCCTCACGTTTTGACTTCAGACAGTTCAAACTACAGTAGTTTAGTTCTATTTGGTAAGCATGATCTCATCCCTGACAGGTTACTTTCTGGATCGTCTTTCACTACTCTCCAGCCGTATATATAGTATTTTGAACTTTCTACAATCGAAAGAATTCCGGCAATGTTCATCTGTCGAGGCGATATTTTTATTCTCTGTTTTACGGTTGAAAGTGTGAAACCGTGGATTATTAAAAATGCAAAAGAGTTTAGGATAATTTTTATGATCAAATTTTGAGTCGCTTCGGGATATCCATCGGTTTTAAGAAGTGAGAGGAAATGGAAGCGTTCAAGTTGTAAATATTTACAACCACACCTTATTCTGACAAATAAATTATCTACTGAAACCGATCCCTATACTTCTATTTGTGTGGCATATTAAAATGAGATTCGTCGAATTTGTCAGAAAAAAGTATCGATAATTCATTTTAAAGCTCATTTAATTTCAGATTCTTTTTCAAAGTTAAATTCATAATCTATTCTATGATTAGAAAAAAAGAAAAATAGTAGGTGAAAAAAGCCATTCATTTGCAATTTCTCCTTCCTATACTTATACGATAATTATCTGATAATTATCTAATAAGTAGTGGAATGCAATGTCTCTGCATTATATCATTAGACATTACATAACTCACGCACTGTATCAGAGCTTTTAATTAAAAAGAAGTTCTGACATAAATTATAAGTAGAATGATTCCGGCACAGGTGAGACTACTATTAGATATGAACGTCGCTTCCCGTTTGCTCTTTCTTTTATCAAACTGAAACTATAATTGTGAGAAAAGCCCAACAAATTTCAAATTTTTCATTCTTCAAAAATCAAATATTTTCCTCCATCAGCTAATTAATAAATTATCCTGTCAAAATACTTCTCCACACACTTTACACATAAAAGCGCGTCAAGATTATACGGGCGACCCCGAAAAGCCCATCAATAACGAGTCAGTCCGACCAATTGTCCGCCTCGCGTACATGTGTGCAGTCCAGCCTCCCGCTGAGGCATCAGCTCGTAAATTAAGTCTCTCCAAAGCACAGCGAGAAACGCGAGAGCCAGAGAAATAAAGAGAGACTGCGTGCAAGTGTACCTCGGTCAAGGTGGACAATGAAGGTGAGCAGCGCGCGGCGCGTGTCACGCACTCTTTGCGTCGGCTAAGTAGCCGACGATCGTAAACATCCGAGACGAATGGCCTCACAACGTGTGCGGCGCCGTGAAACTCCCCGCCTATATGCAGTGCACGGGAAAAACGAGAGAGTAAAGAGAGAAAAAGGAGCGCGCGCTCGAAAGTCCTGCGCGCACTCGTTTTTCACTTTTGGCTTACGTTTCTGTCTACGCCTTGGATTACTTCGGAGGTATTATACGCACCGCGCAGATCTCTGTGGGCGGGAGTTATGGCTCTCGGTAGTTTGTTACTTTCGAGAGCTGGGATCCAATTTTGTTGGTAAATCAGAGCGATTTGTATAAAAAGCTACGGGAGAATAACGTAATGCGTAATTAAATTTGAGAATCAAAAAGTTTTGTTTTTAAGAGTTTTTTAAAAGTTTGTTGATTTAGTGCGCTTTAGTTATTAAAATAGAAAGCGTGTAATTTTCGATTGAAGTGAGAAATATGGAGATGTGAGGAATGGGATTAATTGATTGGACTCATCAAAATTTTAATTGGTGCAAAATTGGTATTAGAAACTGCATACCATTATATTGTAAATAATTTCATCATCGTTTGATTATTCAGAAAGAAAAAGGCAAATATTGATTTTGAAAATGATAGGTGTATCAAATTAAGTCTATAATATATAACAGAATCGGATTCATAGGTATTTTTCTTTTCTTTAGGCATAAAATAAATTTAAGAAAAAGAAAATTGATAAAGCGTATTGAGAGAAATCCATTCCAAATAGTAGTAGAAGATTCAATTTGTAGTAAAGCAGTTCAATATTATTAACGTGATTTTTAAGTACAGTGTAATATCCGTTGTATTTTTACGCGCCTGTTAAGCTTATTAGAACGCATAAAAATAAATCTGTAATTAATTAAATTAATTGTGTACTTTACGTATTTTTGTTTCAGGTAAGCCACTTTTGTAATCCTCTGTCGATAGCACTTTGAATTCGTAAGTATATACCGACGAAAATGCTCATCAACACATATTTATCACCAAACCCACAGGGCAAAAACAAACAAGTTTGCATAAATCTTAATTATATCATTTCATTAAGCAATGCGATAAATTTTACAACCACACTTGACTGAACCACGATTATTATTCAAACAGTCGCTTAGAATCTGTGTCAAGTTTTCTCGTTCCTCATCCGTATAAAAGTTCGATTCGTCGTTCAGTCGGAAAATGTCACCTACTGTGCGCCTTATATACCTGATATCACATCAGGTTCGAAAAAGCTGGAGCAAAAAAATCCACCCGACAACGCCATCACGAGCTAGAACACAAAAAGTATCAGTTTCAGATCGACGAAAGCTAGACGGTACACCGCAGTGCGGCCGCGCGTGCACACCGCTGTGTCGTCGACTTTCGATTTGCCAATTCGAGTGTTGAGAGGCAAGCCCACGCACTGATCGAGCGTGAAGTCACGACGCCTTTTTTCACCGTTTGATTTGCGGTGCTTTAATAAGTAATGGAAAATCATTTGCTATGAGTATGCCTTAGATTCGAACATTGGCCACGAGCCTGAAACGCTAAACGAACACGTTTACGCTTTGGCTTACATGGCTGTGCTGTTATTGCTTATTAGATCATTTGAAGCCTTCTGTTTTTTTCTTTCTCTATCTCGGCTGCCAGGCCGCCCGAGGTGCTCCATTAATCAGACGTTATTATTTCATTTATTTGATCTTTTTTGCGGGCGCGGCGAGTAATTTGATACATGCGTACGCTGGATTGTAATGATTCAAATGGTCTGTTCAATGAAGTTGTAGATTCGTTGATTGTAAAAAATTATAATTTCGCGGATATTCAATTAAAAGTGCTCTATCATGTTATTATCAAAATAATTTATTTAAACACCCTTCAATGCGAAAAATTTCATGATTCATCAGAGCTAAGAATAGACTTAAAATTCGTACGAAAAAAGTCGCCCGGTTCATTAAGAGGACAACCTCGTGTTTTTTTGATCTGCATACATTAATTAACCGATGAAAAAAGGTAAGAAATATTCAAGAATCTCATGAAATGGGATCTTTTATCGATGCGGCTTTTACGGAAATAAGGTTGAGAAGGAACGTCGAGGGGCGAGGACGAAAGTGAAGGTGAGCCAGGTATAGATGCCGGTAATTCCAGGTAAAACGATCGAGCCTGTGATTATCATTATTATTATTGTCTGGCTTCCATATGTCTCGGCGATTAAAACTTGCGGAACAAATTATTGTTCTTAAATAGGTGGTGTATAACACGTAATATCTCAAGTACAAGTATGTAGCGGTGCAACTTTTGTTTTTGCAAGAATGTAGTTAGTTTTTGTTTTGTGCCTGTATCCGTCGTGATGTAACATTATCAAACAATCATTAATAATAGGTATACACTCCAGAAGAAGGATAGTGCTTTTTTAGCGATTTGAACTAAATTTTGTTATTCAATGCCTGTTATTAAAAGTTTTCTTATTGGTGAAAGTCATATTGGAAGCCAGTTACTATTAAGACGAAATAAGTCACTGGTGCTCCGTAAAAAGTCATAATTAATTGTTACATATACCTGCTACAAGTTCTGAAACATGCACGCATTGATAAGACCGATTTTTAGATCGATTGCAACGTACGCTCAAAAATCCGGGAATATATTTATGCGGCTTTAAAAAAATCCGATTCGGAATTTTAAAAAATGGCCATCGATCTATATTTTTTATAGCCCATAAACAATAAATTTCTTCATTAATGTAGACACCTAATTAATTAGATATGGGTGTTACACAACTATGTTAAAAAATTTTCATCGTCAGTAACAAATTATGCATATTATAATTTCTAAAGAAATATATATTAATAGCTTTCGTTATTAAGAAATAGAGATATTCTAAAACTTGGAAAAATGTATTGATGAGATAGTTTCTATGAAAAATATGTGCAATTATACCTAGATCATTATTTTGTACGTTTTCTAATCAAATCAACTGCTCAAATAACCAAAGTTATTGCATTTTTAATCTTCTTTCATTCATCAAATAACAAATGATTTTGCATCAATATATGTGATTAGTTTTAAATGGGATGGTGTGAGATAGAGAAAAATTAAAATTATAGAAAGTTCTAATCAAACTTTGCATATGGTGTTATTCTATAATGAAAATATGGGAGAATGTACCTTATTACTAACAATAATAATTTCTAATACTTTCTCTTTGTTTTTTTTTTCCAACATTCTTGTAGAACAAAGTGTTGGTATTCTCATGTACTGTAATCAATCCGTTTCTTCAACCACTGCAGTAGTTTCAATGAGTGATGCTTTTTTTGTTTTTATCCTTCTCTATAAAAAGACATCGTAATGATTCTATTCTTTCACTGATTGGCTGTTTGTTTTCCGAGCATCAAAAAGTAAAAATTGAGAAAATATAACAAGGGGCGTCTTCCGTTATATCATCGCAGGTGTCTAAGATTTTTATTTTAAAAATACTGTTGCGAGTCTAAATAAAACTTAATTTTAATATCCATATATGCGTATGTCCGACCGCTAGAGCAATAATAATTACCGAAATAAAGCAGTTTTGGATTGGCCCTGTCGTGAGCCCTTTCGTCAACGCCTAAACCGTCCGTGTCTGTGGCAGGTGAAAATAGGTGGCGCATAAGCACTTTTTCATTTTCCTCATAACAAATATGCGCGCCGAATCTAGACATAGTGGTGTGCTAAGTACCAATGCTAAAATTGCTTTATTTGGTCTGCAGCTTTGGCTGCTCATGCTATATTCTTAAGTGGATCAATACTTTGCTTCCTCCTAGAGGAAGCTTATTGTGATAGTAAAATTTTCAGGTTCGCTAAAACTTCATAGAAACATGTTTTTAGATGTTAGAAGTTCGAATTACGTGTTTTCAGGAAATGTCCGTATGGATGTGTGTGTGTGTGTGTGTGTGTGTGTGTGTGTGTGTGTGTGTGTGTGTATACCGTGTATACCGTGATATTTCTGAAACTACTCCGTCAATATCAATCAAATTTGACATGCATATCTATTTTTGGATTCTGAATTCGGGAAAAACATTTATTTCTTAATTTTTTCAATTACTTATTTTTTTATGGCCATTTTTTGATTATTGAAAAAGATTATTTTCGTTTTTTTCAATCATTCCATCGTTGCAAACAATTCAGCTAAAATGCATTTCAAAGATAATAAAATTACTTTCTATTCCCGGTTTGATACAATGAAAAAGGTAATTTTTTTTTTTTTAATTCATATCTCTGAAACTAAATATCATAACCTCACGAAAAAAAATATGTTCATGGGTTACGTGTCAATCTATATTCCATTAAAATTTTAAGTGATTTGACTACTTATTTTTTTCAGTAATAAATCGAAAACTAAAAAAAATAAATTTTTTTTGAGTCTCGATTACGGTCGTAAAAATCTCTTAATGCACTTGCGATTTTGGGAAAAGGTAGATATTTTATATGTTTTGGCTAAGTTCATTGTGCAGCTTTAAAACCCCTATGGTTCTTAAGATATCAAGGTTTGAATTTTTTTTTTAAATATTTTGATTTCTTATATCTCTAAAACAATGTAGTTAAATGCTTCAAAATGTTATTTGGTGATTCACCATAAACGAAGATATCTGCTGTTAAAATTTCAAACGATTTCGTTGAGCGGTTCCTAAGTAAAGAGCTGAAATGTAAAAACCGATTTTTCTAAAACATTTGGCTTCCTCTTATAGGGTTGTCGTTGCACGTCGTAAAGTCCCTCCATACGAATTTATGTCATACTGATAATATTAAAATAGCATTCACATACTGTATTTTAAAATAATATTTTATTTATTGGAACAATAAATTTCGTTGGAGGAAGCTACGTGCCAATGAATTGGCAGCGGTTTTTTATACAAGCATTTGTCTAAATTTTAACAGTCATATTACTGTTTAAAACGTATTATTTTAAACATCAAAATTACAAAAGTTGTATCTCCAAAACTAAACAGTAAAAATTTCCTATAAATTCACGACAATATGCAATAATAATAGCTATAAACTAAACAAATTTCAAATGATTTGGATGACGAATTCTTCCACAAATCAAAGATAAAACCACCTCCTTAGATCATTATAAACACATTTTAAAAAATACCATACAATAGGAATAGCTAAGTAGAGAAATATCGACCTGATATTGAATGAAATTGTCTGTACATTATGATACTGCAGGCATAATAGCCAATAATTTGCAAAATCATAAATTCTCGCGCTCGTCGTATTATAGTTAACAGAGTGTCTGTATATGCGAGAAACTTTGAATTATAACTATGCGCACTTACACTAAATCATATCTTTGAATTTATATATAGATATGTAGGCGAAATTGCACAAACGCATATATAGAAGAAGCTCGTATACGCTGTGTATTATGTGCGGTATATTTAGATTTTTCATACAATTTCGAAAACTTATATACGCAGGATGTAAATCAATCTTATCTATTATGATCTCATAGATGATAATAAATTATTCTCACGTGTGCACTGTAGATTTACAACGAGAAAAGTTTTTTAACTCTCATTTTGGATAAGATTTAAAACTGTTTATTCATCCGACTCTAATTTCTCTTTTTTTTCATTTTCATTCAACAGTGCCACACTAAACTAACAAACTCAGAAAATTAAAAAAAAATCAATAAATTCGCGAACGATTTTAAAAGGGTTAAACACTTAGTACGAGCGGCCATCAACCTCTGCGCGACACGAGTCAGCGACAGAGAAGACGAATTTAATTACACAGCCGCATACACACGTTTCCCCGCGGCTCTTTTACACACACCCGAGTGACGCACGTGCGCTTATGCGCAGTTATGCATACATTCATAAAGTGCAAAAAGCGCATCTCGCATGCGCTGAGTATAGCGCTCGCGTATGTGTGTACATACACGTAACGGTATATCCTGCAGCATCGCGACGCAGTCCGCTCGATGACCCACAGCGACGTCGGAATTCCCGGTTTACAGGCGGTAATGGTGCAGAGGTGGTATATGACGATATAATATTGAAGAGGCAGCTATCGGGGGAGGTGTAAGGTCGTAACGGCGCTAGTCTTGCGTAATTCTGCGTCTATAACTGAGCTGGTGGTTACCCGCGAACTCGCAAGCTGCCTACTTGGCTGTGTCGAGAGGTCGGTCGTTCGACTTTACCGGGATTAAAGGATGAGTTGTGTATACTCTGATGGATGTAGAATTGTTTGTGAAAAAGACATTTTTTGAACGAAGCTATAGTTTTTATTTTTGGAATAGTTTATACACCGCGTATTATTCAATTATTATCTAACCGAACGTTGCTGTTTCGATACTCGAATTTTTCTATAATTATTGAAAACAGCTTATTTCTATTGGAATCTCGTTGATTGAGTGAACGTATAATCGCCTTATACGGTTATGATTGTTATGAGTTCTCAAACAGTGCCGAGTCTGATTTAGTAAAAGAATGGAGTTCGACTTATTTACGTAAAAACAGGTAAATCGCGAAGGAAGAGAAATAAAAAACAGGAATGCGGCGATCGAGTGAAAGTGAAGACGAGGAGAATGCGTGAATAGGATAGAGCGCAAAAAAGGAGATCACTCTCGAAAAAGTCGAGAGGAAGAGGATTATGCACGAGTCATCTTTGTATAGGTGTCTGCAGACGAAAGTTTGTCGACGTTTATGAAAATTAGGTGCTCTGTTACGATGCCATTATTTTGAAAGCTTTTAACACTCCGAAAGATTTGGCGAATTCGGAGTAAAATAATTACGAAACATTTAAGTTGGAATCAGTTCGGCTTTGCCCTTCGTCGTAAAAATAATACTGGTCCAACTTTCTACTGTTGGTATTCTAAGATTAGGCTTATCCTTCCGAATAAAAATCTTCTAAACATCTATTTGAAATCTTCAAAAACTACCTGATGAGGAGAAAGTTGCATCGAAGGTCAGACGCGAATATAGACTCCCTCGAAATAAAAAAGAATAATAATCGACATGATTCACCGCATTTAGATCGACGCGCCGTTATAACCGTCGCTTCCGGCACTATTACACGTGGCGCGCGTAAATACAACAGAATACGCGTGTACCGTACAAAATTAGAGGTCGGCACATATACGCCGACACGTTATCGTCCTCGACGTCTCAGCGGCGACTCAATTGGATAACCGCCTTTGTCTAGGACGCCCGCGTGCAAATCCGTTGTACACATACGCAAACGCATACGTCCGTCTTATTCTTCTTTGCGATTTTACAATAAGTTCTTCCTCTGTCTTTTAGAATTTTGTCCGCAGGATATGCCGTTCCTCGCGAGAATTGCCGCGTCTACTCGCTGCTCATTCGGTTTAATTTACATCCTTTTGGGCTCTGACCTTTTTATTGCAACTGATTGTCCCGCCGCTGCGGATTTACTTGAACAAGTTGAGGAATATATGAGGTGGGCTTTTAAATCTTTTAAATCTGACGATTTATTATGCGCAAATCCTTTGTTTTGCTCAACAGGAACTGCAGTGCGTTATTTAGGTGTCTTTGTCGTTAGAAGACAAAATTATTTTGATAAGTTTTATTGTAAAATATTCTAAAATGACTGTCCTTTGTAATTAATTATAGAGTAATATTTAGTTATGTAGATTACTTTTCCTTTTAAAATAGATATATACATTTGTTAGAAACTGTTGTATCATCAATATATTAATAATAACCGTAGTTCTAGGCAGTTATAGCATGAGCGGCTGAATTAAGAAAGTCGGAGAAAATCCAAGAAGGTGGGTTTAGCATAGATTACACACATATAAATACATTTTGGCGAGCAGTTTATGGAATGTAGGGAATAGAAAAGTGCTTATGCGCCACCTACCTTTGCTAGCCAGAAACAAGCTGGTATGATTTCGTATAATGTGCGCACACCGTAGCGGATCATCTTTTTTTTCACCAACAACCAACAACTAGCTGCATAATCTGATGACGTAAAAGGCGTAGCATCGCTTAACTCATCGACATTACGACCAAATTTTTAGCATATCCCACATACATACGTTATATGTAACACATAATACACGCGTTCCGCGCGCTTCGACCATCTCGTTAATTGCTGCTCGAGTCGCCAGCATTTCTCCTCTCTTTCGTGGACTCTGAACTTTTTCCAGGTATTTTTCCATACCAGCACGCGATGAGTTTCCCAACTAATCTCTAGATTCCGCGATCCGCATTTCTGTCTCTGTCTTTCGACGGAAAGACGCGATTTATGTGCGGCCAAAGCCTTCCTCCCGTGGAGAAAAGAGACCGTAAACCAATCATTACGGCATCCACTCGACGGGGGCTTTGTACTTCGCCTTACTTCTATTCGTCCGTTATACAATGTGCTTAGTCTCGGCGCACACAAACACACTGCACGAGTATTATATACAGACGTGTTTAAGCTTTTTACGGGCGACCGTGGATGTATATGGCAGAAAGGATTTAATGAATCGCGAGCACATGCCGCCGCTCGGCGTTATGATGATTGCCTTGCTTCCGAGCTAGAGCTCGTTTGTTCCACGGTTTATTCCGGATTTTTTGGGACCAACGCGAGTCTATAGTCGATGAGGCCTGGGAGTATCGACAGAGTTATTTCTGATCTCTTTGAGATACCGGGTATAACGAGGTTGTTTTTACCATAAATTAAATCGTACGATTTTGCATTAAATTATTATTGTTATTATCGGAGAAATGATTATACGAATGATTTATAGAAGCTGGATTTCGTTAGTACAATTTCATTTTTAAAGTGAATATTAAACGCCTTTTTAATAAAGTTGTTTGAATACTGAACCTTCAACGTTTAATATATATGGCGCGAAAAGTGCTCTCGATAAAAGTCTTATCGAAATATTCGAACTTTTAATAATTTCATTGCGGTGGATTGCAATGATATCAAGGCTTATTGATCACGATGAAGTTATTCTATAGCGAACCATACGAAGGCTTATTGGTATTTCGAATAATTATTGAAAAGCTCTCGAATTAAAAACATTCCTCTCACATAACTAAGAAATTTGCTCGAAAACCTGCATTACTTTATAAATTTTACATAAGCCTATATTACGAAACGTATTAAAAGTTAAATACCGCGTCATAAACTCGCATTTTGGATTTCACGCTCATAGCAACAAGTTCAAGATGATCGCACATAAATTTTCGCGCTCGAACATTTCAAACGCAACTAAATCACCTTCACTTACCGCAGAGTCTCGTGAGAGATCGCTCCTGAAAGAAAAAAACTCGGCGGAAATATAAGAATTAAATTTGAAAAGCGATCCCACTCACGGATAACTTTCCCCTATTCATTCCTCGACACACACTCGCTCGCGCAAGGCTATTTCGGTCATGTTTACATGAGCGCGTGTAAAAAAGATGCATCGCGCCATCCGCTTTATAAGCTCTGCGATTACTTAACAAACTAAATTATCAACAATCGCGCGCGAGAAGTACGCTCATACGGAAAAACATTCCCGTGAGTCGGCGCATCGCCTCAGGCTCTCGTCCTCTATAAACGGTCCAAACGACTGCAGCTCGATTGCGCGCTTGCCGTATCATAATATATACGTATATACAGCAGAAAATGTGCGATTTGCGACGTGATTCGCTGCGTTTGTTGGCATATGCGCCCGCGAGTAGGTACTTACCGTGAGATTCCTCGATAGCTGAAATGTAATGAACTGAACACGTTTGTGTGTTATATGCTCTGAATGGGTTTCAACAGTGTTTGCATCGCGATGCTTTTTTTGAAATGCTTGTGTATTTTTTAAAAGTATTTTCACGCTTATCGATTATTGATACATAGAAAGCGTTGTTATGTGGATCAAAAAGAAAGTCGCGTTAAATTGATGTAAGATTCATATTATTAAAAAGGAAACTTCTACATACATCGGGTGCTGCACGAATGTGCTTATAATATTATAGTGTAGTTTCTAGTTGTACTGTCGAAGGAATGTTACTACTGATTTGATACATGATTTCTTAAATATATGTTTATCAATGAACTCCTAGTGCGATTTTCACAACTTTCCCTGCTGGTATGGAGGTCGAATGGTTTTTCTCAATTTCCCGTTTTCCGTGATCTACATCATTATAATACGGTCGCTCGAAGCAGATTACTTGATTCTCTTATAATCCAACGGTAAAAGCAGAACAATTTCTACAAAATAATCTCTCAAAATAACAATACAGTTTAATGTTGAACCAAAATTCAATTAATTTTTTTTTCAAGCGACATATTTATGTATTTTTGTAAATCAACTTCACAGCTGTACACAGTATAAAGTGTCTAAAGGCGTTGAAGGTCCAATCCAAAATTAAGTACGTATTTGTGACGCAATTCAAATATGATAAAAGCAGTTTAGTCTACAGTTGTTGCTTGGCTGACAGAATAGTGCTTGTGACACAGCTCTATATATTTCTGAATATTACATAGAAAATGACGTTGTGCGTTTGTAAAAGAGCCTTTGCGCCACTTAGTGATGTTCGGTAGCATATGGCCCGTATTTATACTCGTGTACTCATAGGTATCAGCGATGATCATCATGATATTTTAATTAGTCCCTACTCCTGTTATCAAGAATTCACATCTCAATCGTGTCACTGACAAAAAGCAACGATACCCACACAATTTTCTAAACAAATTTATGTAAAACCTAGCACAAACAAAAATTTAGAACGTCCCCACACGCACAAGACGATCTAATCTCAGCGTCGGCATCCTCGCGCTACACAGCAAGCACTGCCGCGCGTATGCAGCCATAATCGACTTAACGTAATTCCGCGTCTCTTACGCGGGCAGATGCACCTCTAAACGAGTTCCCCTCCGAAGCGACTTTCCTATTCCCACACATACGTAGAAACATACACGTAGACGTCGGTGCATGTGCTACTCGTCACCCACGCCGCAGCGTATAGTGCAGAGTGTCGCGGATTACCGCGAGTCTCTGAGCATCAGAGGAAGATTCGCGAATGGGAGCCGTGCGCTCGCTCCGCGAGGTGAAAGGTGTGCTCTTCTTACGTGATTTTACAATGCCGAGATAGCTCTCGTGTGCCCTCTCGCTGCTGCTGCTGCTGTTGAGCGCGCGGGACTCCTAATAAACCCGCTGCGCATAAAATCCCCAGCGAGTGCTTCCTCGTGCAGTCAGGAATAGGCTCCGATCCTAACTGCACAGCTATAGATATGTATACAGGGTGTTTGTCGGATTTGAATTTTTATGGCGCTTCACGTGCTGGGCAATAAGATATTTCATAAACGAGTTTGCTACAGTTTAGCACGTAAACAAATTGTATTTTTTTTTTTAGACATGGCTGGAGATTATTAAAAATAACTGCTGAGATCGTATTTTTGACGTTTTTAAGGTTTAAGTTAAGTATTTCGAAACCTGCCGCTCGGTGATATGAATGGATATGGAATTTAATTATGAAACTTTTATATAAAAAGTTTCAAAACACTCGGGGTGCATTGAATCTTGTTAATTTATTGATAGACTCTGCAAAAATCACGCATACAATGTCTACTGATGAAGATTAGCTTGATATATTTTATAGTCGTTGAGGGTATAAGGATCCAATCGTAAGACGCGCAAGAAGATTGTTCTACCGAAGAAGGATTAGAAAATCAAGCTGTTCTGGTATGGGCATGCGGGTGCTAAATCTGGAATGTTTTCGTCGGTTCTTACTTCTTCAAATTAGGCGCGACTCTACACCTGACATTTTTACAAGTTAGATATCTCCCTTCTGCATCATTAATTACGACGTTACTAAAAGAAAGTTAATTTTCGTATCAATGTAATTCTACTTAAAATGTTTTTAATAATTTTTTATTGATTTCAATCCTATGACTAGACCTTCACAGGATTAAATTCAAGAATAGTTCTACGTGACTCGCGACTCGAGATGAGATACGCGACGTGAATCGCACGATTAAATAATCTTCATCCACTGCAGTCGCGGTGTGCAGAGAAAAAAAAGAAAAGCCGCGCGCGCGTATCGTGATTTCAAGACGAGAAATGCCGAGTCGAATAAGAAAGAGAAAAATACGTCCAGTGCAATGAAGATATACAAGCGACACTCGACGTCTTGAGCCGTCTCTCACCAAGCCCATAAAAATCCTCAAAAGTCGTAAAATCAGCATAAATAAACTGTTACGATTTTTCCTCCACATCGTTGCAACGTCATTTCCCACGACGACGAAAGAAGAAAAGGAAATTCTATACTTGTCTCTCTAATCGTTTTTCTTTCGCATTTTAATCATTGTCAATAGTCGATGCAATTTAACAATTTTTAGTAAAATTATTTTACTTTCATAATTATTGAAGTATTTTGTCAAAACTAGCGACAACGCTTAATTCGCGCAGTTATAGCATGAGCGGCCGAAGCAGCAAGTCAAAAAGGCAGTTTAGCATTGGTGGCCCGCCACTATACTATCTAGACTCGGCGTACATACTGTACGCAACAGTGTTTTTAAAACAGAAATGTTTGGCGCATATAAGTATAAGCTTCAAATTTTGATTTCGAAAGCTCGAGATTCTCGCGACAATAGAACGAAATACACCACGTTGGTATCATATTATTTTCTCAATTTTTCACTTTTTCAGGATAAGAATTCAAACACTCGCAGACATTGCGCGGTAAAATGAACAGCCAATCAGATGGACGAATAGAATAATTACCATGTCTTTTTTAGAAAAGGATAATATAATTCATGCATCTTAACGTATCGCAGACGCAAATACGCAGGTTATCCACGAATCCTTATTACATACAAAATCTTCACTTACGACTCACATCTCACCGTCTCATCTTCGTCCTCTCGGCTGCCTAGAAAGTCGGTAATTCCCTTTAATACGCAAGTCAAGCAACCCGGTAATGATTTGCAGTTCATTAGGCCTGAAAACTCGGAGAAAGAGAGAGAGAGAGAGAGAGAGAGAGAGAGAGAGAGAGAGAGAGAGAGAGAGAGAGAGAGAGAGAGAGAGAGAGAGAGAGAGAGAGAAAGAGAGAGAGAGAGAGAGAGAGAAAGAGAGACATTGGTTGGTGGAAAGGCGGCTTCGTTTCGTCTTACATACTGCCATACCAGTATATATTATGCCTATCGTCAGAAGGCCGCGAGCGAGTTGAGCAGCGATGAGATCGATTGAGCAACTTCTTCTATAGAATATTGATGATGCAGTGCAGCTAGTGCACATGGCTCTCCATATAGACACGCGCGTGTGTAACGCGGATGAGTTGCTTAGGTAGTCCTTGCATGAGGTCGACCATTAGATAATCGCGTGTGAGATTTTTCTGCCGGTCGAAGTTGGAAGATTTATTGAAATATTTTCGTCACGAAATTGTGCGCCTTCAGAGTATTCATGACATTTACGGATTATAGCGGCGTGTAAATAGTATATCTATATAGTGTGGTGCTTAGAGTAATGCAAGCTAGCTTATTTAGAAGGTATAGCTTTCAGATTTTGCATAAATTCATATACGTACATTTATGAAACTTGATTAAACGGTAGCGTTTTATTAATTGTATTTGAAGTTTTGGATAACATTATAATTTATCTTATACTTTAGCATGACAAAAATAGTATTTAGGATTACGAATGTCAGGAATATTATAGGTTAAAAAACGAATTTATACCTATAATATTATTCAGTAAAAAACGTTAATGGAATTCAGATGTTCTGAATTCTATGAACGTTCTGAAATAAACAACAAAACGTTTTTATTGAAAATGGAAATTAAAATATTTAACTCACGTTGTTTATAATTTTTACCATATAAAAAAGCAGGAGGCCAATAGATAAATATTTGTAGCTATATCTAAACAAGTTCATATTTTCATCATCTATCCCTCAAAATACTACAATGATTTAATCACACTTTGTATATATGTTAACCTTAAATAATAACCCTAACACTTATATATTAAAAAAAATAACGATCTAATTTAATATATCTTAGACAATATAGTCTAACCTTTACTAGACCCTCAGAATACGATTACTAATAGAAAAATTTATTCCGAGCAGAAGTTTTGCCGACAAGTTTCATCACAAATTTCTTTGTATCACTGCACTCTTATACTTCAAACCAATTATTTATAAATCACGTTTAATATGGATGATTCGTATGAAGACAGATTTTTTTATCGATATAAATATAAATATATAATGAAGACGTTAACTAGTTGCGCATACATACATTGCGAATAGAAGGGTAATTAGCTTGATTAGGTGCCAAAAACGATGTACATGAAAATTTTGTAAAATAAGACGTAAAACATTTTAAGCATTACATAAGTTTTTTGATCAACAGCAGATGTGTTCCATGTAATCGACGTTGTTAATCACCAAGCTGAGTACAAATTTCAAAAGTAGTTTTCGACAACTTATCACTTCACTCGAATCAAATTATTCACATATGTATTTTAAAGACATTTTGAATCACATGTTAAAATTTTTTTTAAACATTATGTTCAGCAATTTGGTCAATTAATAGCAGTGATCAGTCGGGTATAATACTGTCGAAATACCAAATTAAATTACTATTTCCATAAAATATTTATGTCTTTCTTAGTGCATAAGCACGTAAAAAAACTAATTGATTATGATTTTATAATCATATTCATTCGAGTGCCAAATCATGTTTAGAGCATAATTTCATCCAGGTGTAATGATTAAATTTCATTGAAGCACGAGTTTTTATAATTACGAGCCGATTTGGCGCAAAACAGAAAAACTTTTACGATGGACCCTAAATGAATTGTCTCTAATTAATCCATCATGACGTTGACATTTATTTCACTCTGTACAAGTTTACGCAATCTACCGCACAATTTTGGACGTAATGAACATCGAAAAAACCTTTCAGAAAGATCAATAAAAATAAAGCGTCAATAAGCGTGATGGACGAGACGGCAAGTTGATGAACGCGCCTGCCTAGCATCAATAACACTCGACTTTGACTCTTGTCATCGACTTTTCGCTCTTTATACCTTTTTCTTTTCTCAGAAAACTACAATTTTCCCGCAATGCAGTAAAATGCGCCTACATCGAATGGAATAATACAATCAGTGCCGGCGTCCATGATTTCCATAGAAAGCCATTGCTATAAAGACGGGACGTCGAAAAGGAAAATCGCTTAATTAACATCAAAGGTCCCCGATTGATAAGTCACTTTCGATTTTCCCGTCTTCTCCCCGTCTTATATGAAGTATGCTGACTACTACGTCGTTGGATCGTCATCGCATAGCGGGATGTTCGCCAGCTGTCGATGGTTGCAAGATTTATCGTTTGTGTATATATACATCGTTGGGGTCTGAATAGCTTTTCGTCGTTTGCAATGTGTCTTCTTTATACTTTTCGCTTCAACAAAACTTGATTTAGGGGGATCTTCGCGATGTTGCAAAAATCATCGTTTTCGTATAGCTTTATTCGCGATTATTTTATACCGATCTGCAGTATTCAATCCCTTTCTATATGATTTGGGTGTCTTGATGAATCTATTGATATATAAGCATGCGGTAATATTGAAACACGGAAAATTTGTATTGTACGATTATTGTTTTGAGTGATTTAGAACAACATTTTTAATGTCAATTTACTTCGATACATTTATCTATATCTTTGTATTATTTGTATCACGATAAAGTCCTTACGTATAATTTTATAAACCCAGTTTTTTCCTTCATTTTTGACTTTAATTAATTAAACACGTTTTATCAATCGTGAAAAAAATTATAAAATAAAAATAAAAAACCAATGTGTATATATTGCTCGTTAAAGATTTTATGTAGAAAATATTAAAAAAAATGAAATAATTGACGTAAACTCAACATCCAAGGTGCAATCCTTACATTTCCTTATATGAAGAAATATGAAAAAAGTTTGTCACGTATACAAAACTACTTTTTACCATGCGTTGCAATGAACCCGAGAAAAAAGAACATAACGACACGTTCAACGACCTTTACCGATTTTCTGAATATACAAAAACTCGCAACGTAACAAGTGCCCAGCTGTTATCGTCCATTGACGTGGCATCTCTCCGCTTATACATATGCACATATAGTGTGTGCCCGCCTTACGCGACAGCTGTGACGCGATTCGCGCCATGCAGCGCACGATTATATCATCGGCGATCGTTACATCGCACAGTAGGTATGTTTTCCATTTCGATTTCTTGTCGATTCACTCGAGATACGCGTCGGCGCTCTATACGTCTTTATATTTATATGCGCACTGGCTGCAGCAGAAGGTTATACGATATCTGCATGTGGAGAGGTAATCGAGGTGTCGTCAAAAAATGCGGGGAAATAACCGATGGAGCTTGCTGATTTTACTGGTGTTTGTTCGACTTCATCGAGACCTTTGAAGATATGTTAAGCATTTTTTTCATGGTTTGCTTTTGTGGTGTTGCACAAGATTTTATTTATTCCATGCCGAAAATAGTTTCCGAGTAGAAGCTATTGTGGAACGAAAGAATGCGTTATTTTTTAATAAATCCTCGACCATTATTGTGAAAGTTTTTTTGAATCTCCGATCAGATCCTTGCTAAAAAAGTCTGGATCGAATGATTTATCGAATACAGACGCAACACATTTTCGAAAATGAAATTATTTCCAGACAACTTTTTTCATTTCCATCTAGTCATGATTAATCAAGCGCAAGTAGTAACGTCCAGGATTCGATCAGCCATACATAACCTGTTTTCAGCTATTTATAAAGAAATGATTTTATAAAAGTTTCAGCGCGTCCCGTAAGCTAGTAAACTAATTAAAATGCAGACAACTTCTCAAGCATAATCTAAAAGTTGCTGCTTACTAAATAAAAAAAATCAAATCCATGCACATGATCAACAAACCAAATAAAGTCACCGCCCTTGAAAACGCATAAAAAGCCCAGTAGTAGCGAATCAAAGAAAAAATTCGCTCTACTTGCGGTATAATAACGACGTCAATCAGGTCTAATCTACCAACAACACGATCCCCGATCAGTGCAATCTACTTAAATCCCCATCGCTCGCCATCAGTACAGCAATAACCGCGACGCTGAGCACGTGCAGGAGCCGGCTTTAATTATGACGTCTACGCAGCAGCTGTCGGCGCTTTATTAAAGCCCGAGTGTTGCAGCCTCTTTCCTATCTGATATAGAGCAGACGGATAGCTGTCGGTGAGCGCGGAAACCGGACACTGTATTATGGACGCGACACCGGAGACGCGGTCCGACGTCCTTGATCCGTAACTTGCGTCTCTATACACCTGCGCGCACACCACTTTTCCGAGGCATTTCTGTGACTGCAGTTATTACGCCTCACGCGGGCATTATATTCGAGGTTCGCTCGCGCGACGAAACCTTTCACCGCGTATTTATAACTGGAGCAACTGCAACGCACGCTGCGCGAAATGTTTATTGCAACGAGTGCTGTTCATTTTTTCTGATTGCTCTCTTCCTCTGGCGGTGACTTTTTTCTAATGTACTTGTATACAGGAATATATACTGGTAGAGGTTTATTATTGCGTGCCACTTAGTTTTTCTGCAAGACGCTTATGGAGCGGCTTTTGTTTCTTTAATGATTTTGTTTTAATCATTCATGACGACGGAGATACGACTCACTCCGTGAGACGAAGGAGATTATTGCGGCGCGTTATCTTGGAGAACGACGATTTGCTTCCAAGCAAACTAGATTTTTTTTCGTTAAAGTGTATGTGACTGTATGGTAAAATGACCGAAAAGAGATCCGTTGATGTTCGTTTGCGTTGAGAAAGGCTCGTGAGTGATCGACAATCTTTTTCTAATGGTTGTTAGGGCTCGAGGCTTTGCGGTTTTGAAAGAGGAAAGAAGTCGTAAATTCTAGGCAGTTCTAGAAATTTGAAATTGTTCCAGCAACGATTGATTCGTGCAAAAACTGCTCTCTTTTTTTGATTGCTCAACTGATGAATATTTTAGAGAGCGCATTAATATGTTATTAGCTCAGAATTAGAACGAAACATTCATTATCGCTTCGCTAGTTCTGGAATATGCGTGAAATCCAAATAAGTTTATTCGAATTCTGAAAACCTGTTCTCATGTTAACCAGGTCCGCGTTTAACTCGACCAAACGATGTTGTAACTTCGAAAAAGCCCATTTTTTATGCACATTTACTCTCGCATTTACTCAAACGTCTGAACGTCAGCTTTCACATCTTGGACATTTTTGATGAATTGCAAATAATTTAGTAGATTTGTACGAAAAAATGGATTAATCTTTTTAATACTTTATTTATTTGAAACTGAACTATATTAATTTATATACTTATTAATTAGCAATAAGATAACGTTTATTTTACACAAATGGTTTTAATGGATCATTCTATTATTCCTCTCTTAAAAAAAGTGATGTGAAGCATTTATTTGATGTCTAATTGCGCCTGGTATAAGATTTAAGGAACGCGAATTAGAAACGCGAATATTATTACATAACCTATACAAACTATTGAACTGTTATTACTATTTGAACTGTTACTGCTCAACAGGCGGCAAAATTTAAAATCATTCTCGAAAGATATAATTGATGGTATAATAAGAGGTGCGCGAAGCGCACTTAGATTTCCTAGTATATTATACAAACCATAATAGAAGATGGGTTTTAATAAACTTATATTTTAGAAACATTTTTGCTAAAAATACGTTACTGCAGATGATTTCATAGGTTGAAATATACATATAGGATTATGTTTGACTTATTAAATTTTCAATAATAAATGAAATAATTTATTATTAAGTGAATGATCATACAAGATGTAAACAAAATTATTTTTGGAATTTGTGTATAAGATATAGTTATGTACAATTTATCGGATGTGTCATCAAGTATTTAAGATTAATATCTCCCGAAAAAGTATGTGACGATATCTTTAAATAGCCTTGTATAGTTGATAATTTTGTAGATATATCAAGTGTCCAAGCAGTGCTACTCGATTCGTCTAACATACGCCAGCACTAATGTATTGGAAAGAGAAGACTGAATGTATAAAAGTGTAATTCAATTATTCTATGTTGCATTAAAAAACGTCTTCTAAAAATGGGTGATTTTGCCATGAACAGTGACAATAACTCTAAAGATGTACCTCGGTAATCTATTTTACATGTACATAATTGCATCGTATTAAATCGAAAATTGATTTGAGTAATCTTTATTTTTAGAGAAAATAGACACTATTACTATAATAAACCACAAAATCAAAATGGAAACGAAATGCCTGTTTCAAAATTTCGGATAGTAGCATCACAATTCATCGGCACATTGGCTGCTAATTTAATAATAACTGCGGCCGGTTGTACTATGGGATTTAATAGCGTGTTTTTCAGAGAATTAATTGATTAAAATTCGGAAATTAGTGGTAAACTTGAATCGATATCGTGGTATTATAGTAAGTAAAAAAATTAATAATATAGCTTTTCATTTAATTTTTGTATATAATTATTATTTATAATGTATCTGTTATTAGAAAAATGTCTTATTAATAACATTATAACACTAATAATATTACTTTTTTCACTTAAAAAAATGTCTCCAAAATATATATATATATATATATATATATATATAGATTTTTTTGTGATTTAATACCTAGAGACATTAATCTTTTCTACATCATATCGAGTAATTAAAATCAATTGTAACTTCAATAAACAATTATTTAAAATTCATAAAACAATAAAAGCAACTTATGTTTCTTTAAATTTTCTTTTTTAGACACTTATTTTTATATGTTACTACTTGGCTCTCTACTTGGAGGTTTCATCGCCCATTATATAGGCAGTCGTGTATTACTCATCACTTCAGCATTAATGTTTATCCTTTCTTGGCTTCTTTATCGTTGGTCAAATACTTATGAGATCATTTTATGCGCACAGGCAATTAATGGTCTGGCAAGTGGTATAGTAAGGGCACCTAGTTTAGTTTTCATAGCCGAGATAACACAGCCATATTTAAGAGGAACATTCATGCTTAGTGCTGCTTTGTTTAATACATTTGGAGAATATTTTCCGACACTGTTAGAAGGACGGATGCATTGGAGAACAATTATACTTTTCAATCTCGTATTTCCGATGGTTGCATTATTAATGTGGATTATCCTACCAAACAGTCCACATTGGCTTGCAAGTAAGTAAAACATTACGTAAAATGAAATTGAATTTCGTATAATATGTTGAAGGCAACGATGTATCTAATTGGTTTAAAATTGATCTTGATACAAATAAAATTCATTACGTATAGAAAAGAGTGATGTAGTATGAGTCATCTTTCAGTACAGCCATTTGTCGTTTTCGGCTAGCTCCAATAAATAAAGTGACTTTTCCAAGTAAAATTGATGTCCATTAATGTATTATTAAACAAACGGCGCGTCCAACTATTTTAATTCCTAATTGTTAAAAATTATTGCTCAAAATAATTAATTATTGTATGTTTCTTACACCCATGAAGGCATTGTAAAATGATATCTTGTTTCGTGATTAGTTGGAAAATTAATTAATATTATCGAACACATCATTATCTGATACTTTAAGTCACCCAGATAAGGAAAAATTACGCTTTCAATGTATAACTTTTATTGAAATCAAATAATTTAACAAAATAAATATTTTTTAGATAAAAATCGTACCAACGATTCCCAATCTTCTTTGGCTTGGTTTCGTGGTTGGACATCTCCAGAATGCATTACATCTGAAATGCAAACTTTAAATAACGAGAACGTTGAAAACTTTACGACGACTAGAATTCAAAATACGAGAAAGTCTTGTCTACATAGAACATTTTTTATTCCGCTTGTAACTACGTGCTTCATATTTTTCACCAGTGCCTTCGGAGGATCGAAAGTTGTTTTGTGGCTACTGTTTACACAAATTCCATCACCTGTTGAACAAAAGACCGCTTATTTAATTATTATTGGATTACATAACTGCTATCATATTTTGTATGTTTACTATTCACCTAATTGGTAAAAGAAAAATAATATTTTTTTCTACTATTTACGGTGGAATTATATTTGTCATTGTTGCAATATTTGTTTTTTTAATGGAATCGAAATATATTACTACGATTGAATATTATCTATGGGTAGCAACGATCGGTATTATATTAGCTGTATTTTTAATAACTGCAGGTATAGGTAGCCTTATGCACGTACTCAATAGTGAACTATTTCCATTGTCACATCGCTTAATTGGTTCTGGATTAGGTCAAACATTCTTTCAACTGATTAATTTACTGTTCAATGTAAGTCTTATTTGCTTTGGTGAACCTTGTATATGCTTCTCGGGTATTTTTACTATTTTTGCTGTTATAAATATAATGGGATTTATAATACTTTATTTTGCATTACCCGAAACAGAGGGTAGGACTCTGAAAGAAATCGAAGAACATTTCGCAGGTAAACGAAAGATTAGAACGTAGCCTATAATAAGGATAGTGATCACAGTAGTTTGAATTTGAGAAAGATCTTTGCTTTAACTTGTCATTAGATGGTCAACACAACATATGGATATTTACATGCATTCACGTATTCTAACGATATTTGTTGTACACCATTCAAAAATAAATATTTTGAAACATAAATAAAAACTGATAGATAATTTTATTGATTTTATAGCAGATCATACTCATGGTAGCACTTGTTATTTTGTCTAATTATAGCTACGATTATACTTCTGAAAATAGAAACAACAAAGTAGCATAATACTCGACTTGATAATTACTATTATATAAGTACCTTTATATAGTTTTAGTTCTTTAAGACAGTTTATATGATTTAGCAATAAACTATATTTCTATTTATGTATGTGTTTTTTTAATATGCAATAATCTATCTGCAAAACGGAAATTTAGGAAACCAAGAATTTTTGTTTTGATTTTTCAACAGTTATATTCTCTGAACAGGGGCGATAAACGCGCCCGAAACGTAAGGAAAAAACAAGCCTTCGCTTAAAAAAGTTTTGTTCGTGTTGATCATTTACGTCCACATAAATTAAAATTTTGATTACGAACGTTAAATTCTCTCCTACGAATACATGAGTTTCTTTTTAAAATAAACAATACTTTCTCTAAAAACTCCGAAAATGCGTCCTTGATAGCATCAGCGAAATTCAGCGCATCACGCGCTACATCTGCACGTTTGCGATTCGAAAGCTTTCGAGTCTAGACTCGAAATCCACAAAAAAAGAAACTGAACGTCGATCGAAGACGATCAGCCGTCCATCAATCCTCGCGAAAAGACGCATCAGTAGCGACGTCACCGAGCACGGCAAGCCTACACTCTCTACTGACACACCACACGCCTGCAAGGAATCCAGAAAAAAAGCCACACGGGGGGAAAGGAGGAAGAAATGGAAAGCGATCCGCTGCGCGTCTAGAAACCGAAATTTCATAAATAATTCCCGGGGCGTTCTTGCCGGCGCGACCGAGCGTGACGTTTCTTGAAAGCCGGCGAGCGCACACGCGAGTTCGCGAAATTGCCCGCGGATTAACTGCCGGCGCGCCAGGAATCCGATGCAGCGCACTTGCGCTCAGGAAAACGGATGAGTTGCCGCCGGAATTTTATGAGGAAACGGAAATTTTCTTCGATTCGCTGGTAGACACAGGCTTGAGCGCGTGAGAGCAAGTGTGTAATTGAACGCTAGAGGTGAGAGAGAGAGAGAGAGAGAGAGAGAGAGAGAGAGAGAGAGAGAGAGAGAGAGAGAGAGAGAGAGAGAGAGAGAGAGAGAGAGAGACTGGTGCTCATTTTGCCGTGCGCTGATTTTATCGGTTCTCAGGATCGGTATTTTCGCAGAGTGCTTTACGAGTTAGATTTGGAATTTAGGGATTTTTGAGCTGT